>OW388085.2:8218356-8446634 GCA_936449025.2 Sarcophaga subvicina
TAAAGAAATAAATAAAGAAATAAATAAAGAAATAAATAAAGAAATAAATAAAGAAATAAATAAAGAAATAAATAAAGAAATAAATAAAGAAATAAATAAAGAAATAAATAAAGAAATAAATAAAGAAATAAATAAAGAAATAAATAAAGAAATAAATAAAGAAATAAATAAAGAAATAAATAAAGAAATAAATAAAGAAATAAATAAAGAAATAAATAAAGAAATAAATAAAGAAATAAATAAAGAAATAAATAAAGAAATAAATAAAGAAATAAATAAAGAAATAAATAAAGAAATAAATAAAGAAATAAATAAAGAAATAAATAAAGAAATAAATAAAGAAATAAATAAAGAAATAAATAAAGAAATAAATAAAGAAATAAATAAAGAAATAAATAAAGAAATAAATAAAGAAATAAATAAAGAAATAAATAAAGAAATAAATAAAGAAATAAATAAAGAAATAAATAAAGAAATAAATAAAGAAATAAATAAAGAAATAAATAAAGAAATAAATAAAGAAATAAATAAAGAAATAAATAAAGAAATAAATAAAGAAATAAATAAAGAAATAAATAAAGAAATAAATAAAGAAATAAATAAAGAAATAAATAAAGAAATAAATAAAGAAATAAATAAAGAAATAAATAAAGAAATAAATAAAGAAATAAATAAAGAAATAAATAAAGAAATAAATAAAGAAATAAATAAAGAAATAAATAAAGAAATAAATAAAGAAATAAATAAAGAAATAAATAAAGAAATAAATAAAGAAATAAATAAAGAAATAAATAAAGAAATAAATAAAGAAATAAATAAAGAAATAAATAAAGAAATAAATAAAGAAATAAATAAAGAAATAAATAAAGAAATAAATAAAGAAATAAATAAAGAAATAAATAAAGAAATAAATAAAGAAATAAATAAAGAAATAAATAAAGAAATAAATAAAGAAATAAATAAAGAAATAAATAAAGAAATAAATAAAGAAATAAATAAAGAAATAAATAAAGAAATAAATAAAGAAATAAATAAAGAAATAAATAAAGAAATAAATAAAGAAATAAATAAAGAAATAAATAAAGAAATAAATAAAGAAATAAATAAAGAAATAAATAAAGAAATAAATAAAGAAATAAATAAAGAAATAAATAAAGAAATAAATAAAGAAATAAATAAAGAAATAAATAAAGAAATAAATAAAGAAATAAATAAAGAAATAAATAAAGAAATAAATAAAGAAATAAATAAAGAAATAAATAAAGAAATAAATAAAGAAATAAATAAAGAAATAAATAAAGAAATAAATAAAGAAATAAATAAAGAAATAAATAAAGAAATAAATAAAGAAATAAATAAAGAAATAAATAAAGAAATAAATAAAGAAATAAATAAAGAAATAAATAAAGAAATAAATAAAGAAATAAATAAAGAAATAAATAAAGAAATAAATAAAGAAATAAATAAAGAAATAAATAAAGAAATAAATAAAGAAATAAATAAAGAAATAAATAAAGAAATAAATAAAGAAATAAATAAAGAAATAAATAAAGAAATAAATAAAGAAATAAATAAAGAAATAAATAAAGAAATAAATAAAGAAATAAATAAAGAAATAAATAAAGAAATAAATAAAGAAATAAATAAAGAAATAAATAAAGAAATAAATAAAGAAATAAATAAAGAAATAAATAAAGAAATAAATAAAGAAATAAATAAAGAAATAAATAAAGAAATAAATAAAGAAATAAATAAAGAAATAAATAAAGAAATAAATAAAGAAATAAATAAAGAAATAAATAAAGAAATAAATAAAGAAATAAATAAAGAAATAAATAAAGAAATAAATAAAGAAATAAATAAAGAAATAAATAAAGAAATAAATAAAGAAATAAATAAAGAAATAAATAAAGAAATAAATAAAGAAATAAATAAAGAAATAAATAAAGAAATAAATAAAGAAATAAATAAAGAAATAAATAAAGAAATAAATAAAGAAATAAATAAAGAAATAAATAAAGAAATAAAGAAATAAAGAAATAAAGAAATAAAGAAATAAAGAAATAAAGAAATAAAGAAATAAAGAAATAAAGAAATAAAGAAATAAAGAAATAAAGAAATAAAGAAATAAAGAAATAAAGAAATAAAGAAATAAAGAAATAAAGAAATAAAGAAATAAAGAAATAAAGAAATAAAGAAATAAAGAAATAAAGAAATAAAGAAATAAAGAAATAAAGAAATAAAGAAATAAAGAAATAAAGAAATAAAGAAATAAAGAAATAAAGAAATAAAGAAATAAAGAAATAAAGAAATAAAGAAATAAAGAAATAAAGAAATAAAGAAATAAAGAAATAAAGAAATAAAGAAATAAAGAAATAAAGAAATAAAGAAATAAAGAAATAAAGAAATAAAGAAATAAAGAAATAAAGAAATAAAGAAATAAAGAAATAAAGAAATAAAGAAATAAAGAAATAAAGAAATAAAGAAATAAAGAAATAAAGAAATAAAGAAATAAAGAAATAAAGAAATAAAGAAATAAAGAAATAAAGAAATAAAGAAATAAAGAAATAAAGAAATAAAGAAATAAAGAAATAAAGAAATAAAGAAATAAAGAAATAAAGAAATAAAGAAATAAAGAAATAAAGAAATAAAGAAATAAAGAAATAAAGAAATAAAGAAATAAAGAAATAAAGAAATAAAGAAATAAAGAAATAAAGAAATAAAGAAATAAAGAAATAAAGAAAGAATAAAGAAATAAAGAAATAAAGAAATAAAGAAATAAAGAAATAAAGAAATAAAGAAATAAAGAAATAAAGAAATAAAGAAATAAAGAAATAAAGAAATAAAGAAATAAAGAAATAAAGAAATAAAGAAATAAAGAAATAAAGAAATAAAGAAATAAAGAAATAAAGAAATAAAGAAATAAAGAAATAAAGAAATAAAGAAATAAAGAAATAAAGAAATAAAGAAATAAAGAAATAAAGAAATAAAGAAATAAAGAAATAAAGAAATAAAGAAATAAAGAAATAAAGAAATAAAGAAATAAAGAAATAAAGAAATAAAGAAATAAAGAAATAAAGAAATAAAGAAATAAAGAAATAAAGAAATAAAGAAATAAAGAAATAAAGAAATAAAGAAATAAAGAAATAAAGAAATAAAGAAATAAAGAAATAAAGAAATAAAGAAATAAAGAAATAAAGAAATAAAGAAATAAAGAAATAAAGAAATAAAGAAATAAAGAAATAAAGAAATAAAGAAATAAAGAAATAAAGAAATAAAGAAATAAAGAAATAAAGAAATAAAGAAATAAAGAAATAAAGAAATAAAGAAATAAAGAAATAAAGAAATAAAGAAATAAAGAAATAAAGAAATAAAGAAATAAAGAAATAAAGAAATAAAGAAATAAAGAAATAAAGAAATAAAGAAATAAAGAAATAAAGAAATAAAGAAATAAAGAAATAAAGAAATAAAGAAATAAAGAAATAAAGAAATAAAGAAATAAAGAAATAAAGAAATAAAGAAATAAAGAAATAAAGAAATAAAGAAATAAAGAAATAAAGAAATAAAGAAATAAAGAAATAAAGAAATAAAGAAATAAAGAAATAAAGAAATAAAGAAATAAAGAAATAAAGAAATAAAGAAATAAAGAAATAAAGAAATAAAGAAATAAAGAAATAAAGAAATAAAGAAATAAAGAAATAAAGAAATAAAGAAATAAAGAAATAAAGAAATAAAGAAATAAAGAAATAAAGAAATAAAGAAATAAAGAAATAAAGAAATAAAGAAATAAAGAAATAAAGAAATAAAGAAATAAAGAAATAAAGAAATAAAGAAATAAAGAAATAAAGAAATAAAGAAATAAAGAAATAAAGAAATAAAGAAATAAAGAAATAAAGAAATAAAGAAATAAAGAAATAAAGAAATAAAGAAATAAAGAAATAAAGAAATAAAGAAATAAAGAAATAAAGAAATAAAGAAATAAAGAAATAAAGAAATAAAGAAATAAAGAAATAAAGAAATAAAGAAATAAAGAAATAAAGAAATAAAGAAATAAAGAAATAAAGAAATAAAGAAATAAAGAAATAAAGAAATAAAGAAATAAAGAAATAAAGAAATAAAGAAATAAAGAAATAAAGAAATAAAGAAATAAAGAAATAAAGAAATAAAGAAATAAAGAAATAAAGAAATAAAGAAATAAAGAAATAAAGAAATAAAGAAATAAAGAAATAAAGAAATAAAGAAATAAAGAAATAAAGAAATAAAGAAATAAAGAAATAAAGAAATAAAGAAATAAAGAAATAAAGAAATAAAGAAATAAAGAAATAAAGAAATAAAGAAATAAAGAAATAAAGAAATAAAGAAATAAAGAAATAAAGAAATAAAGAAATAAAGAAATAAAGAAATAAAGAAATAAAGAAATAAAGAAATAAAGAAATAAAGAAATAAAGAAATAAAGAAATAAAGAAATAAAGAAATAAAGAAATAAAGAAATAAAGAAATAAAGAAATAAAGAAATAAAGAAATAAAGAAATAAAGAAATAAAGAAATAAAGAAATAAAGAAATAAAGAAATAAAGAAATAAAGAAATAAAGAAATAAAGAAATAAAGAAATAAAGAAATAAAGAAATAAAGAAATAAAGAAATAAAGAAATAAAGAAATAAAGAAATAAAGAAATAAAGAAATAAAGAAATAAAGAAATAAAGAAATAAAGAAATAAAGAAATAAAGAAATAAAGAAATAAAGAAATAAAGAAATAAAGAAATAAAGAAATAAAGAAATAAAGAAATAAAGAAATAAAGAAATAAAGAAATAAAGAAATAAAGAAATAAAGAAATAAAGAAATAAAGAAATAAAGAAATAAAGAAATAAAGAAATAAAGAAATAAAGAAATAAAGAAATAAAGAAATAAAGAAATAAAGAAATAAAGAAATAAAGAAATAAAGAAATAAAGAAATAAAGAAATAAAGAAATAAAGAAATAAAGAAATAAAGAAATAAAGAAATAAAGAAATAAAGAAATAAAGAAATAAAGAAATAAAGAAATAAAGAAATAAAGAAATAAAGAAATAAAGAAATAAAGAAATAAAGAAATAAAGAAATAAAGAAATAAAGAAATAAAGAAATAAAGAAATAAAGAAATAAAGAAATAAAGAAATAAAGAAATAAAGAAATAAAGAAATAAAGAAATAAAGAAATAAAGAAATAAAGAAATAAAGAAATAAAGAAATAAAGAAATAAAGAAATAAAGAAATAAAGAAATAAAGAAATAAAGAAATAAAGAAATAAAGAAATAAAGAAATAAAGAAATAAAGAAATAAAGAAATAAAGAAATAAAGAAATAAAGAAATAAAGAAATAAAGAAATAAAGAAATAAAGAAATAAAGAAATAAAGAAATAAAGAAATAAAGAAATAAAGAAATAAAGAAATAAAGAAATAAAGAAATAAAGAAATAAAGAAATAAAGAAATAAAGAAATAAAGAAATAAAGAAATAAAGAAATAAAGAAATAAAGAAATAAAGAAATAAAGAAATAAAGAAATAAAGAAATAAAGAAATAAAGAAATAAAGAAATAAAGAAATAAAGAAATAAAGAAATAAAGAAATAAAGAAATAAAGAAATAAAGAAATAAAGAAATAAAGAAATAAAGAAATAAAGAAATAAAGAAATAAAGAAATAAAGAAATAAAGAAATAAAGAAATAAAGAAATAAAGAAATAAAGAAATAAAGAAATAAAGAAATAAAGAAATAAAGAAATAAAGAAATAAAGAAATAAAGAAATAAAGAAATAAAGAAATAAAGAAATAAAGAAATAAAGAAATAAAGAAATAAAGAAATAAAGAAATAAAGAAATAAAGAAATAAAGAAATAAAGAAATAAAGAAATAAAGAAATAAAGAAATAAAGAAATAAAGAAATAAAGAAATAAAGAAATAAAGAAATAAAGAAATAAAGAAATAAAGAAATAAAGAAATAAAGAAATAAAGAAATAAAGAAATAAAGAAATAAAGAAATAAAGAAATAAAGAAATAAAGAAATAAAGAAATAAAGAAATAAAGAAATAAAGAAATAAAGAAATAAAGAAATAAAGAAATAAAGAAATAAAGAAATAAAGAAATAAAGAAATAAAGAAATAAAGAAATAAAGAAATAAAGAAATAAAGAAATAAAGAAATAAAGAAATAAAGAAATAAAGAAATAAAGAAATAAAGAAATAAAGAAATAAAGAAATAAAGAAATAAAGAAATAAAGAAATAAAGAAATAAAGAAATAAAGAAATAAAGAAATAAAGAAATAAAGAAATAAAGAAATAAAGAAATAAAGAAATAAAGAAATAAAGAAATAAAGAAATAAAGAAATAAAGAAATAAAGAAATAAAGAAATAAAGAAATAAAGAAATAAAGAAATAAAGAAATAAAGAAATAAAGAAATAAAGAAATAAAGAAATAAAGAAATAAAGAAATAAAGAAATAAAGAAATAAAGAAATAAAGAAATAAAGAAATAAAGAAATAAAGAAATAAAGAAATAAAGAAATAAAGAAATAAAGAAATAAAGAAATAAAGAAATAAAGAAATAAAGAAATAAAGAAATAAAGAAATAAAGAAATAAAGAAATAAAGAAATAAAGAAATAAAGAAATAAAGAAATAAAGAAATAAAGAAATAAAGAAATAAAGAAATAAAGAAATAAAGAAATAAAGAAATAAAGAAATAAAGAAATAAAGAAATAAAGAAATAAAGAAATAAAGAAATAAAGAAATAAAGAAATAAAGAAATAAAGAAATAAAGAAATAAAGAAATAAAGAAATAAAGAAATAAAGAAATAAAGAAATAAAGAAATAAAGAAATAAAGAAATAAAGAAATAAAGAAATAAAGAAATAAAGAAATAAAGAAATAAAGAAATAAAGAAATAAAGAAATAAAGAAATAAAGAAATAAAGAAATAAAGAAATAAAGAAATAAAGAAATAAAGAAATAAAGAAATAAAGAAATAAAGAAATAAAGAAATAAAGAAATAAAGAAATAAAGAAATAAAGAAATAAAGAAATAAAGAAATAAAGAAATAAAGAAATAAAGAAATAAAGAAATAAAGAAATAAAGAAATAAAGAAATAAAGAAATAAAGAAATAAAGAAATAAAGAAATAAAGAAATAAAGAAATAAAGAAATAAAGAAATAAAGAAATAAAGAAATAAAGAAATAAAGAAATAAAGAAATAAAGAAATAAAGAAATAAAGAAATAAAGAAATAAAGAAATAAAGAAATAAAGAAATAAAGAAATAAAGAAATAAAGAAATAAAGAAATAAAGAAATAAAGAAATAAAGAAATAAAGAAATAAAGAAATAAAGAAATAAAGAAATAAAGAAATAAAGAAATAAAGAAATAAAGAAATAAAGAAATAAAGAAATAAAGAAATAAAGAAATAAAGAAATAAAGAAATAAAGAAATAAAGAAATAAAGAAATAAAGAAATAAAGAAATAAAGAAATAAAGAAATAAAGAAATAAAGAAATAAAGAAATAAAGAAATAAAGAAATAAAGAAATAAAGAAATAAAGAAATAAAGAAATAAAGAAATAAAGAAATAAAGAAATAAAGAAATAAAGAAATAAAGAAATAAAGAAATAAAGAAATAAAGAAATAAAGAAATAAAGAAATAAAGAAATAAAGAAATAAAGAAATAAAGAAATAAAGAAATAAAGAAATAAAGAAATAAAGAAATAAAGAAATAAAGAAATAAAGAAATAAAGAAATAAAGAAATAAAGAAATAAAGAAATAAAGAAATAAAGAAATAAAGAAATAAAGAAATAAAGAAATAAAGAAATAAAGAAATAAAGAAATAAAGAAATAAAGAAATAAAGAAATAAAGAAATAAAGAAATAAAGAAATAAAGAAATAAAGAAATAAAGAAATAAAGAAATAAAGAAATAAAGAAATAAAGAAATAAAGAAATAAAGAAATAAAGAAATAAAGAAATAAAGAAATAAAGAAATAAAGAAATAAAGAAATAAAGAAATAAAGAAATAAAGAAATAAAGAAATAAAGAAATAAAGAAATAAAGAAATAAAGAAATAAAGAAATAAAGAAATAAAGAAATAAAGAAATAAAGAAATAAAGAAATAAAGAAATAAAGAAATAAAGAAATAAAGAAATAAAGAAATAAAGAAATAAAGAAATAAAGAAATAAAGAAATAAAGAAATAAAGAAATAAAGAAATAAAGAAATAAAGAAATAAAGAAATAAAGAAATAAAGAAATAAAGAAATAAAGAAATAAAGAAATAAAGAAATAAAGAAATAAAGAAATAAAGAAATAAAGAAATAAAGAAATAAAGAAATAAAGAAATAAAGAAATAAAGAAATAAAGAAATAAAGAAATAAAGAAATAAAGAAATAAAGAAATAAAGAAATAAAGAAATAAAGAAATAAAGAAATAAAGAAATAAAGAAATAAAGAAATAAAGAAATAAAGAAATAAAGAAATAAAGAAATAAAGAAATAAAGAAATAAAGAAATAAAGAAATAAAGAAATAAAGAAATAAAGAAATAAAGAAATAAAGAAATAAAGAAATAAAGAAATAAAGAAATAAAGAAATAAAGAAATAAAGAAATAAAGAAATAAAGAAATAAAGAAATAAAGAAATAAAGAAATAAAGAAATAAAGAAATAAAGAAATAAAGAAATAAAGAAATAAAGAAATAAAGAAATAAAGAAATAAAGAAATAAAGAAATAAAGAAATAAAGAAATAAAGAAATAAAGAAATAAAGAAATAAAGAAATAAAGAAATAAAGAAATAAAGAAATAAAGAAATAAAGAAATAAAGAAATAAAGAAATAAAGAAATAAAGAAATAAAGAAATAAAGAAATAAAGAAATAAAGAAATAAAGAAATAAAGAAATAAAGAAATAAAGAAATAAAGAAATAAAGAAATAAAGAAATAAAGAAATAAAGAAATAAAGAAATAAAGAAATAAAGAAATAAAGAAATAAAGAAATAAAGAAATAAAGAAATAAAGAAATAAAGAAATAAAGAAATAAAGAAATAAAGAAATAAAGAAATAAAGAAATAAAGAAATAAAGAAATAAAGAAATAAAGAAATAAAGAAATAAAGAAATAAAGAAATAAAGAAATAAAGAAATAAAGAAATAAAGAAATAAAGAAATAAAGAAATAAAGAAATAAAGAAATAAAGAAATAAAGAAATAAAGAAATAAAGAAATAAAGAAATAAAGAAATAAAGAAATAAAGAAATAAAGAAATAAAGAAATAAAGAAATAAAGAAATAAAGAAATAAAGAAATAAAGAAATAAAGAAATAAAGAAATAAAGAAATAAAGAAATAAAGAAATAAAGAAATAAAGAAATAAAGAAATAAAGAAATAAAGAAATAAAGAAATAAAGAAATAAAGAAATAAAGAAATAAAGAAATAAAGAAATAAAGAAATAAAGAAATAAAGAAATAAAGAAATAAAGAAATAAAGAAATAAAGAAATAAAGAAATAAAGAAATAAAGAAATAAAGAAATAAAGAAATAAAGAAATAAAGAAATAAAGAAATAAAGAAATAAAGAAATAAAGAAATAAAGAAATAAAGAAATAAAGAAATAAAGAAATAAAGAAATAAAGAAATAAAGAAATAAAGAAATAAAGAAATAAAGAAATAAAGAAATAAAGAAATAAAGAAATAAAGAAATAAAGAAATAAAGAAATAAAGAAATAAAGAAATAAAGAAATAAAGAAATAAAGAAATAAAGAAATAAAGAAATAAAGAAATAAAGAAATAAAGAAATAAAGAAATAAAGAAATAAAGAAATAAAGAAATAAAGAAATAAAGAAATAAAGAAATAAAGAAATAAAGAAATAAAGAAATAAAGAAATAAAGAAATAAAGAAATAAAGAAATAAAGAAATAAAGAAATAAAGAAATAAAGAAATAAAGAAATAAAGAAATAAAGAAATAAAGAAATAAAGAAATAAAGAAATAAAGAAATAAAGAAATAAAGAAATAAAGAAATAAAGAAATAAAGATATAAAGATATAAAGAAATAAAGAAATAAAGAAATAAAGAAATAAAGAAATAAAGAAATAAAGAAATAAAGAAATAAAGAAATAAAGAAATAAAGAAATAAAGAAATAAAGAAATAAAGAAATAAAGAAATAAAGATATAAAGATATAAAGAAATAAAGAAATAAAGAAATAAAGAAATAAAGAAATAAAGAAATAAAGAAATAAAGAAATAAAGAAATAAAGAAATAAAGAAATAAAGAAATAAAGAAATAAAGAAATAAAGAAATAAAGAAATAAATAAAGAAATAAATAAATAAAGAAATAAATAAATAAATAAAGAAATAAATAAATAAATAAAGAAAGAAAGAAAGAAAGAAAAAAAGAAGAAAAACAAATAAAGATATACAAATTAGTGAAGTGTCTCAGTGAAATGTAAGAATATAAGAGAAATATAAAGCAAGAACATAGAAACAAACGGGAAAAAGATACACAAACAACACAGAGTGCACTGATTTGATTATTTTATATTTTTCGACTTATTTTGAGTTTGTTTGAGACATTTCTTTTCTGATTTAATTAAAGGAACAATATATTTTTTTGTTGATATTTTTATATATTTTTATATATATTTTTTTTATTATATTTTTATATAAATATTTTTTTTTTGTGAAAAAATTCGTTGTTGTAATCGTTTTTATTGCGATTTTAATTTTTTATTTTGTTATTTGATAACTTTCCCTTTTATATCGGTGTTACGAACATTTTTTTCTCTAATTTTTTCGGATCAATTTCGTGTTGAACTAGTCGTTTCAAAATACTTCCCTTTTCTTATTTTTGGGATTGTATTCGTAATTTTTTTTTAAATTTTCGGTTTTTTTCTCGCGATTTGAAGTTTTCCTCGTTTGTTACTATTTGTTTGGAGTTTACATTTAGTAGTCCCCTTTCGTGAACATCCTTATCTTCTCGTTCTCCTTTTATTCTGGGTTTTTAATAACCTTATCTCTGTCCCAATTGTGATAAAATGGCCGCATTGAGAACTTGACAAGAAACTACAATCGCTTAGCCGATTTTGACAGTTTCATTCAAGCTATCCCTAAAGAGGAACACTCTGTTCACACTCTGAGTGTCCATCGGCAGGAGTTAACCCGTTTGTGGGAAGCTTTTCGTGACTCCTACGAGGGCTTGTCGGAAAATGCCGAGGATACCAAGGTTTCTGCTAAAGACCTGAAGGCCAAGTATATGTCGGGATATACACTGTATGTTCAATGCGTCTCGCTCATTGATGGGTCAACTGACGGCCTTAAGAGCAAGGCCGCGAACACCCCTTTACCGGTGATTACGCATCTTGGCCAACGTTTAGGGACATGTTTTCGGCCATTTATGGGAACAACCCACATATTAGTAACATCCAAAGGATGTATTATTTTTTACAAAAGACAGAAGGTGAGGCGAGGGACATTATTCGAACTTGCCCTATGACGAATGATGGTTTCGACATGGCGTGGCAGAACCTGGTGGATAGGTATGAGAATAAACGCGTTTTGGTAAATTCTCAATTGAAAACCCTCTTTAACCTCCCTTCCATATCCAAAGAATCTGGCCCCTCCATTAAAAGTTTGCAACGGACAATCAATGATTGTATAACGAATTTGTCGTTGCTGGGCATAGATACTCAGAATTGGGATATAATCTGTGTTTACATTTGCTCCACCAAACTCCCCGAACACACCTTAGGTCTTTGGAAACAGACTCAGGGACCTTGTTCAGACCTACCGAAGTGGAGCAAGATGGATGAGTTCCTGACTGCCAGATACCGAACTCTGGAGTCAGTGTCGGACATTATCGGCAGCCACAATTTTTCCCAAGGAACTGCACGGGTTAATAACCAGGGCAGCTCTAGTAACCCTCAAAAATTGAAAACCTTTGGGACCACTGTGGCCCCTAGCTTACCCCAACGAAAATGTCCAGTTTGCAGCGAAAATCATCCCATTCGTTTAGGTTCCGACTTTTTGAGAATGACGGTTAGTGCTCGTTTGACAACCGTTAGGAAGCATAAATGCTGCACGAATTGTTTGGCAGCCTCGCATGAGTTCAAAAGATGCCAGAGCTCAAATGTTTGCTATATTTGCAAACAGAAACATCATTCGCTACTTCATCGTACCGAATCTTCCCCCCGGGAGAAATCGAGGACTGGAACTAACCCCGCTGACCCTTCTACCCCTATTAGCTCTCCGGAAATCCCTCGGTCTTCTCCTGCACAAAGGCGAAATGAAGTGGATGATGTCCCATCTACATTCGCTGCTGCTCGATCTTTTCAAAATTTCGCCATTCGTATACAGTCCACCCCGTACTAGACAGTTTTATTGGGAACTATCCAGATGAATGTAGTGCATAATGGTGTAGTTTTTCCTGCTAGAGTTCTAATCGACCCGGGATCTCAGGCTACTTTCATCTCCAGAAAGTTGCAACGGAAGCTAGATCTTCCAACCCTTTTAGCACCGGCTGCCACTGTTGTGGGCCTTAATGGCGCAGTAGATGCAAACTCGACTAAGGTCTGTGTTGTTTCGCTGGGGTCTTCCATTGATCCAGCGTTTAGTCTGACTACGAAGGCATATGTGGTTGACAAGCTAACTGGTCGATTACCCACCTACTCCTTGGCGAAGTTTGTTGACCTCAACACTCCCGAACTTCCGTTGACAGACGAAATGTGCCCATATGGATTTGCTATTGGGCGGAGATATATACTCTCAGATCATGCTTCCTAAGGTTAGGAAGGATTCTAAAAACCACTTAATCGCTCAGCGAACTGTCTTCGGTTGGATAGTAACTGGTAAAATACCTCAGTCGTACCCGTTGGATTCCGTTGCTTCCTTCTTTGGGCAACTGGACTTAGATGCGAAAATTAGTCGGTTCTGGGAAGTAGAGGAAATACCGAAGCCGAAGATATTGTCGCCTGAAGATCGCTTTTGTGAGGATCTGTATCGTCGCACGACTTATAGGACTGGAGAGGGTAGTTATGTAGTTGCTCTACCTTTTAAACCCGAATTTTCGACGGACTTGAATCTCGGTCCATCTCGAAAAGGTGCTCTCGGCCAATTTTTGTGAAATGAGTCTCGTATGTTGAGGAACCCTGGTATTAAGGATCAATATGATCAGGTTATTGAGGAGTACCTTACCCTGGGCCACATGTCGACGATCGATACCTACCCCATCATGCCGTTTTTAAGCCTGATAGCACCACCACCAAGTTGCGTGTCGTTTTTAATGTCTCTTGCCCCTCCTCTAATGGCTTAAGCCTTAACAGTGTCTTGCACACTGGCCCGATTTTATGAGCCGATTTGACTATTTTGATTCTCCGATGGAGACTATTTAGATTTGTTTTCAATGCAAACATACAGAAGATGTATAGGCAAATACTGGTCGTACCAGATCACACTCCTTTTCAAAGGATATTATTCCGTCGGAACTCCCAGGAAGATGTCCAGGATTTTGAATTAAACACAGTTACATTTGGTGTTAACTGTGCCCCCTATTTGGCCATAAGAACCCTACATCAGTTAGCTGATGATTGTGAAACGGATCACCCCTTTGCTTCTGAGATTTTGCGAAACCAAATGTATGTGGATGACATTTTGGCCGGTTCGCATTCCTTTGCGGAAGCTACTCGTAATCGTGATGAGATAATTCATGTTCTGAATTCTGCTGGCTTTTCCCTTCGCAAATGAACTTCGAATGATAGAGGTCTTATTGAGGATTTACCACCCGATCATCTATTGGATTCCCAATTTCTAAAATTGTCAGACGCCAGCAACGCTAAAACTCTGGGTTTACGTTGGACTGCATTGATGCATTTTTCTTCAAGCCAGCTCCAACGCCCGATTTATCTGTAGTCACAAAACGCTCCGTCTTGTCTCAAATAGCGAAGCTATTTGAATCCGTTGGGTGGTTGGCACCTAAAGTCATAGTTGCTAAGATTCTTATACAACAAATTTGGAAAGACGGAACTGATTGGGACGAATGTTTGAAACCCATGACGTTTAACAGATGGCTTGAGTTTGTCGATGATTATTCGTACATCGAAAGGATTAACATCCCCCGTTGGGTTAATTTTAACCCTCAGTGTGAAGTGCAATTTCATGCATTTAGTGATGCTTCTGAGAAAGCATATGCTGCCACTCTGTACAGTAGAGTCCAAACCCCGTCTGGTGAATTTGTCACCCACTTACTCGCTGCCAAAACAAAAGTTGCGCCTATAAAAGTGCAAACTTTACCCCGTTTAGAGCTCTGCGGCGCAACTCTATTGGCGAAAATGGTATTTTCACTTCGTAAGGAGCTGGATCTTACCAGATCGGAAGCCTTCTATTGGACAGATTCGACAATCGTTCTGTCCTGGCTTCAGAAACCCCCGTGCCATTGGCCAACTTTTGTGGCAAATCGAGTATCGTATATCGTGGACCAGGTAGGCATTGACAATTGGAATCACGTCGAATTTCATCATAACCCCGCTGACTTGGCTAGTCGTGGTATGAGCGCTTGGGAGCTCTCTATTTCAAATATTTGGTGGGAAGGTCCTGAATGGTTATCTCGTCCACAGTCTGAGTGGCCACTGTCGTCTTTTAAACCCAATAATCAGCTAGAAACGCATTTGATACAGGTTAACGTTGCCCAGACGGATACGTCTGAAGAATTTTTGAGTCGATATTCGGACTTACCTCGTGCTCTGCGAGTTATGTCCTACATCTTTCGCTTTTATCACTCTTTACTCCCCGGAAAAAGGTCGTCTCAAGTCCCCCATCTCATACGTTGAGTCAAAGTGAGGTTAAGTCGGCAAAGAATCGTTTGATCATTCTCTGCCAAAGTACCCATTTCCCGAATACTCTTCACTGAAGAATGGCGCTACCTTAACCTCTAAGAATTCACTACTCGTATTCAACCCCTTTGTAGATTCTAGTGGATTTCTACGGGTTAATGGTAGACTCTCTGAATCACCTACCTTGACCTGCAACGAACGTTTTCCGAAGTTATTACCCTATAATTGCCGTTTTACGCGTCTCTATCTGGAACATCTTCATAAGTTTACGGCTCATGCGGATATCTCTCTGACGCTTCGCCTTATGCAACAGGAATTTTGGGTTCCTAAATTGAAGAATTTGGTTAAGACAGTTGTTCACAATTGCAAAGTGTGTTCTTTATATAGGAAGAAGCTCGGTTAGCAGATTATGTCTGCGTTGCCGCCTAAAAGAACTACGCTCACTCGCCCTTTTACTCATACCGAAATTGACTTTGCCGGTCCCTTTGATATAAAATCGTATATAGGGCGTGGTTGTAGAATAACTAAAAGATATGTCTTAGTATTTGTTTGTTTTGCTACTCGAGCCATCCACCTGGAGGCTACAAATGACATATCCACCGAATGTTTTTGGCCGCTTTTGCTCGATTCTTCTCTCGTCGCGGTTGTCCTTCTCACCTCTATTCGGACAATGGTACTGCTTTTGTTGGAGCAGCCAATCTTTTGAATAAGGATAACTCAGTTCCTTGAGAATCTTAAACGACAGATTGTCACCAAAAATGCCTTTCAATTGGTAGATTGGCATTTTATTCCTCCTGGCGCTCCACATATGGGTGGCTTATGGGAGGCAGGAGTGAAGAGTTTCAAAACCCATTTGCGTAAGATATCCCATGCCCAAAGCTTCACTTATGAAGATTTCTCAACTATGTTGACAAGAATAGAGGCTTGTCTGAATTCTAGACCTCTTAGCTCGATGACAGACAACCCGTCTGACATCAATCCTTTAACCCCGGGACATTTTCTTATAGGAAGTGCCATCCTATCCCCACCGGAACCTGATTTTTCGAACGAATCTATAAGCTATGCTAATCGATGGCGTAAGCTGAAAATTTTGCACCATTTATTCGCGCGTCGATGGAAAGACGAATATTTGGATGAGTTGCATAAACGCAACAAATGGATGGTTCCCCAGAGATTTTGTCGTAAATGATTTTGTTGTCATTCGTCATGACAATCTTCCCCTAACGAATGGAAGCTAGGTCGGATCGAACGGGTCTATCTCGGCCCCGATTCGAAGGTGCGAGTGGCCGATGTTCGAACCGCCAATGGCGTTTTGACTCGACCAATTGTCAAACTCGTGCTGCTTCCTAATCATGAACAAAACTAATTTTTTCTCTTCTTTTGCCCGTTTTGTTGATTGTATTTACAGATGTCGGAACTTGCACCCCGTCGACTAGCCGTGGAACGTCCCCAAAATGAAAGCCTCGACGACTTTATTGCTACCTACAACTCCAAATGTCGTTTGTGTTCGGAGCATCATCCATTGCGGAAATGCCTTAAATTTCGTCGAATGAGTCCTTTTAGACGATTGAGTGTCGTCAAAAGGCTCAAGTACTGCATAAACTGCCTGGCACATTCCCACTTCGTCAAGGAGTGTCAGAACAAAGAAAGGTATATGGAGTGTCTACAAGAGCACCATACAATACTGCATTTCCATCGGCGAGCTGACAGCAATCAAGAACGAAGGAAGAACGCTCCCGCAGCCAAGAAAAGCCACCGTGGAAAAGGTCAACATAAAAGGAAAGCTACTCACCAACAAGCAGAAGCACAGCAGTAACCAGAAGAACGCACCCCACAACCAAGCTCTCAAGAGGACGTGTGCGTGCTCAGATCAGCCTTCCGCCAGTAATGGGACTGTCGTGGCTGTCGCGGGGCCTACCATCGTTATAAACGTGCTAGGCAAATAACTCCTTTTCTCTTTATTATTACTTCCTTTTCGATTGAATTGTTTTTTTTATCTATTTTTTATTATTTCTCTTTTTACTCTATTTAAACTTACAATATACTATGAATTATATACATATGAGATATACCCTGAATTGTAACTTTATTGATCTCTGGCCAGGTGATGTTTCGGTCCGCTTGTTGCACTGTTGCAAGGGGGACGGGATGTTCACGCTGGCCACCCCAATGTTAAGTTTAGTTTTAAGTACTTTTACAACCGTGTTAATTATTTGCTAATTGTGAATTGTTATAAATATGAACGAAAAGAGTTTAATATCCAAACAACCCCCAACCCGAAAGGTACGTCTTGTCGTATTAAATACATTGTGTATAGAAAACTAATATTTTCGTATTTTATTTATTTTGCCAAATATTTTATTTTATTTGTTTTCCCCGTTCACCCCCACAGTAAGTATACTTTTATATTATACTATAACGACAATAATAATACAGTGGCAAATATTATGATCTTTAGTTTTTATATTTGACAATATTTTCTTTTATTTTAGAACTTTTAGAGTGTGGCAAGTTGCACCATCCTGTTGAAACCAAACATCGTACACATGAAAACCATGAAGAGCGGGTATAAAATCGGTTATCATAGTGCGATAATGGTTGCGCCGTCCTCATTTTCAAAAAAAATATAGGCCAATGATGCCTCCTCTCCACAAGCCGCATCAAACAGTCACTCGTAATAGGAACATTGGCTTCTGTAAGACCACGTGTGGGTTTTCTGACCAACAAATACGGCAATTTTGCTTATTAACGTGCCTACTAAGATGAAAATGAGCTTCATCCGAAAAGTGGATTTTTTTTGACAAAATTGACATCATCGTGCAGTTTCTTGTTGGTCCAATAAATTCAAACGTTGCTGAAGCGTAAATCAATTTATTACGTTCAGTTTAGATAATATACTGAATTTGAATTGAATGGTTGAAATTTAAACCGATAGATGGCCAACCCGAGGTTAACATTTTAAAACTGGTAGTCAATAGAATATATGCATGAATGTCAATAAAATGTTAAATTGTGCATTCACTTTAAAATGAATTATTGTTGTAATCTCATTCATCTTTTTGAAAAACAATATATAATCCAATATTCGTCATCTTAAGAACGTTTTGTACAATGGGTCAACCTGACCTCCGTGTACTGTACTTGTCTCATTTGACAAGTACACGTCCTCTAACCTAAACCAAACCTAAACCGTCATTATACGGTGCATTTATACAACCATAGGGTTTCATAAGCAATTCGTTCAATATGTTTGAATTTTTTTTATTATATTAAGAAGAACAAAATATATAAAAACTTTTCAAAACAACAAATTGAATTCATTAAACAAAATACCTAGAACATATTGAATTACATTTGAGGAATTTACATTTGATGCCGAAGTTAAAACCAATCAACTTCGCACTCTTCTCTTTCTACTAATTTGAAATACCAAAGAAATGAAAAATTTATATTCGTAGCTTTTAACGAGTTCATGTATTTTTTAATAAATGAACGATTAATTCACTATTTGGTTCTATTGATATGCTGCGTACTTATGCAGTTATAAGGGTATTCATGTTTAAAAGAATGAAACATTGTTAAATAAGTTTATCTGTCTCATTTAATGCGTGTACATAGTGCGTCTTGTGTAGGACACATCATCTTTCCTCTGATTGATATATACCAAAAGTCCTCGTTCGGATTTGAATCTGCAGTATATTTATATTTGTATTCGATCCAAATTTTATAAAACCAAAATGAAATTTGATTTTGTAATGCTTATAAAGATGAGAATAAGTACATTACTTCTCAAAATTTTTTTAAGTTTACTTGCTTTCTCATAAAATCTCCACGTGTAACATTGTTGTCTTATTCTTTTTCACATCATTGTATACTCCCTCGTAGTATCCATTGACATTAGAGAAGACTTCAATAAATAATGTCCAAACATATAATAATCCAGTTTCAGGTGGACTAGGCGTAGATTGGCTGTATTGACCCTAAGTTAAGAAATAAATACATACATTACGGTGCCTATATCATAACTATAAGGAACAATGCAATGAAGGGAACACCTCAGGGGAGTAAACACGTTCACCTCTCAAGTGGACCACCACAATTCAGTATCCTAAGAATATTAATCACGAACTTAAATCAGTCGACCAACGTGCTAATACTTCTGAAGGGAAAGAATCCGAACCATGTATGCAGGAGAGCGGAACACATGTATAAATGTGCATGTCCAAGGGGTCTGAATATGAACCCGGATAAGACCGATATATGTTTATTTATAAAAAAAAGGTAAATATTGCTCAATATAATAGACCTCGCTTTCTTAAAGAGATTAGGATATCCAACCAGTTAAAATACTTGGGTATTAACCTGTATAGAATATTTAAATGGAGTCAGAATCTGGAAGATAGGGTAATAAAAGCTATTGTTTGCTGGTCCACAAGTAGGAGGGCCATAGGTTCTAAATGGTGCGTCCTATAAGAATCCCTGGCTCTAGAGAGAAACAAAAATGAAAAACAGAAAAAAAGCAGTTATTGATAGAAAGAGGAAGAGAAAGAGAAAAACAAAAGAAAGGTGAGTAAAGAAAAGATAACACAGAAGGAAAATAAATAAAAATTAGAAGAAAAAAAAACGAAAATGAAAAGAAAAGAAAGTGAAAGAAAATAGAATTGAGGTATCCCACAACCATCCTCTTGTAAGCCTACTGTCCTCTATATAATTCCGAAGAAGAAACTTATTAGAGGTTTTAACAACATAACTATCTTGTCGCGATGTGGGGCTTAAGTGTACCTCTCTCCAATCTATGAGACTAAAGGTTATCCTAATATTGTGAGAAGACTCCTTTTCGAAGTGATGTCTTGTACGATCTGTTCGACCCTTTCGATCACGTATAGTTTCCATACCCCTAGTCAAGAGTGTTACGCGATCAGTGCGTACCTGATAGTTTGGTCTAATTCGTTTGTATTAGAACGGAGCATCTCTGATACGTGGATGTTTCAGTGAATAGCAGGTTTTCTTTTCTTGTCATACTAGTGGGGAATATGATATGATAAAAAGCACAACGAATGATCAAATTGATGAAAACTCGGTGATTGAATCTGGACATGACAACGAGTCCCTTCTCATTGCACAGAATCAAGCGAACATTAATGAAAATAGCAACGAAATCGTTATGAATTTGGTTGCAGGTGGTATAAACGTCACTACATTAGAGAAGTCCTTTAATGAGGCGACTGCTTCAGCGGTCCCCACTTCGATAGACGATACGTGTGTAGTCAGATTCTGTTTCCCCACTATCAAATGAAGACGGAGATTGTTCTATTATCGAAAGGCACCCCTTCAGTTGCAGAGAGGAGGCGAACTCCCCAATTAGAAATTCTATCGTCAGACAGGGAACATCTATCTCAATAGCTTTTACATCTAAAGAAAAGGATCAGAAGGTTCGGCACCTTTCTATGGGCAGGATAAGTGTAGAAACTACCGCTAATCCAACAGCCTAGAAGGTCGAAACAGAAGGAAGGCACATCGTCGGTTCAGTCTTCCATGCAAGTTTCATGCAAAAGAAATTTCATGAAAAGAACCAGATCTGACGAGGTGCCTCCCTCCAGTTCAGAGTCCCAAAACACAGGTGAACTTGTGCACTACCCTTTCCTTCAATTGACCTTCATCGAAAGAACAGATTTGGATAGCAAAATATCACCTGAAAGGTGGGAAAAAGGCTCATCGAGTTTATGATATAAAAAGCTACGATGGCTGCAATGCTCGCATATCCTCCATCAGGTGATCCAAGGGTATTAAGGGTTGTGTATTGTGAAAACGAGGGAACTGCAAAGTTCCTCGCGAAAGCAATAAAACGATTTTGTGAATTCTAACCCGGTGCTTGATTAGAGGTGATCCCTAAATCGCACCTGCCTCTGCGTCCAGTAGTAATGGTAGGGATCCCTACTACAATGAGGCAAGTGAACGGCATACCCGAACTTATTGGGAAACACAATGACGGATTAAACACCAGCTCCGATGGGCTGCGATCTTCCTTCGGATTGCAGTGACTGAAGCCAAAGGGCGGCAGAGTGGTGTGTGGGAGAGCTCATTTAAGAGTTCGTCATCCGCATATAAATGATGCCAAAATCCCAGAGGTGGGTGAAAGTGGTACAGATTAATCTGCATTGCTGTGAAACTGCCTCATAGAACCTCCATCCTGCGCCGCCTTAAAGTTGACATCGCTCATTTCCAGGAACCTTGGTTCCTTATGGATAGAAGTCTGAGTCTGAGCGTTTCTAATGCAGTGCCACCTGGGGATCTTATTGAACTTCTCGTGGAGCATGCGAGGAAAAAAAGATGTTACCTCGTCTTGGGTTGAGATACCAGTGTACATCACATCCAATGGGAAAGCGCTGACATAAATACGCTTTCGGATTTTATCGTTCTTAATGGACGTAATATGCTTTTATGAATCGTGTTAGGGAGGCTGTAACTGATATTACGCTCTAATTAGGGACTGGAGGGTTTCACTGATAACTGGATCAAATTTGGGAAAGCTGTGGAAGAGGAACATAGGGCCCTATCAATGACCGAGTTTGTTCTTAATTGGACATTTTGTTAAATTGTTATAGATGCTAGTCCCTTTACTTACCAAGGTAAGAGGAACCAGTCAGCCTGGTGGAAGGCGGATTAAGGGACTTTAATAATGCGAAGAGGTCGTGTGAGGATCAACGATTTTTTTCAACGAGTCGATAGTGTTTTCGCAGGATGTTGTCTACGGATTCCAAGATCGATAGCATTATTCATGGACGATGGTGCTTGGACTGCCTAGAGACTAGAAACGCTAGAGGTTCTACTGAGCACGCATGAATGAATGGGAGATGCTTTGTTAAAACAAATTTAACTAAAGGGGAGTACACTTCGTCAGTTCTTCGATATTAATGAACATCTTCAATTAAGGATTCACTTAGGGGTATATATACACGCACTGGATTTTCTGGTACGATTTATCACTCACATGCTGAGTAATATACTGATCCCATCGAGTCTGTGAGGATATTCTATTGTTAAGCGTGCAATATGATTCGTTGTGATTCACACTCTCGTCATACTGGTGGTGTATTAATATATATAAAAAATCTATTAAATACAGCTTAATTTGTAATAAAACATTTGATCAAAATATGTGGTTCATTATAATTAAATTGAAGGATTTTCAAACGAAATGACAGATTGGGGTACTGTATCATTCTCCAAGTGCTGACAAGTCGGAATTTTTAACGTACTTAAAAAGTATGGTAGAGACATATTTTGAAGGATGTAATAATAATATAATTATTGGTGATTTCAACATAAATATTAATAATGACACAGCTTATACAACAGAATTAAATAATATTTTCTCGTCCATGGCCGTGAAACAGCTTATAAATTTTGATACTCGCGACTGAATTTTCCAGTACTAAAATAGACCTTCTTTATTAAACATTTGATCAAGTGAAAACTAAATGTTTAAATAGTTGTAATATAACGGACCATGAGACTATAGAATTCTCTGTGCCGGTGGAAAAAGAAGTAAGGATGAGACTTGCAATAAACATTACGTGTTGGAAATATTATAATGAGGACAATTTAACGGCATTGTTATATAATAATATAATTATTGGTGATTTCAACATAAATATTAATAATGACACAGCTTATACAACAGAATTAAATAATATTTTCTCGTCCATGGCCGTGAAACAGCTTATAAATTTTGATACTCGCGACTGAATTTTCCAGTACTAAAATAGACCTTCTTTATTAAACATTTGATCAAGTGAAAACTAAATGTTTAAATAGTTGTAATATAACGGACCATGAGACTATAGAATTCTCTGTGCCGGTGGAAAAAGAAGTAAGGATGAGACTTGCAATAAACATTACGTGTTGGAAATATTATAATGAGGAAAATTTAACGGCATTGTTAAGACTTATTAGTTTAAACGAGCTAAATTATGGTAACTTGGATGAAAGAGTGGACAATTTTAACGCTGTGCTAGTAAATATAATGAATACCCTAACCTTTAATAAATGTGTGTACAAGAAACTTATTAATAAATGGTATGATCACGAACTAACGCATCTGAATAGGAAAAAATATGAACTCCTTCACATAGCTAAAAGAACAGGTGAATGGACGGAGTATAATGTTGCAAAAAAGGCATACAAAAAACTAATAAAAATAAAAAAGAAACAATATTTAGAAAGTAAAATCAACTTGGCGTATGCCTATCAAAAACTTATGTGGAAATATTTAAAAGAAACAGTTAACATGATACAAATAAACCAGCCAATAAAGAAAATTTATATAAATAATCGGTGGATGGAAAATGAACTTCAACTAGCGGAATCGTTGAACAGCTATTTTATAGATAGTATCACTAAAATCAATAATGAAATTGAGAAAATAGATTATGAAGGATCTGAAATAAATACATATGACAACGAATTTAAATTTAAACAAGTAGATCCTACAAACATACTGAATATTGTAAAGGCTTTTGAAAACAAGACTGGAGGTAAAAAACTGCTTTCTGAAGGTGTCATAAAAGAGTCAATGAAGTATATGGCATACTTTTTTGCCGGCATTGTAAATGATTGCTTAAGGCTTGCTTACGTTCCTGAAATATGGAACATATCTACAGTGGTACCTATAGAAAAAATTAAAAACACAACACGTACAGAAGAATTGCGACCGATTAATACATTACCATCAGATGAAAAAATTTTAGAGAGCATAGTGAAAAGGCAATTGTTAGAGTACCTAAACCAACACGATGTAATTATTAATCAACAGTCTGGTTTTTGAGCTAAACACTCTTGCGAAATATGGTTGTAGCGGATTGGAAAGATTTGAAGCGAGCATTTGAAACTGTGGATAGACGTATATTGCTGATAAAAGCGGATCGGTATAAAAGGCCAAGAACTAAAATGGTTTGAGAACTACTTAAGCAATAGAAAACAACGCACGGCAATAGGAAATGTGATATCATCGCCACAGATGGTAGATGGTCTGCCACAAGGGTCTGTTCTGGCACCATTACTTTTTTTGATTTATATTAACGATATACCGGAATGTTTAAATAATTGTAAAATTGTTTTGTTTGCTGATGATGCTCTTTTATATATTAGTCATTTAAATCTCATTGATGCTGTAAATTATATTCAAGCTGACTTAAATGAATTATATAGATGGTTATGTAAAAATAAGCTAAAATTAAACTGTGATAAAACTAAGTATATGATATTTAATAGAAACTATGAAGAATGTAATAATATAAGGCTGAAAATTAAGGAGCATGAAATTGAAAGGGTTGATAAAATGAAATATTTAAGCATCATTATTGATAGAAAACTTAAATGGGACGATCATGTTGATTATGCTGAAAGTAACAGCGCTAGGAAGATAGGATTTATGTATCGATCATGTAAATATGTTAGTAAGCGGCATAAATTAACTATTTATCGGTCGATAATTGAACCTTATTTTGTTTATAGTCCTACAATTCTATTTACACTTAATAATGCCCAAATGAATAGGTTTCAAATACAACAAAATAAAATTATGAGATTTATTCTGAATAAGGGGTACGATACTCCGGTTGCCGAAATGATTGAAAGTTTGGATTGGCTAAATGTAAAACAATTAATAACGTACCACACTTTGAAATTTATTAACAAATTAAGGTTGGGTCAATTACCAAGTTATTTATATGAAAGAATTCAATATAACTTTGAGGTACATGATTATAATACTAGAAATAGGAATAATATGACTGCCGAGGATTAAGTCTGATCTTCAAAGGAAAAGTGTATTTTTTGAAGGGTTCAAAATGTTTAATGAGTTACGAGCTGAACTTAAGGAATGTCAGAGTGAAGATATTTTCAAAAGACTGTTGAAAATACATTGTAAAACATTATTTATTTTAAATTGATAACTGTTTTTAGTTTTATTATATAATTAATTTATATTAATTTATTATGTATAATGTATTATAAGGATAATTTTGTATCTAGGTCTAGGAGACCGTAATAATAATAATAATAATTAGTGGTACTACCCAAGGGGTGCTTTCTCTTCTCCTTGGCTCCTGGTTGCTAATGTTGGTTTAAATTTTCTAGAAAGTAGGAGCTTTAAGGTTGTATGATATGCCGGTGATGTGGTTCTGCTAGTGGTTGGAAAATTTCTGTCATCGCTAGACAAATTAATAGAATCTTCGTCTGAACTTTTATCCTCATAGACTGCAAATTGTGGCCTAGGCATTAATCCCAATAATACAGTGCTCATATTCACAGCTTAAAGTTACCGAGATTAGGTGGAAGAGAGCCTGAGGTCAAGTATGTATCTTGGTGTTACTTTAGATAGCAAGCTGAAATGGGAAAGGAACGCTGAGAACGAATGAATCACTTATGGCTGTATTGTTTGGTGGAGTGCATTAGACAAGATCTTCCTAGGATCTTGGACTATCACCAGAGTGAGGACGGATATTCTCAGGCTGGTTTAGGAATTCTCATATCGAATAGGGCACTATGGAATGGCGGGGTATTCTAGCGACAGAAAGATATACCAATCTTCACAGATGATTTGAATATGGATAGAGGCACAGAGACTGGGATTTCCTGTTGGGATCTCACACTTGAGCTTTACTTTAGGTTAGATGATGGCTGTAGCGTTTTTTAGGCAGAGATTTTGCTATCCTGAAGGCTATTGAAGCCTTAGCTAGTATGGCCACTTTAGAATCGGAATATTATATGATCATCGTTGGCAGTCAAATTTCTTTAAGGGCCAGTGCATTGGTCTGATGTAAATAACGGCTTGTTCGCGATTGTTAAGGAGTTTGTAAGGGCATTTGGTCCAGATCAGATCCGTCTATGCTGGATTACGGGTCATAGCGGGGTACCTGGGAAAGAGACAGAATGTGCTTTGCTATTTAAGAGCGAGTCGATAGTTGATCCTGATCCTCCAACCTGCTACTTCTATGGCCTCATCAATAGGGAGAAGGAGCAGAAGCATGGTCGGATTATCATGGGTCTAGGAGCCTCGGACTTTCTATAGAAGTTGAACACTATCGAACGCCTCCTCTGCAACTGTCTAGCCCTTAGTAGGTTGACGTTAATTACCCTGGGTATGGGTTTCTTTGAGTTTTGATTTTTAACGAGAGCCGACATTAGGGCTCTCCAGAAATTTAATGTAGTTTAAGGTGGTTTCTTTCACATTTATTCTCCTATATCTTCCCTTTCCTAATTATTTTTTTCATTATCCGACCTCCTTTACTATCCCATGTTTTTAGGACGAATTACAACAATGGATCAGTTCGATCTTCGAGTATAGTACTTGTCATTAAGACAAACGCCTCAAACAGAACCTAAACTAACCTTAGGTTTTTTCCCAACAAATAATTTTAATTTGAATAGCGTGTAGACTGAAACAAAATAGTTAATTAAATATAAAAAAAAATGAAAAACAAAAAATTCTAAAACAAATTAAACTAACACTATATATTTACTTTTATACTCGTACGGTTGTAATAAAAATATCAAAATATATCGTCAGATTTTAATGCGTATTTTATATGCGGTTTCTTGTTCTTTGAGTTTTCGTTAATATCCACTGCGCAAGCGGCAGATATTTTACAAGCAATAAATATCAAAAATAAGTCCTTAAAGAAACTCTAATTCTCTCCAACAGTCAACACTGCAGTAACAAACGTGGTAAAGAATAAAGTAAATTCTAGATTAATTAATAAATTAGTTAATAATATTTAATTAATCAGAATTCTTGGCCATGTTAAAATAAATGATAATAATTTTACTGGCGCTGTTGCGAAACATGCATACTTAGTACCAATAATAAAGATTAATAACAGAAAAACTGGACATTCGTAATTTAATTATTAATAAACTTCAACTTTACACAGTAACTGATATGGTAAACTACCTTGGTGATAGTTGTCATCCTAAACTCTGATACGAAAATACCAATATGTCTTGCATATGTCAACAATATCACAATTAAATTTTTCCTTCTGCTATTGGTTATACCAATACTTCACACCAACATCTATTAAACAACAACTTTAAAAACAAATACATACTGTGGAACTATAGTTACAGTTGAACTCCTTTTGTCAAATTTTTATAATTTAAGAAACCTTCAATCTTCCAATAATGGTCTCAATCTACTTAAGGAACCTTCGATCGATAATGCTAACTATATTTTTAATTATATATCTTAATCTTTATCTTGAATTAAATACTAAAAAGCAAATGGCTCTAATATCATAAATAATAAAAAATTATAAAAATTTAAATAAATAAATGAAATAAAAATTTTAAATTGAGATTGTATTTTGTTGAGTATGGTTACAAATCTTTTTCAAATATTTTTGTAAATAAAACGAATAATTATAATAAATTAATAAATTGACTTATTTTAGAATTAATGAGGAATTTAATGCAACTATGTATCCACTACAAACATTAGCTTCTCGATCCGAATTAAAGCTATGGTCCTAAAATAAACCATTTAGTGGTCACAAGAAGCCAAAAAAGTCCAGATGTTGTTCCAAAGGCGCAGTTAAAAACTAGAAAATACTTCCAAGTATCACAATATAAATGAAAAGTAACATATATTTATCACGAAAAAATCTGCTTATTCGATCATGGTAATGCATACATATATGTAATTGAAAGTATAACAAATGATGGAAGTCGACGTAGTCTAGTAGGTAGGGTGTTCAAACCCCAGTGACTTCAGTTTTCTGGCAAAAGCTCTGAGAGTAAATAATATTGCCATGAAAAGTTTCACAGAAAATATGTCAACTTTAAACTGTAGGTATCCATTCATATTTTATGATAAATTGGAAATAGTTTTAGTAATAATCATAATCAAATCCATTCAAACTTACTTGTGAGATTTTTCATTTTTATCAGACAATATAGAGAAGTTGTAAATTGAACTTTGTTTAGGTACTAAACTTAGGCCTGCGCCATCTGGAACGTTATAATGCTGCAATGTATTTAACTTTTTCCATTCATTTTCCGTTTTCGAAGTGGTATCTTCGTCGTATAAAATAACACGTCCAGTTGCTCCAGTCCGCCATTCTGGAATTACAAAATTTAAAATTTATATCTATATATTTATTTTAATTGATATATATTAATTATACGATGTAGTATAATTAACAAGCTTTTAGAAGTAATAGCCAAGATTGGTGTCGAAAAAGCGTTTAAGCATTTAAAAGCGTACGGTGAATAATTTTCTTGTGTTGATAGTTTAAAAGCTATATATTGCGTTATTATCTGGCATTTTAGTATTGTGACATTAAAATTATATTAATAACAAGGTACATATACATATTTATCATTAAAAAAAAATGCAATATTTATTTATTTATTAATTACAATGCATTCACAAATTATATTTAATTATTAAGAGCGGAGTGACAGACCATATAATCGATGCAGTATAACAGACTAGAATCTCTGGTGGACATCGAACTCACGTCCACGTTTGATGCTTATTCGTATACACCTGCAACTTAAGGAAACCCAGTACACATCACCTACACACGAGATGATCATGGGATCAAATAATTTGTGGAGAAGGTTCAATGTGGCATGAGCTGTATGGCACGTAGCGCCGTTTTGTTAAAACCACGCGACCATTTAATTCAGGCCAAAACTAGTTTTCAAAGAAATATAGTCTGATGATACCACCAGCCCAAAATCCAAAAATTAATTACAATTGCAACTGCTGTGTTAATCGAATAATGATGATTAGTGCATCGTGAAGCTCCAGTGGTGAGGAGTTGACCTCGTCACAGTTTTAGCGTTTTTTATGAATTTTAGAACATGCCCACAATTCGTTGAAGCGAATTTCTTATTGTAATATTATACAAATTAAACGAATTTCTATGGTTTATGATCGGCAACAGATTTCCCCCCTCTAACGGTTCCAGTAAGTTCTGAGGGTTCTGTTTCTGGTCAATGAAGGAAAAATGGTCCTTACAATCAGTGCTGCAGCTGTTGTGGGTCCAACACACTGGATATAATGTCCGATGGATTGTCTTTTGAACCCACATGTCGCTATTGTACTGTACTTTCTTGGGTTGAAGCTATTGGATTTACCGCGATAGTATGAAATAAAGGCAATCTAGAATTTATACATGCTAAATCTTTTTTTGGAATCAGTTCAATAATATGTTGGTACTGCACTTATATCCAAATCGTGTTTAACCTTTGTAGCTAAGTTAGCCACTAACTGAGCAGCACATAACTCTAGTCTTAGGAGTGTGTGCTGTTTAAGTGGGGCTATGCGATAATAAATATACAACGAGTGTTCCATTAGATAGGAAGGTGGGGACATACATTCCCATCCCATATGCCTTTTCTGAGGCATTAGTTAAAACGTGAACTTGTGTGCGGTAGGAAATCTTGTTTTTATATGTCATGTACTTGGAAGTTTTCAAGAACTTTAAGATTACTTTGAAAAATTCGCCAATGTGAGTCAAACTCCGCTGGTGCAGCTTCATCCCATGAAAGATTCTACGTCCACAATTCCTGAACAAACATTTTTGCCGACAACCACAGAGGAAAAAGACCAAGCGGGTCGAAAATTCTTGCTTAATCTTCAGTGACTATACTTTTGGTCACAGTCTTGATTGGGTTGTATATTGATCTTGATTTTAAGGTGAAGACATATCGGTAGCCACTGCCACTCCTAATATTTTTGTGTAATCTGTTTCCTCTTGAGAGAAATCAAGACTGACTTCTTTGTTAACTTCTGAGATATTACGGAGCAATTGATTACCTTGCCGTAACTTGCTGCAGTGGACGCTGAGTTTCCAGGACTATATTTAAGTTCTCTAGAGGAAAATGTGTCTTATTGTCATTGATTATTTCTTTCGAGCATCTGATGGCTAAAAATAACACCTGTTCAGATCCATATATTGCGGTGTTTAATTGCTGTGAGATTCTCCCTAAACAGATGGTTCGATACATAATTGTGATTGTGTGCCTCAAATTTTTGAAGTGTCCAAAAACGTTCGATAGCCGTATTCATTTTATCACCATCAGTAAGTACTCCATATGTTGCTGTTGATTATTGTTGGCCAGATGCCCTTCGTGATATCTAACCACGCGTTGTATTTTGCACCACTGGAAGCTCGTCGGATAACTTAATTTGTCTAATAACAAGTGTTTGATGAAGAGATTTTTGCTAACGACACATTATTGGTGATCAACCACTTATCGATATGAAAAACTTGAGCAGGTTGAGAAACAATTAAATGCCTCCAAATAAGCTGTAAAATTGTTGAGCCGGGATTGAAGTGCAACATTATATCGATATTGAAAGTTGGTTTCGTTTTTTCTAATACCATTGATTGAGATGGTTGTAGCTCTTGCTGGGAGTTCGAGTCGCGCAACTAATTGTTCCGTAAACTTAAGTCATGGATTGTCTTGCATTGAATTTCCATACCATTTGCTGTTTATTATAGCAAGGCTATCCCCATTAGGACGCATGTCCTAAACAGTTTCTTAGTCATATCGGAACTTTGTGCAAGAGTATTAAGCCTGTAGGGACACTGGTACGCAAATCACATTTTAACATTAGCAGCCGTATGATTGGGTTCATTGACATGTTGGGAGTAACGACAATTAAAAATTCTTAATTCTTCCGAACTCTTGATGAATTTGTTCTTTCGAATGTTTAAATAGTCTCTCTAACTCAGATTCCTCAATAAATTCCAAATTGCCCACACTACAGTATAAAAACTTTAATTATTTCTATGAACTTTTGCTACAACTTTATGAAATTGGTAATATGTATTGGAGTACTAATGCCCCTATTGCGGTTGACAACTTTTTTAGTAGTTTGGTCGTCTTTCAGAAATCTGTATTGCCATTCTCCACTTAAATATGCAGTTGACTTTTTGGTTGTGCGGCGGATTTTCTAGTTGTGTTTTATGGTATTGCGGTTCACAACTTTGTGAGTTTGGTTGACAAAAACGTTAAATATAGACAACTGCTTATTAGCAGTTGGGTCTCTATCAGTTGTACAGTTCACTTATATATTTAATACATTATTTTTTTAAATAATAGAAAAAAGATAAAAATGGAAAAATCGTAAGTTTTTCTCTGCTTAAAGTAAATAATTAAATATTTAATACGCAGGAAATTGAAAATAACAAAAAAAGCCCAATTTGAGCGACTTATGAAGTTGATGGAAAGCAATCCAGAAATTTCTAAAGGAAAGCAAAAATTTGGGATGACCAAAAATCAGTGCAAGGAAGCGTGAGAAGGATTTTCTATAGAATTGAATAGCACATCCAACAATGCCCAATACACCGAGAAATCCACATTTTTCAAAAAACCATACTTTGGAAGCATTTATTTCGTCTTCGATCATTTGTGTTTTTATCCATTTTCTACAAATGCGATCCTCTATTGCTGGTAACACTTCCTTTAAAATAAGTGACATTGTGGATTGAGCTACTCCAACATTTTTCACTCCATTGCACTTTTGATAGCTTCCGTCAGCCAAAAATCGGAGGACAGCGTACAGCTTTAATATAGGTGGTATAGCTGCCATATGCACAGATTTCTTTGAGCGGTCCTTAATTTCATCCAGCACATAACAAAAAGCTTCTTTGTTCAGTCGAAAATAGCTAATAAATCTATAAAAAATCACTTGTTATAAATATTTGTTAATAATTTTGGACATTTCTTACTTCGCGCTGGGTAGTTCAACAGGATTTGAAACATCGCGTATTTTGCTACGTATACGCAGAACATTTATATTAGCGTCAGGATTGTCATCTTCATAAAATAAATCCTCAATTTTTTTTAATTTACTTTTATTTCTACAAAAACTTGATTTTAGCTTATATTTTCGTTTTCTTTTCTCTATTTCCAAATAAATTTAATGGTGTTACCAACATGAAATTGAAATTTCATACCGGCAACACCATCACAATTACAACTAAAAAACGTTGAGTTCCGCAATATCAAAAAATAATTTGGTTGAGTGAAAGTTGGGTTGACTGGCGGACGAGTTGAGAACGGCAATAGGGACATAAGACTTTTGCTGTCCACTGTATGTGCCAAAAAATTGCTTCTTTCATTACTAACGACTATCGGCGTCAACACATCGACATTTATGTTAAAGAGTTTCCATAAAAAAGACCTTTACAATTTTTAAATAACCATAAAATGTATTAATTTTTCGGGCCAGATCTTGTCAGTATAGCGAAAAAGCTATTGAATGGTACGACGCGTATAATGTTAACCCAAGTGAGAGGCACAAATAATAACATCAACAAACAAATAAATTAATAAAAACAACATTTAAGACACAAAAAGCTTAGTCAACAATGAAGGCAAATGGCAAGGAGAGCATTCATCGCAAAGGGTAATAAATAATTATCGGACATCATTTAAAAGACACAAAAAGATTATCCAAATTTGAAAAAATATTTTAATAGGAAGTAAAGAATGGAACTGCTAGCTAAATGGTAACAGAAGCCACAATAAAACCTTAATGGCAACAATTCCAATGTAATGCCGATTTTTCGAAAAAAGTCATCTTCTATGATGATGCTCATTTCCATCCTAGCAGCTTAGTGAATACACAAAACTGTCTAATTTGAGGCAAAGAAACGCCTAATCAACATTCCCTCTGCGCAAAAAAATAACGTTCTGTGCCCATATTTCGAAAAGTGCCCACATTGTGAGCAAGATAAAGTTTTGGGTGCGTTCGTAAATTCAGCAAATTTTTGCACCACTGCGGCAGTAATGCCAAGTTTTGTTGCTAATGCGTGATCAGCTGTTGCAGATGCTTGCTACTGCACGATAACTAAACAAAATTTGCTTTTTAGAACGTTCTGCAAAAATTAAAAAAAATGTTCTCAAAATTAACAATAGCAAATATTATTGAAAATTTAGACTGTGGACCTGAGAGCTTTCTATTCAATTATAATAAAAAAAAAGAATAAGGAAAAAAATTAAAAGACTTCTGGCTATTAAAAATCAATTAAAATTAAAAAGAAGGCATATTCCTAAAATCAAAAATTAGTTTGAAGTAATAAACCGGTATCAAGATGATGTATTCTACAGCCATTTTCTTATTTGTTCTTTTGTTATTTCAAAGTCCGGTTTGATTTCTTTAATTTTTAATACGATTTTTCCCCACAATACTGACTTCTTCTTTCTCTCTTCTTGGAAAACCGACTCCATATCCAGTCTAGTTCGTATTATTAATTTTTGTATGTTGAATGTGAAATCTTCCTCGTAACTAAAAATATAAATAATTAAAATTTTCTATAACAACATCGGTTAAATTTTATTATTTTTCCATTTTTCTGCAAATAAAGCAAAATTTTCTTTTGTTTAATAACTTCTATTTCACGAAACTGAAATCAAGTAAGTAAGTAAATAAATTTATTGAGGCTTTTTCTTTTTCGATGACATGTGTTTACTTAACTAACTATTAACATGTATATGTATAACGTAGAACTATTGTTGTCTTATTCTACTATGCGATGCTTTATGAAAAACGCTACTTGCTATTATTTTTTTTTTCTTTAAGAGGATATGTTAAATAACATAACATTGCATGAGAACAAGGTTTGCTCAAGACCTTTAACTTTTACCGACAGAGCAAGAGAGTCTGTCTAATAGATAAATAACTAAATAAAAAATAAAATACATAATACATAACACTTAAAACGAGATAACAAAATCTGTTACAAAAATAATTATGACTACAGAATTCAAAATGTTGAAGCAACATACTTGAGTGTAGATATCACAGATATAGATATAATATTAAATGAACGATATGGTACGAAAGTTTAGGTACATATCAGGAACTTATATTAGTTAAAACCGGAGTGAGCTAAGCTCATAATATTGAATATTTTTCCTTTTAGCCCCTATGGGAGCCAGGCACTATTTTGGTGTAGAATTGTGGTAATTTATGTTGGTCAGGGTCGTTGTCCAGGTTTTCGTTCAGTATACCAACAGGGGAGAGGTAAGCTGAGCCTGCCCATTGTATATCCTTTTCCAACTCATGGATTTCATTCATCAGGGCGTTTTCGTGAGTAGCCAATTTTCCAACAAACATCCTTTGGTGATGAAGTGCATATTTACAGAAGGCTTGGACTCCTGAAGTGTCATATATGTAAGTATTTGGGTATCTCCTTGTGTGGCTTACGTAATGTTTGTTGATACACCTCCGCAGAATCTTCCGTTCAAATATTTCCAATTCTTTGGCCACTATTGGCGAAATAGTGAACCAGATTGGGAACCCATATAACAGGACAGATCTGATCGTCACCTTATATAAAAGCAATTTCGTTTCTTGCGGTAGATGTTTGCTATTAAATAAGTATGAAAACATACCAGCTATTCGTTTTGCCTTCTTTAGTGTTGAACGTGCATATTCGTTAAACTTTAATAATTTATTAAAGATAATGCCTAGATATTTAATTGTGGATTTAAATGGAATCTCTACCCCATCAAGGTCTGTACGTAACATTTTACTTTGTGGTACTACTAACCGGTGACATTTTCCGGACGCATTCCTTATGCAGATGGCTTCAGATTTATTGGCATTAATTTTAATTCCCCAAGTTTTATAAAAATCATTTATCAGTTCAAGATGATTTGTTACATAGTGATGAGCTTGAGCTGGCGATGCGCTGTGGGCATAAATCAGGCAGTCATCTGCATATAATATTGCCTTAGAGTTTTGTGTGGTATGTGGAAAATCGTGAAGAAATAGGTTGAACAAATATGGGGCGAGAACGCTTCCCTGAGGGACTCCACTATTTACGTATCCCAATGACGAAGAAGTATTCTGCAATTGGAGTGAATTTACGGTCGGATAGGAAACTATGGATCAATTTAACCAGGTATGGATCAATTCCCAGATCTATTAATTTATATATAATCCCACTATGACATACTGAATCAAACGCTTTTTCTATATCCAAGGATATCGCCACCGTACAAATTTGATTTCTCAGGTTTGAGGATATGTCGTTGTGAAACTTTAATAGTGCATGTTGTGTAGAGTGGAACTGTCTAAAACCAAATTGTAGATTCGATATAGGGTTTATTATGAATTCATTTTCAAGTTTTCCCTTCAAGATGTGTTCAAATACTTTCCCGAGATTAGAAAGCAAGGATATAGGGCGAAAATCTGGTAATTCTGCACTGACGATTTTCTTCTTTATTGGAATTATTTTTGCCAACTTCCATTCAATGGGAAAATAGCAATTGTTAATGCAGTGATTTATAATACAGGTAAGCAGTTCAATCGTCGTCTGGGGAAACCTCTTGATGATATAGTTAGAGATGCCATATGCGCCGCAAGATTTTTTATTATTGATATTTATAATTACGTTTCCAATTTGTGTAGAATCTGTGAAATGGTATCCATCTGGGTTTGAGAGTGCATTAAATCTGTCGTCGAAGCTAAAAATATGATTTGGAATTGCATTTATGCAACTTGATACTCTTGAGTCAAGGTCGTCCACTGGCTGCACCGGAATCGTACGGCGGAAAATTGAAGAATAGAAGGTTCGGAATTCATCTGCGATTTCTGCGGGGTTTGTTATAACGTTATCATTATGTCTTATTTGTCGACATAAAGGGGATTTCTTTCCTCCTGTGAATTGATAAATTTCCTTGAATGCAGACGGTCCTGGTTTAATATTTTTCAGTTTATTATTAATATTTTCCGCGTATTCTATTCCAACAGATTCTTTAATAATTACCCTCAAGAGCTGCATTTGTTTCGATAATATTTTGTACTCACTGCTGAGTCTGTTTCCGGCGCGGTGAAAGATATTCTTCAATTCCTTTTGCCATTGGTACTTTATTTTGAAGAGTTTTTTGGTTCTCTCCGAAAGAGGGGATTTCCCGTTATTGGTCGTCACCCTTTGGCAATGGAAATCATGAATTCTGTTAAACGCAATATTGAACTCCTTGATCAATACATCAACTTCTTGATTCTCCAGGTTGGTGTTTATTGGTGGCAAAATGACTCTGCTCAAATTCCCCAGATCACTACTGAATTGATTCCAGTTGGTATTTTTATAAGATATAAATGATTGTGGTGTATTAAATATTATGTTTGTGCAGTTTATTTTCAATTTCAGTTTGATTGGAAAATGATCTGAAAAAGTTGGCAACGAAGAGACGGAAAAATTTCGATTATTTACATCAATGAGTCGAGTGCTAACAAGAAAGTGATCCAAGAAAGAGGGTCCATTTGGATAAGATGGTACGGAATCGCAGATGCGAACAACCTCCAATGAATTATCGTCCAACCAGTTCATAAGAATTTTTCCGTTGGAATTTTGCATTGCGTCGCCCCATGATGAACATTTTGAATTAAAGTCACCACCAAGAATGAAGCCATCGTAACCTAAACAGGTTTGAAGAATAGTATTCAGGTCCAATTCTAACTGCTGAGACTGAAAGTTGCAAGGAATGTAAATTGATCCAAGTATATATTTCTTTTGTGCATTGCCATATGAGGAATTTATTTGTATAAGTGAAGTATTTATACCTACATTTGATATAGAAACTTTATTATATTGGATATTACTCCTGATAACCACTGCCATACCAAGCGGAGAATTATCTTGAATGAAGCTATAACCATCAATTTTTAGTCTTGCCTTTTCTCAGGTGGCACTCTTGAATGAATGCGATGTCTATACTGTTATGATGGAGTGTATTAAATAAATCAATTTGGCGGCTTTTATCAATCAGAGATCGTACGTTGAAAGATAATATATTCAAGGATCTATGGTCCATATTGAGCTCTGACTTTGTTAAGGCGTAAAAATTCGGCTTTGGCTTCAGGTTTTGACATATTTCTGTATTCATTTAGGAATATGTTAATTTCCTGTTCCAGAGACAGTTCTTCTGGGTCTAAAAAGTAATTGGCTAGTCTCAGAAAATCGTCAATCACTGATGATTTAGGTTGTCGCGAATTTTGCTGAGATGGAACATTCTGGAAGAAACTAGCGTATGTTTTACCTGGCGAGCGCATAGTCATGTTCACTGCTCTGTTGACATTTTCAGATGCAATTGTTTTTTTCCTCCACTACCTTCGTCATCTTCTTCTTTTTCACCGTTAGATATTTTTTATAAGTCGGACAACCTCTCCAGTTGGCGGGATGTCCAGTTTTCTCACAATTGGAACAATATGGGTCTGACGAGTCTTCCCGGCTTCTCTGGCATTCCCCAGGAGCATGTTCCTGATCACATTTCACGCAGTTATAAGCTGAATTACAGTTGCGTGAGATGTGACCCCAGCGTTGACATCTATGGCACTGAACATTGCTATCTTTTCTTTTTGGTTTTTCCCAGCTTATTACCTGATTTTGTAGACCATGGATATTTGAAACATTGCTCAATGATTTCCCTGGAAGGAGGGAGACCAGAAAGAGCCCCGTGTCGACGTTTTGTTTAACAGACCTTGGTGTTTTAAATTTGGTTACAGAAGCGACTGTGTCAGGGACACGAGTGTCGAGCTCCCTTTTAATTGCCTCAACTTCAGTGTCAGTAGCCAGACCCCGTAGGATAAGCGATTGTTGTTTAAGTTCCTTCGGCGTAAACGAGTAGGAATGGATGTTCTTTGTCCTAAGAATGGCCATCATAGATGTGTGTACCTTGGGGTCAGAAAAATATAGCTTGCTTTTGCTTTTGTTGACATTTTTCACTTTAAAAGAAAATTCTGGAATTGTAGATTTCAATGTATCCACCAAAGCCTTTATGTTCACGTTGTAAATAATTATTGGCGGACACCACTTATTTCCTGTGACTGGTTGTTGATCGTCGTCGTTTATCTGTGTTTGATGATTTACTGCTGGCGGAGCGCCCTGCAGGTCAATGTCAGCTAGAACGCTGAGGATACCAAATTTGTTCTGTCCAGGGGGACATGGTCAGCCAATCTTCTAGACAAGTCGGAAATATCCACACTCGTTTGCAGTATAGTACTTTCCACTCTTTGTCGTTTACGTTCGTTCGATACGTTCGGTGTTTCTTTTATGATTGGTCGGCTATCATTCAAAATAGCTGACGATGTGTCAATAGAAGTCACCACTTCCTCCTCCGGGACATCATACTCCATGTCATGGGGCAAGAAAGTAGGCATATAAATGTGTTGTCTAATATTACAAGTAAGCAGCACTCAGACGTTACCAAATTTTAATCATAAATTTTACGGCATTTCCAGAGACATCCGTACTTAGCACAATTATAAAACATTAATTTAGTGTTTAAATTCTCCGTCTCCTAAGCGATTTTAATTATTTTCACCGAAAACGAGGAGAAATTTCAATTTAAAAATTTTAAAAATTTGATCTTTCGACACCAAACCGCGTGTTCTCAAAAAATTTGCGACAGCATTGCCATTTGTCTGCAAAAAAAAAAAAAACGTTCGACGCAAGTCACTGCTGCCAAGTATTGCATTTCTGAACATTTGATTTTTATTAAGCTGCAATGTTGCACAACTACTGCATTTACGAACGTACCCTTTGTTTTCGTAAATTAACTTTTTATTTTTATAAGAATTTTTTTATTAGAAAAAAATTACATTTTATATTAGTCACTACGTCGACCTTTATTATTTTTCTAAAAAATGAAAACTTTTTCCAAATCAATTCCATTTCCACGCCTTAAAAATAATTTGATATACATGAGATGGTCCAAGTGAAATGCCTCAAATCTGTTTCTGGCCTTTGTTTTAATGGCATTCATTTGACTAAACCCACGCTCGTAATCTGCACTGGATGTTGAATGGTAGCAGAAATGTCTACTAAAGAGGAAAGCTGTTTAGACTCATCCCCCCTTGTTGGCAAGGTCTACCATATCCGCGAAACTACTTACGACGTTAGAGTTAAATTTGGTTTGGTATAAGAATTTAAAATTCGAATATTGGCTTAGAATTTGCTTTTTTTTAATTATAGGGAAATTTGGAATCATTTTCGAGTATTTGTTAAGAAGATTCAGCAAGTTTTGGGTTCCAAAATTAAAATTGTTGCTGTTTGGCGATTCATTTATGATCAAATACACCCCAGTCTTTCATTTCTTCTTTTGCAAATATGCAATCTAGGTGATCACATAGCTTTATGATAAATTCAATAATTTCAGCAGTATTATCGATTGTGTTGAGAAGTTTCACTACTTCTTCACTCCAAAAAATTGTTTCTCCAAGATACTGGCTCAGAATCTTTTTAATAATGGATTTTACGTATTGATGAGCTTCCATAGAAGAAAGCACGATTTTTTTTAAAACAATTTATCATTTTAGTTAATTCAGTTAAAATATCATTAAGCACTGTTAAAGCTAATCAATTCAAAGAATTAGTAAGATCATTTGAATTTTCAATTTCACCTTTGCAATACTCGATCAAAACGCCATAATTACGAATGAATGGAAATACTGCAGCTAAATCTTGAATCAGACGGTCTACTGAACATTGTGTTTTCATTAAAGGTATTCCCCTCCAACCATCGTTAATTCCAAGGCCTTCTCTGTGTGCCACACAATGCTGAAGTGATAAATACGGAATATCTCGTTGTATTATCTTTGCTACTCCATTATAATAACCCAGCATAATCCTTACAATTTTATTCATATCCAACCTTAAATCAAAATAGAATTTTTTGATAGCTGCCACAATTGATAAAGCGTCGCAAGTACTTAACTGAATTATAGTTGCAAAAGATGTTTTGCAACCAAAGTTTGTTCTAAATTTTATGTAAATTATAAGCATTTTGTGTCTCATCAATTATTAAGCAATTTTATTTATTTTATTTTATTTATTTATTTGATTTATTATGATCTACATAATTTTTGCTACACCAACTATCAGGAATTTTAACATATTTTGATACGTAGCTATTTATTTCGTGCACAGAATTCATTGAAGTGTTCAATTTTATTGCCAATATTACATTGTCAACTAAAACTTTAACCACTGCAGATAAGTTTAAGACTGCAGATGAGTTGGCGAAAAAGCGTGGTGGAGGACAAAATCTGAAAAAGCAGTGGATTTCAACCATAACCCTCTTAGACTGAACAATAAGGTGATGAGATTGAGCGCAATCTCTTAAAAGAGGAACAGGGGAAATTGTAGAATGGGTTCTGCTACTAGGGAGGCAATATATTAGTATCTGACGGGGCACAAGATAGGACAGGACCACTTGTACTTTCTGTAAGCTTTGTAATAATGTGAGAGAACCAAACTATGTTTAGCATATTCCGTCTCTGCCCTGGACTGCAGAGGTGAAGGCTCAAGGTTGTTGACCGGGGTTTATCCTTTTCTGATATTGAGTCTCATCTCTGTTTTTTTTTCTCCCTTCTATTTTATTTAATTTTTTATATTATTTATTTAATTATTTATTATAATTACCATAGCACAACAAGATGTAAACCTTATAAGTGAAAGTGCTACGTATAGAAACAGCAATAGAAAACATACTAAATGACATCAACGAAAAATTAACGCAAATTACATATTAACTAAAAATAAAAAATTCATTATAGAATTAGGAAGGGTAACTTATAAAACAATTTAAAAATTTAACAAAAGTATTGTAATACAAATAAATTATAAAGGTGAAAGATAAAAAATTATGAAAATAAAAAAAATTATATTATTTACATAGATCAATATAAAAAGTAAAAATGAAAACAGCATGATTGCTTTTATATCAGTACCTACAATCAAAAATTTATAAAAATAAAATAAAAAAACTAACTCAACTTAATTATTATTAAAAAACTACTGTCACGTAAAAATTTGAAAAGCTTCTTTTTAAACGCATTTGTATTGTGTAAACTTTGAATGTAATTTGGAGGGTATTCCAAAGAATTGTGGTATGTATAGAAAACTGTCGCTGTGGCAGAAGAGTATTGTGTCGTTGTTGAATAATCTTCTTACCTCGGTAAGATCTAGCAAACTTAATTCGGCTTAATAAATATGTCGGCTGTTGCGGGTTAATAATTTTATTTATTTTAAAATAAGGCATTTAGTTTTCAAAAGATTATCAAATTTTACACTAAATATCTGGTACGAAAAATTGGTCACGGCACCTTTTAAGGAAGATATTTTTGCTTTTGCAAAAATTTCACACCCATATAAAAACACAGAAATTAACAATATATCGATGGAACAATAACATCAAAGGTATGTGTTACTGATAGACCTTGGAGCCTTAATATTTACAAACTGGTAATTAAGCTTATCTACGTCTATATCAAGCTTGGTTTTGGGATATTTTTGGTCAATTCCTATTTCACGAATTACATTTTAGATTTGTTGTCCATTGCACTGGAAAACTTTCAACCATAAAACAATGTTTTCGCGATTTTTATGACTTTGGTAACTTCCGTCTATGCGAATTTATGAAGAGCTTTCAAATCATCAGTATCTCTCCTTTCAATGATTGCTTTTATTTCAGTACTAAACCACGATTGGTTTAGTATTAACGGGAAACACCTTACATAATGTAGACGCACATTTTCCTGATCAAAAGATAATTGATCATTTGCATTACCCAGTGTATAAATCTCGTCCCATCAGCTGTTATCTAAATTATAAATTTAGAGTTTTAAAGTCAATATTTTGAAATTCACGATAAGTGATATATTTGTCAGCAAGAGAAGATCATGGTTTGAAATGCAAGAAGCAGAAATTATGTCATATTACTCTAACTTTTCGCTATGATAACAGATACAAAATCAATCAAACTACAAGAAGTAGAATGGAAGTGAGGTGTAGACACATTTAAGCTGAAGTGAAAGCAGGAGTCTAATAAGCCGATTGTCAAATAAAAGGTTGTTATTAAAGCTACCTATGATAACCATGTTGTCATATTCCTTCATTTTCCCTGAATAACGTATTCCACTTCTACCTGTAGGTGTTTCACCTACGTTCCCAACTTAACCTAGTCTATTAAAGATGTATATTTCTTATACATAAGGACTTACAACACCAATTTCTTTCATTTAAACAATGATTGCAAAAACTCTACCAAGTTTTTATAAAGAAAATATTCTGCGCAAAGTTTTTCGTGAGCTCTTATTTTTTAGATAAATTTTGATATAGATTATGTTTGTTTCTATCACCTTTTTTGTCTACCTACGTATACAAAAACACATAAAACTAAATAAAGTTTGTTGATTCGTCCTTGTGATTATGTTCTATGTGTGTGAATTCGAGTCCCAACGGAAACACTGGTGTGTTACATTACACCGGCGTGTAATAGTAATATTAAAAAAATTGCTAATTGTATTTTAATTCAACAATAATAAAATAAATATAAAAAACGATAACAGAAATCAATTGTAAGTATTGTGTTCATGACGATTCTGGTTGATCCAAAACAATGAAAGCATATTTTTATCGATATAACTAACTTATTTAGTTATTAATTAATAGTATAATTTTTTAAACTTACCTAAATCTAAATCATCTTTTCGCGGTCTTTGACTGGCTGGTATGTTACGATAAATAGTGTCTAAACATTTTTCCTTCACTTGTCCAATAGTATCACAATCTAATACCTTAACTGGAACATTTTCAGTATGAGATGGCAACATTTCCATATTATTACAAAATATTTGCTGTTGGATTATGCTGGCGTAAACAGTCATAGGTTTAAAATCAATCAATTGACGTATAAGTTTTTCTTCACTTAGCGAGTATCGAGCTTCGTGAGTACATGCATCAACAGGTCCTTTATCAACTTGACCTTTTACTGCGCGGAAAAGCATATAGAGTGGTTCCCCAGCACATTCTTTAAGAAATTTGTACAGTAAGAAAGTAAACCAGGCGCTAAGCATCTTTTCGGCAACACTTTCGGTCCTTCTTAATAATAGCTTTGGATGTGATTTACCTTCAATACATTTTTCAATTAAATCACCTAAAAGGGTTTTCAAAATATCCGTACAATACTCGAGTTTTGATTGTAACGTAACCATAATAAGAGAAGCAACATTAACGCGTTCACGCATTGAAAAATAACGGTTTGATTCAAGTGTCCGTATAAAAAGTAAAAGGAACGTTTTATTCATTACTAGTTTGCCAAATAAACGTAAGCCGTTTTCTTTGCGCAGTAACTCCGGTCTTTCCCATTGTAAAACGATGTGATCTTCATGATTGGGAAATAAAATTTTCATGGCATACGTACAATAGTCCAAAAACGGTATGCCACCTGATGTCAAATCTCCTTTAAATAACCAAAAGGTATGTTAATTCCTAAATTACAACAAAAAAACATTTTACCTGTTAAATCTGTCATTTCAGTTTGAAGTTCAGCAAAAGCTTCTTTACACTCTGCAGCTACTCTTAGTTCCAGAATATCCATTTGTTCCTGCATATTGCGTAATACACGATTGGATTCAGATGTTTTTTTCTTGTATGCCACTAACAATGCAACAAAAATTAAAAGCAAAACGATTACACCGGCTACTACAACCGCGAAAGCATTTTTTCCAAGATCGTGTATAATGTTTGGGGATGCATAACTAAGCACCCCTATGCGATATTTAAGAGAACGTCCAACTCGTACTACTACTTCCGGCCCAGACTCATCTCTACCTCCAGTACGACTACCACTAATATTATTCTCGTCATCATTGTCATCTTCATAGTCACCAGTGAAGGGTTCAGCAGGTGGGCGACAAGTTAATTGTTGACGGGATAATGACGTAATATTGCATAATTTTTTGCCAATAAAAACTTGGACATCACTTTCTTTGCAGGCCCGATCTAAGTTACGACCATTTATAGTTAGATACTCGCTTTTATAATATTTTACACGTTCTTCAAAATTAAAGTAAAAAGGATTTGGATACAGCTCAAAGTAGTTTTTATGTTTTTCCGACAGATTTCGGACTTGCAAAACATTATCCATAAGAAAACCGTATTCTAATTTCTCTGGACTTTCTGCATCTATCATATCACTATTCGCTATATCAATGTCAGGAGAATTACATATCATATCGGTCGGTGTTTTTACTGTACAATTACTGAAGAAAGTTTTGTTTTTATATATGACATACATGCTTGGCGCCTGTATATAATTGAATTGAGTGCCAGTTACAGTTATTTCAATACCTCCTGCAGGTATTCCCTTTGGTGTTTTCAATTGGCCACCAGAGGAACCTGAATAAACCTGTTCCACTGTGGGATCCAATACATATTTGTAATTGTATTCATTAAACTCTCGAGGACCGTTATCAAACGCCATTTTTAAACGTCCTTCAATGATACCGGGCGATGGTGATGTTTTACAAATAGCCTGATTAACGTCAACGTTTAAAATTTCACACGGTAAATGATCATTTATAAAAGCTTGTATACGAGACCCTGCGTTTAAATACTTCCCAATAATGCGAATTTGAGTACCACCGGACACAGGTCCATACTTTGGACTAAAATTCGTTATTTTTGGATCTACGAATTCATAGTCCTCCTTTGATTCTCCTCGATAATCACCTATTTGTACAACAATACGACCATTTCGATACATTTGTTCTCCCGGACTATCCACAGTACAAACAATTTGTTTAGTATCAATATAATATTGTTGGAATGGCATACAATTGATACCAGCTATACGAACACCTGAATAAATGTCCGTAAAATTTTTACCCAAATTAATACCACGTATTGTTATATTTGTTCCACCTTCCCATGGACCGGTTTTGGGTGAAAACGAGTGAATTTCCGGGTTTGGACAGGTTTCCATACGATTTAACCAATCGGTTTTACCTTCGTTGTTATTTTTATTGCACTGCTCCTCAACTTCACATGTGTTGGTCGAAGAACACCAACCGCAATTATATTTTTCAGCTAGAGCTAGGCACATTCCACAACTATCAGCCATATCACGACAACGATAAATAACGACTACAAATAACAAAAAAATTATATTTAATTAGCATCAGAAAGAAATCATATAAAACTAATAATTAACTTATATTAGCCTAGATGCAGAACTGTTAATTAACAGGTCTCCATTATGTTACTGGTAGTATTCTGTTAAATAATAAATTTTAAAATCACAAATATACAAAAAAATCAAATTTCTGACACGGTCTAGAAGCATAAGCTAGTGAGCTACGTCAATCAGTTACAAGGTATTTTGTAATAAGAACATCAATGAACTTTTACTACAATTTCGAAAATGCGTTCAATTTTACTCAAATAAAAATAAAACACAATATTTAAAGCGAGTAAAATCGTTAAAAATTTGTATCTAAGTTTTCTTTTGTGAAATGTAGGAAAATCTCAAAACCCCCTTTATTAGGATCTCTGGTACTTGGTCTACACACGTTCTTTTTCGCGCAGAACGAATATTTTATGGGTGTTGAAATCTATAAAAACTCGTTCTGTAATACTCAATAAAAATAATAATACGTATCGATTACATATATTACCTTTCGCAAAATAATTTTGGTTATGAAAACCGATAACATTTTATGGCAGAGTAGCTTATCCGCCGTTACCTGTCACTCCAATCGAAATCTGGTTCTTGAATTTGGTATATAATATATGAAACAAGCTCCAGATTTCTTACCTCCAGAACGCTCATTGTCATGTTGTATTCAAGTTGACACGCAGCCTCCCTGCGGCCCGTCCAAGAAGACATACTAGATGTTAATTAACAAGTGCAGGCAGTCCAATCCCTTAGACTTTAAATTTGGGATGTACGTAGGGCTTGGAATACACCATACACTACATATGAGAAAACGTTGCAGTTCGCTACTACACGAGTCATTGTCGAGAACTACGGAGAGAGGAGAAGCGAAGAGAGACGTGTTTTCAGACGCAAGAGGATGGAGCAGGAAGGCCGAGAGCGTGAGGATATTGAGTTGTGCAGATGTAGGAATACAAATTCTCTCAAATTCTAGCCGAAGGTTTCAATCTTGGACCACATTTCTGCAAAGAATAAAAGGACACCAATACCGCCTTTAAAGATGATGATGTAGTAAACCAAATCGATGATGACATCGTAAAGTTTCCGCAGCCTAGCCATTAAGTGGTCACGAGCGCGATTATGCGACTTAAGAAAAATAAAGCTGCACGCCTTAATGGCCTGCCCGATGAATAGTTTAAGACCGGAAATAATGAGTAGGGTGCACGCACCAACTTATTTAAAAAATATGGCTAGAGGAAAGTATGCTCAACGATTGGAAACATAGTGTTTTCTACCTCGTCCTATAAAAGGCAGTCTCCATGATATGCGCCAACTAAAGGGGCATAAGTCTTCACATTACGCCAAATTCTGCAGCCTTCGATAGCCCCATAAGGAATATTTTTTTGCCGCTTGGTCTCAACTCTCTTGATAAAGCTACGAAGCTAAGCAACTTCTACAGCTCCGTCAAGGTAGTAATGAACTTCTCCGAACCTTTTGCTACCGTGCGAAGTTTAAGACAAAGCGATTCCTTATCATGTGACCTCTTCAATTTCGTCATAAGGCGGGAGTGCATTGCAATGACACTATTTTCCACAAAAGTGCTTGCGTACGCTGGCGACATTGACATCATAGGGCGTACCAAGCGAGATATTACTGCTGCCTTTATTGCTATTTAACGGAGTTCTATCAAGATGGGTCTGGCAGTCAATGAGGGCAAAACGAAGTATATGTTGTCGACAACTATACTTATAAATGAAAAATGGAGATCGTGCTTAGGATCACTCTTGCCAAGAGGTGCTATTATGGTCTCAATAAGCAATTGAGTAACACAGAACTCTCTCCTACGACTAATCTTATACTCTACAATCATCCTCCCCGTGCTTCTTTATGGCTAGAAGTATGGACACTATTAAGCACCGATGCAGCAGCCTTGAAAGTATTTGAGAGAAAATTCTTACGAAAGATCTTCGGCCCAGTACGAATTAGCGATGATTTCCGCATCCGAACTCCGGCGAGACGTGTATTTGAAGCGGGGATTCGCGGAAGTCGGCGTAGAGAACGACCTTGTCTACGTTGGAAGGATCAAATTCAGGAAGCTCTGTCATCGATAGGTGTGACAAACTGTAACAACATCTGTAGCTGCTTACGCTACAATATGTTGCAAATTTTCTTGAAGTGATGTAGAGGTATTTGTACAAAAGGGTTTCTATGTATTCCGATTCGAATCGAAAAAATTTTCCAAAGAATTTTTCAAATCAAAGACAATACCATAATAGTACAAATTTTTATAACTATTAAAATAATATTTTGTAAAGTAAATTTACAAAATATATAAAAAATTAATGAGACCAATATTTTTAATTCAAATATTACAAATTCAATGCTCTTTAGGTTTGTCTTCGAGATTGGGCATTCTGTCAATGTATGAAAAACAGTGAGGTGTAAATTGCAATGTCCACATTTTGACAGATCAGTCTTATCACAATATTTTTTTTTAGAACTGAAGACAGTTTTTTCAATTCTTATACAACAAGTTAACGCTATGCAATGCGATCTTGAAAGATGTAGATTGCATTTCGCTCTCCTGGTAATATGACTTTTAATTAACGTTTCTTTAAGACCATAGCAAAATATAGAATTTCGGTGATATGTGGCAAATTTAAAGCTGCCCGAAATCAACAAATTTAATAGTCAACAAATTTAATAGTAGCACCAATAGTGCTATATTTAGATGGTATCCAAATTACCATAATTTCACTTGTGATATATTCCAGTTTTAGTGTGTGATCGTATGTGACGGGTTCTTTGGCAAGAGCGGAAATAAAATATTTCATTTTCATAGTAACGTTATAATATTTCTAATGACCGATGCGATGGAATTCGTTGGGGACATTATATGATTCTATATTATATAACGCTATCCATCGCTTGAGGTAGTTAATGGCCATAATGCCATGTTACTACCACTTTTTATGGTAATGTTCTTTGTACAAAGAAGTGCAAAGTCCCGTTGTCATTCTTTGCATTTCGTTTACACTTGTCCAACTTCTTATCCACTTCGGTTTTTTTCTTATAAACAACATATAGAAACGTCCAGTTAGATCCAAATTACTAATATCATTTATATAAATTTTGAACAGTAGGGGACCTAAGCAGCTACCTTGCGGAAGACTACATTCAACATTTAGTGATACGACTTTGATTACTTTCCACATACTGCTTCCGATTTTTAAAATAACTCCCAAAAATGTTGAGCCCTTTTTCATCCACACCATAGTATTTTAGTTTTTGTAGCATAATATTACGATCAACTAGATCAAAAGCTTTACTAAAATCCAGGAATAGGTCTGTTACACCATTATAACCTGTATATAATCCGTTACATATATCATTGAATACATTCACAACTGCTTCATCTGTTCCGCAATCTTTTTTGAACCCAAACTGTTGTTTGTAAATGTAATTATTATTTTCAATGCACAGAAAAAGTTGTTGGAATATAAGTTTTTCAAATATTTTGTCAGTAATCGAGCAGATAATTTTAATAAATAGTATTAAAATGATAAGAAATGGGGTAGATAATGTGCAATATGTCAATAGAATAACTGTGATAAATTCCAAATTTAAATTTCGAGAAATAACATTAGAAGAATTAAAAACAATTTGTAAAAGCCTAAAGAAAAAATCGGACTATAATAAAATATCAAGTGATATGATCATAAATAGTTGGCATATCGTTGGCAGAATAATGCTAAGGATAGTGAACAAATCACTACAAACAGGAGTGTTTCCAGAAAATTGGAAAACAGCGAGAGACCTTCTCTCTCTTCTCTGCAAAAACAAAAAGATGTGATGAATATCGGCCAATAAATACTCTTAAAACGTTTGAAAAGATAATGGAAAAAGTGGTTAAGGAACATTTGGAGCAGTACTTAGAATCTAAGAAAATACTATCGAAATATCAGTCCGGTTTCAGGAAAAAATTCTCGTGTGAAACAGCAATTAATTATTTAATTAACAGATGGAAAAAGATAGACAAAAATAATAAAATATTAGGTATTTTTCTGGATTTTAAAAGAGCTTTCGAGACCATCGATAGAAAAATACTTCTGCAATAATTACAAGCATATGGCACCGAAGGCATAGAATTAAAATGGCTTGAATCATATTTAACAAACAGGAAGAAAATAACGAAAGTAAATGACATTAAGTCACACATACATTACAACGAATACGGTGTGCCACAACGATCGATATTGGGAGCACTACTATTTGTATAATATATAAATGATATGCTAAACATATTGAACAAGTGCGAAATAGTTCTATACGCTGACGATACGCATATTTTTAAGGAGGGAGAATCTGAACAAATATGTTATAATAATCTCAACGAGGATATGAATAATGTTAATATATAAAATGAATAAACTTAAATGAAAGTAAAACAAAAATAATGGAGGTAAATTCAGACAGCAATATAATTTTTAAAATAAATACTCAAATAATAGAAAAAGTGAACCAAATATAATATTTAGGCTTTATTACTGATAAAAACTTTAAATTTAAAAATCATATTAATTACATATGTAAGAAGATCAGCAAATAGATTAGTTTTTTTAAACTAATAAGAAACCAAGTCTCAATTTTAACGGCGGCTAATATATACAACACAATTATAAAGCCTCATTTTGAATATGGTTCGACAATATTATTCACATTTTGCACAGCTCATCAAATCGAAAGATTGCAAAAACTACAAAATTGAGCAATGAGAATCATACTTAAAGTCAACAGATATATGTCGATCCACTGAATCACTTAAATGGTTAAACGTAGAACAACGGTTTAAATTGAACACACTAAATTTCATACAGAGAATTAAAAACGGTGAAGCACCAGAATATCTAATCGAGCAAGTATCGTACGTGAGAAATTCTCAATCTTACCACCTTAGAAATGTGGGACATTTTAGAATCGAAAGAGCATCATCATCTGCAATGCAGCGATCACTATTTTATAAGGGTTTTCAACTTTACAACTCCCTACCAAATAATGTAAAAATGGAAAGTAATTTTAATATACACTGAGCGCCATAAGTGAGTCAGCACCTTTGCCTTTAAGTATGAAACAGTTTTGTTCTTAAGTATAAAAAAGTTCCTCTTTCATGAATTGTTGTTTTTGTTTTAACATTTTATAAGTAATAAATAAACGTTTTTATTTTTGGAAATTTATTCGACTATTCTCATTTACTTTTCTCGCTATCCTAAGAAAATGAATTATTTCAGTGGTGTTTACACACTTTTGGCGCTCAGTATATATATATTATATAAGAAACATATTGTTTTTTTTTTTTTTTGTAAAATATAACATGTAAAAATATGTAATATTAAAAAAATTTATATGTGATGAAATTGTAGTACAATTGCTTTTAAAAAGTATTTTTTATTACTAATAAAGAAATAATAATAATAATAATCGAAAGGAGAGCAACTGGACGAAACTTGTTTACCGTAGAAGCAGTTGAAACTTTTGGGATGGGTATAATCTTTCTGATCTTTAAACAATACCCGAAACGATAATTTTATTAAAAATGTTAAGTAGCATTGGCAAAATTGCATCTCTACATTTAACTACTAATTTAGGTGAAATTTTATCATAGCCAGTAGACTTCTTGGTATCCAAGTTGTTTATGATAATTTCCATATCTTCAACAGTGGCTGCTTTAAAAGAAAATCGATTAGACCTTCTGAGTAGTGTTCTATGTTGATTACAACTATCATTAGGATATACTTGTATATGATTCCTCAAGTCTTTTACTGACTCTACAAAATAGTGGTTTAATTCATTAGCCTTAACCCGATCATCAAGAATCATCGTACTTGTCGACGTCATGAGGTTTACATTATTTTTGGACTCTCTACCAAGTATGTTATTTAAAAACTTCCAGCACTTATTCGTATCTCCTTTCGCTCTATTGAGGCTGTCGTAATAGTAACCATTCCTTGCTAATTTGTTTGCAATCTTTTTCTTAACCTTTTCAGCAAGTCGTCGAACAGTCTTTGGACTTTCGTCGCTTAGTTAGTAGTTTACGCTTGTAAAATATTAAATTTTGCAAATTTTTATTCATCCATGGACAAAGTTCTAACCGAAGTTTAGTTTTGATTTTAGTACAGGTTGTTGATTTGATAACAGCATCATTTATACAACTTATCATATTCTCGGCTAGGCCTGATGAATTGAAATTTACATCAATTTTTCGTAAATTGCATTGTAAATACTCACTGATCTTATTGTAGTCACATTGAATTTTATCAGTTTCAATGTATTTCTTTGGAACAAAGTTATTTTCTACCTTACAGCAAATAATATTATGATCTATCAAAGAGCACTCCACTGAATCAACTGATATTTTCTCATAAATATTACTGAATACATGATCTAAGCAGGTTCCACTGATGGCTCTCGTGACAAAATAATACAACTGTAACAATCATAATTAAAGCATAAGTTTTCCAATTCTGCAATATCTGGTTGTGAAATCCGTCAATATTCGTATCCCCAACCATTATGACAGGATTTTGTGCAGGAACATCCATGAATTCTTCAATTTTATTTAAGAACTGATCAATCATACATTTTTGCGAACGATATACTAGTTTGAATATCAGAATCTTATCAACATATTTTACAATATTACATATGTTTACCGTATTTTAAATTTTGTAGTATACTTTCTTACAATTGATGACATATGGTATGAACACCATTTTCGGGAACAATGGCGTATTCAATTTGAGATATTTATAATCGTGGAAATTTCCAAAGGCGTTTAGAAATTTTTTCAATTCAATTCAATTTTTACAATTTTAGAAACAATGGCATAGGCCGGTAACCTTCAAGTTGGTTCGGATTCTCTCCGGCCTTAGGGATTGGCAATAGCAAAACTATTTTCCAGTCACGAGGAAGAGACTACAATTGAGAAAGTTGTTGAATAGTCGGTATAATAGACATTTTTAAATAGCAATTGCAAATTTAATAATTGAATAAGTGTTATTGACAGGTCTAGATGTTGATCCATTTAATTTTGTATTAATATTGTAACTTCAATAATGCTCGTAAAGAGTCAACATATATAAAGTAAAATTTGTGCGAATCAATCGTTACTTTTTTAAACAAAACGAAGGCTTACTAAAATTACATTTCAATACAAGACTAAGTGCATTCTAAATGAAAGGCAAGTGGAGAACATCAATTTAAGTGTATACTTTTTTATTAGAACTATCGGCTGCTGTATTTTTCCTCTTTACTGTTGTAATCAACCTGCTTTGTAACCTTAAGAGCTGATGTTTTAGAACTAAAATACAAATGAATAGCAAATAGTCAAGATAGCTGACTTCACCCGATAATCCTATTATTAACAATAATAAAAACAAATAACTTACCAAAGTATGGCTACGGCTGATGTTTTTTCATGGGATAAACTTTGCGACCTACTAGACACAAAACTGAGGTATGTGACTAAAATGAATAACTGATATCATTAAGAGCAGAAATTAAAGAACTAGAATATGAGAAAAGAATTGAATCCGATTCCATCCCGTCTTGAGCTTATTGATCGCAGAAGTCGATCTGCTAATATTGTTGGAAGCGGGCTAAGAAGTAATAACACAACTGGTTCTAAAACTGAGTTTATGAATATATGCAAAAACGTTTTTGGTCTGGATATCAGCATAGATGTGTGTGAAAATAGATTTTAAAATCTATCTCTCCAGACGCAAACCAACTCAGTTAACAGAGTTCTGTTAGTAACATAACAGAGCTAAACAATTAATTTAAGGCTGGGAAAGAAAAACAGCAAAAATTATTTAAATTCCTGGGTAAAATAAGATAAAAAAGCAAAAGTTAATAAATTAAATCCTTTAGTAATTCACTGTTAGAAAATATCACGTAATAAGAACTTCAGTAAACAGATAATCACACATTTCCGAAAGTTAACGTAATCCGATAAAAAATCAGTATAGGGATAAATCACGACAATATGGTCGGACAAAGTAAATTGTGTTTAAAGCAATTTACGTCCATTTAAATAAATTAATTGCCAGAACCCTTAACAGATAGAGTTTTATTTATTTATTTATTCTTTATTTTACGATTTTACAATCTAGATACTAAAATATATACATATAATACTTTATTAACAATTATTCTTACAAAAATCTCTAAGCAGTTTCATAAATAAAGTCATATTTTTACAATTTTTTATGTTACTTGGTAGTTCATTATATTTTTTTAAACCCTTATATTCTAAGCTATTCATATATTTACAAGTTCTCATATATGGTAGTCTGTAATCCTGTCTTCTTCTTGTATTATAATTATGGATATTATTATTATATTGTACTTTTTCATTCAAATATGTAGGACAATGTCCAAACTTTATGCTATGTATAAATTTCATTGTATGTAACATTATAGTCTGTCCAACATTAAGCCAATTTAATTCATTTAACATGCTTCTTATGCTAGTATAATAATCTTTTTGTAAAATAAAACGCATTGCCCTATTTTGCAGTTTAGTGAATTTTGAAATTTTCCGAAATTTCAGATTTTAAAATTCACTAAGAGAGACTCTTGGTAGTAGATTTTATTATAAATGGCACAAAGAAGTAAAAAAGGAAAAAAATTATAAAATATTTTTTATATATTATAAAATAGTTTTTATATATTTTTATAAAATACATTTCATATTTATATACATAATATTATAATATATATATACACTGGCGAGCAAAAATGATACATAATATCAAAAAAATATAAACTTTATATTTGTACTTTATTTATTAAAATAAAAAAAAAACAATCCATATGTTAAACATTTATTTAGACTATCCTCTAATTAAAACAAAAACTTTACAGTAATATTATTTCCTTTTAAATATAAAATACAGCTTAAATATTATTTAGTAGCATTTATCCAAATTTGCTCGTTTCGTTTCAAATGAAAAATTTAATATTTTGTCCATAATCCTTTATTCTTTATTACTGATTTAATGCGTTTTGGTAAGCTTTCTACCAGTTTTTTGATGGTTTCGCTGTTTATACTTTGCCACTCTGCCTCAATTCTTAGCCACAATTCGTTAAGGTTATTTGGAGGGTTTTCATACTGTGCCAATTTTCGTTTTACAATTGCCTACAAATTCTCGATCGGATTTAAATGCGGACTTTGTGCTGGCCATTTCAACGTCTGAAATTTTTTATTTACAATTTCTTACTTACAAAAAATATTGGATTTTAAATATTTTGTTAATATTATGTATCCATTTTTGCTGGCCAGTGTATATATATATGTATATATATATAATATTATAAAATATATATACAGTATCGGACAAAACCTAAGCACCCACTCAGTACATTTTTTTAAAATGATTATTTTTTAAGAAAACAAAGTTATTAATATTTTATTTTTTATTTTATTTATTTATTTACATCCTTATTATAGAAAAACACAAACTTAAGGAATTCAGAATTCAATAAAAAAAAGTTATGATTCAAAATACATTTTAAGTCGCAAATATAAGCGGACAAAACTAAAGCAACCCCAATTTAAGGTACAGATAAAAACTATTGAAATTAATATTTCTTTGCGAATCCTTTATTCTAGATGACACACGCACAGCTTTTAGGCATAGAGGATGTTAAATTATTAATTATTTCAGGTCAAATTGCTTCCCAGGCTATTTTTGCGGCTTCAAATAAATCTTTAGTTTTCTAATTTTCTCGGTTGATTTTCGCACGTTATCATGGTGCGAAATCCATGATTGGTTTTTCCACAATTCTGTACGTTTTTGACGAATTGCTTCGCGCAATCGGCGCATAACTTCAAGGAAGTATTCCTTATTGACCGTACGACCTTGTGGCAAGAATTCATGATGCACCACGCACCGAACTTGACGTGTTTTTTTTTCAGTCTTGGCTCTTCTGGACGCTTCCATTAGGATGATTGGGCTTTGGTTTCAATGTCATAGCCATACATCCATGATTCGTCACCAGTTATGACCTTTTTGAACAAATCTGGATCGTCGTTGACGACGTTCAACATCTGCTGAGCGATGTCCATACGACGTTGTTTTTGCTCAAAATTTAGCAATTTTGGAACAATCTTCGCTGCCGCATGTTTCATGCCTAAAACATCCGCTTGGCATGAGCCGAACGATATGCCAACATCATCAGCAACCTCTCTAATAGTGATTCGACGAATATCCAAAATCATTTTTTCACTGGTTCAATGTTTTCATCGGTTGTTGACGTGCTCGGGCTACCAGGAGGCCTTCCTTAAACCGGTTATACCACAATTGACCTTGTGTTCTGCTCATAGTAGACTCGCCAAACGCCACAATCAACATTTCAAATGTCCTTGCACATTTAATTTAATTTTTTACACAAAACTTAATACAGATTCTTTGATCCATTTTTCGAACAGTAAAAAATCAAAGAGCACACCAAAACACGACTACCCTTTTTATCTGTTAAAAACAAACCGGCTATCCAAAATGGCTGATATTGTCAACATATATAACAGACATGTGTACCAACATAACAGAAAAAAAATGCGATAATCGAACATACGTAACTCACGAAATTTGAAAATAACGGTTATTTTTTGATCACACCTCGTATATATACATATATGGTCGAAAAAATAAGTACACCTGCTTATTTTTGCTTTATGTTTATGTTTAACATGGCAATTCTTTTTTATTTATATAACTTTAATATTGTAAAGTCTTCAAAAGTATAAACAGAATTGGGGCTTCCCCGTTGTTTTCATTGTGAGTTAGTTTTGAGCAGATCTATACAAGCCGCAACCAAGTAACGAATTTCAATCTTGCATATCTTGTACTAACATTGTATTAACATAATAATGAATGTTACTAATATTTTATTTAAAATTTACAAAAAAATTATATTTATAAGAAATGTGATTTAAGTCATTATGAATAAAAAAAATTGCTTTTCTGTAACATAGTTAGCAATATGCCAAAATCGGCTTTTTGCGAAAAAGAACTTTTTTATTGTTGTGAATGATTTTTTAGGGCTTCATTAGCAACTTTTGTTCTGTGACTTTTTCATAATTCCGTTATTCACAAAATTACCGTTATTTTTATGTTATTGAAGAAAATCAAAATTTTGACCCATAAATTTCCAAAATTCGACCAAATGATGTTTGGCAACTTTGTACAAAACCCTTTGATGAGTATATTTGCTGAATATATGAACTCATAATATTTGCAAATACGGGGTTTTTCGATACATTTCTCAATAAAAACGAATTTTTCGCCATCTAGCGGCAATAATTTGTAATACCTATATTCAGCAATTAGACAGATAATTTGACTACCTTTCGATCAAAAAATTTTGAAAATCGGTTGAAAAATGACCAATTGAGAAAAAAGAGCTATAAAATAATAAAATAGTTTCAAATTTATAAAAAAATATATATACATACGTATGTAACTTAAATTCATCATTAAAGTTTTTTAATTGCTTACATTTTTAGTTTCGCGAATAAGATTGCATTTATTTTAATTTCATTGAACAAACTACTTTTTATTTATACTTTTCGAAACATCAAGTTATTTTTATTATTTACATTATTATTATTTATTATTACACTATAGGTCTACATAGGAGTGTAAGTTTTTATTTGAGTTGGGACTCTAAACCCAAATTTGTTGTTTGCCAAACTTTTTCATCGTGATATTTATAATTTAAGCGTCTTAAAATGTTTATTTGCTTTTTAAGAATTTTAATCCGATTAATCTGTACATCGACATAAGATAGTTCATGTAATAAATTAAATAAGTCCATAGGCTCATCCATATCAATCAAATTTTGTAATAGAACTTTACTCTCCGTACGTCTTTTTTTGTTTCTTGTTTGCTCTCTATCTCTTTCAATCTCTTTATTCGTTCCTCAGCATTCCATTTTGTATTCTCCTGAAAAACCTTCTTCATTATTTTAACACAATTTTCCATATTTTGCTTCGTTGGGTAGAACAGCTGAATATTTAAAAGGAAATGAATACATTTGTTTTGCCGGGCCTTTACTTGCTGACATCTGGTGTATATTTCCTTATGAGGTGCCATATCCTCGTTCCTCTTCGCCATCGCAAAAACTCTCTCCACATTGACATTACTGTGAAATGAGTATACATTATCTATGTTATCTATGTCTTTGTTAAAAGCAAACTGAAATTTGTGGGGAACTAAATTTAAGAACGATGCTTTATTTATATCTTCAAACTCTAGACATTTGAATATTTGATGCAGCACATCCTTGAAAGTAATATGATCACGAGCAACAATTGACTTACAAGTGCTAATATGGTTCAATGCAAGCTGCGTGGATAAGTACGCAGACTTCAAGTTGATATAGAAAATTGTTGTCTGTAATATAATCATGAATCATTTTCGCTTCAGTGTACGCTTTAGGATATTTTAGTACAAACTTAAATAGCAAATCTTTCAACTGCAATATTTGCCAAGCTAAATCAGATAGAAACATGAATCTGTGGCCTGCCAAATCCCCAATGCTTTTTAGGTGGGAAATTCCCTTCTTGGCCTGAAAGTTTCTAAAATCAGCTGATATAGGGTGATGAGCGGCATTTTTAAATTCATAACTTTCGCAAAGTTTTTGATTTTGGAAACGAACTCATTGCAAGTATTACTGAGAGCTTCAATAGTGTCCTTGGAAACATTGTCACAGGCATGTACAAAGCAATCCTTTAATTGCAATTCTTTGAGCACTGCTAATTCACTTTCATTTGCGATTTTCAGTCTCTCTGCACTAAGCAATTTATTAAAGGCAGCAGAAGTTGCAGCACTGTCAGCAAGGCATGTCTCTATTTTCATCAAAAATTGTTTTTTTTAATTTCCTTCAGAGTGCAAGAGTTTTTCCATTCTATTTAAACAGCTCAGCAACACTTGCAGCTGATAATGTGTTGCTTTCGTAGGTACTTTTTCAATTCCTATTAAGATTTCATGGAATTCGTTGTCCATTATGGCTGTTAAAGAAAAAGCTTGAAGTTTATGCACTCCCATAGTTGTCTCGTCATGATGAAGAGTAAAGTTGTTACCATTTTTTAGCATTTGCTGTAGCACTTTAGCTGTTGATAATTCAACCAAATAATTAAACTTGTCTTTTAATTTAAAAACTGTTCTAAGGGAAACTGTTATGTTAAAGAGCCGCATTACTTTCACGATTTTACTATAACTGACTGGCATTTCCAACATCTTGTAGATAGCAATATCATTTTGTTTTGATTCAGTGATATTGTTGTTTGCTTTACAAAATTTTAGCTGACTCTTTAGCCGTAATATGTGTTTTTCCTTAAGTTTTAATATGAATTCGGGATTGCTAAAACGATTTTTAAACCAATCGACTTTTTTGCATATACCATCGAATTGAACATTTAGGAAGACCTCTTTAGACTTATTGGTGCACTGCAATTTAAAGTAATCAAATTTCCGCAGCACTGTTCTTCTTTCGAGAGGACCTACTACTTCGTTTAAAAATTCAAAAATTGTATCTTTATCGTAAGTACATCGCGCACTAATATTTTTAACCCTAAATAGTTTAAAAAGTCAAACACATCACTATTGTTCAAATCGTTTTCCCATTTTAGACGACCGTTAGTATCTTTATATAAACAGTTTAAAGAAGCTTTACAAATTTGATACATTATTCAACGATTTTTAAAATAAAATTCAAACGAAAAAAAGAAATAAATAAAAAACCAAGACCGTTTTAGTGGACTTTCAGTTAATCACAACTTTGGAATATTATATATTTTATTGATTAATTGAAAGTCATAGCATAGCATAGGGTGCCGGCTAGAATATCTAAAGCCGTACAGTGCGTTGGCCCATAGAAAGGACAATTTTTAAAAGTTTTGCAAGAATTTTATGAAAAAGGATATATGGCAGGACCCATAGTCCTCGCTTTGATTTTATTAAAAATTTACACACATATTGGTAGTATTATATGTATCTTAACTGCAACTTTTCATAACTTTACATATATTTTTGTGGAAAATATGAAGATTTTAGTTTAAAGGACATATGGGAGGTGGGCGTGTCCTTGAGCCGATTCTTTTGAAAATCCAAATTTTTCTTAATTAAGGGCGTTCACGAAAGTACACCAAATTTCAAAACCCTATTTTTCATTCCTTCTATTTCTGTCCCTTCGTTTTAAGGGATCAATGCACTATGTGCCGTCTTATCACGATAGTAAATGAAATATAAGTTTATTTACTTAACCCATGGAGAGGAGTTTGTTTCCCAATGTAAAAACAGTGTCTATAGTCTTAATTACTGACGTATAATTCATTTCAGTAGCATAAATTTCAGTTTTTTATAATATGCACTCTATTTTTAAAATTAATTAATAAAATTTGCCGAAAATAGGTTTTAGTGTTTTTAAACGGCACAAATTGAGCTGAATATTTTGGCTTGAAAGACAGCATATTTGTTGACGACTATAATGTGTAAAATTCTGCGAAGTTGCTTAAAGATTACATTCGTACTTCAAAAGTTATATGTGAATGAAGGTGAAAAAAGTGGATTTTTTTTTTAATTTTTTCGCATTTTTTTTTAACATTTTCCACATTTTTTTGTAAACGAAAAATGCGATCGTCAAGCAATTTCGCAAAATTTTAAATTTTGAAGTTGTTAACAACTGTGTTGAATGGCAAGACATAATATTCAGCCCAATTTGTGTCGCATTAAATGTTAGCAGTAGTATTTTCTTACTTTCAAATTTTGTTGTTGTATTTTTTTTCTCTCAGTGTATTATTACAACAATACCAGAAAATGGAAGATTAATAGCCAAACTAACTATCCAATAAAAAAAATATTGATTTTGTAGCTGTTAACATAAATAATGCGTTAAATTCACGAAAAGTTAAAAAGTCCAAGTTTGAAATGCAACCCTATATTTCCGTTTTAGGGCAAGTGAGGGACAATCTAATTAGCAATTACTGTAGCTGACTCTATCCCCGAAGCATTAAAAATAATTCGGCATTCATAGCTTGAAAATGAAAAAGTACATTTTTTTGGCATATTGCTAAACATAGCATTGAAACTACATTATTTTTACTTTTTTACTTCTTTGTGCCAATTAAATTTAAATAAATTTATAATCATAAAATCTACTACCAAAACTCTCTCTTTTAAATGTTCTGGCGATTAATTTAGTTAAAGAAGTCGTCGTAGTCTAGTAGGTAGTGTGTTGGCTTATTAGACGCAAAAGCCTGGGTTCGAGCCCCAGGCCAGGCATCAAAGACAAAATACAAAAAGTATTTTTTCGGCGACTTCCTCTCAGATTTCTGGCAAAAACTCTGAGAGTAAATAAAAATTGCCATGAAAAGTTTCTGAATAAATAAAAATCTGGCGTTCGGAGTCGACTTTAAACTGTAGGTCCCACCATTCATGTATAAAATTAAAACACACAACATAAGTGGTGTGAGAAACTAGGACGTTGTACAATGGGCCAATTCGACCTCCGGGTACTGTACTTGTCTTAATTGAAAAGTACACGTCCTCTAACCTAACCTAACCTAATTTAGTTAAAGAGACGTAAAATGCTTTAAAAACAATTCACTTTGTTCGCCCATGTTATCCTGTTTTCCCGCAGAAGCACACTTAGTGGATTTTAAAATCTGAAATCTCGAAAAATTTCAAAATCTACTATGAAAACTCGCTCTGTTAAGAGTTCTGGCGATTAATTTAGTTAAAGGGACGTAAAATGCTTTAAAAACAATTCATTTTGTCTGCCCATGTTGTCATATTTTCCCGCAAAAGCACACTTAGTGGATTTTAAAATCTAAAATCTCGGAAAATTTCAATATCTACTATGAAAACTCGCTCTGTTAAGGGTTCTTGCGATTAATTTCGTTAAAAGGACGTAAAATGCTTTAAAAACAATTTACCTTGTGTGCAGCCCCTGCGCTGACCAACTTCTTCCTCTTCCCTGATTTTGGTGGAACTTGGTCAGTACAGGGACTGCGTTCACCCGTGGCATCACAACGGGCCGCTATGCGTGCTCAAGTGAGCTTGATTTTGTAGCTGTTAACATAAATAATGCGTTAAATTCACGAAAAGTTAAAAAGTCCAAGTTTGAAATGCAACCCTATATTTCCGTTTTAGGGCAAGTGAGGGACAATCTAATTAGCAATTACTGTAGCTGACTCTATCCCCGAAGCATTAAAAATAATTCGGCATTCATAGCTTGAAAATGAAAAAGTACATTTTTTTGGCATATTGCTAAACATAGCATTGAAACTACATTATTTTTACTTTTTTACTTCTTTGTGCCAATTAAATTTAAATAAATTTATAATCATAAAATCTACTACCAAAACTCTCTCTTTTAAATGTTCTGGCGATTAATTTAGTTAAAGAAGTCGTCGTAGTCTAGTAGGTAGTGTGTTGGCTTATTAGACGCAAAAGCCTGGGTTCGAGCCCCAGGCCAGGCATCAAAGACAAAATACAAAAAGTATTTTTTCGGCGACTTCCTCTCAGATTTCTGGCAAAAACTCTGAGAGTAAATAAAAATTGCCATGAAAAGTTTCTGAATAAATAAAAATCTGGCGTTCGGAGTCGACTTTAAACTGTAGGTCCCACCATTCATGTATAAAATTAAAACACACAACATAAGTGGTGTGAGAAACTAGGACGTTGTACAATGGGCCAATTCGACCTCCGGGTACTGTACTTGTCTTAATTGAAAAGTACACGTCCTCTAACCTAACCTAACCTAATTTAGTTAAAGAGACGTAAAATGCTTTAAAAACAATTCACTTTGTTCGCCCATGTTATCCTGTTTTCCCGCAGAAGCACACTTAGTGGATTTTAAAATCTGAAATCTCGAAAAATTTCAAAATCTACTATGAAAACTCGCTCTGTTAAGAGTTCTGGCGATTAATTTAGTTAAAGGGACGTAAAATGCTTTAAAAACAATTCATTTTGTCTGCCCATGTTGTCATATTTTCCCGCAAAAGCACACTTAGTGGATTTTAAAATCTAAAATCTCGGAAAATTTCAATATCTACTATGAAAACTCGCTCTGTTAAGGGTTCTTGCGATTAATTTCGTTAAAAGGACGTAAAATGCTTTAAAAACAATTTACCTTGTGTGCAGCCCCTGCGCTGACCAACTTCTTCCTCTTCCCTGATTTTGGTGGAACTTGGTCAGTACAGGGACTGCGTTCACCCGTGGCATCACAACGGGCCGCTATGCGTGCTCAAGTGAGCTTTGTGAAATCAGAGCTACCACTCAGACCTAAGACCTAATTTACCTTGTCCGCCCATGTTGTCGTGATTTATCCCTATATTGATTTATTTATCGGATTACATTAGCTTTCGGAAATGTGTGATTATCTGTTTATTGTAGGTCTTATTACGCAATATTTTGTAACAGTGATTAACTATAGGACTTATTTTATCAACTTTTGCTTATTTATCTAATTTTACCCAGGAATTTAAATAATTTTTCCTGTTTTTCTTTCTCAGCCTTAAATTAATAGTTTAAGGGAGTTGTTTGTAACATAACAGAGCTCTGTTAAATGACTTGGTTTGCGTCTGGGGAGATAGATTTTAAAATCTATCTTCACACAATTATCTTGAACATTCGCGTCCGCTGCCGGGAAAAAATATTTTTTTATTTTCTCTACAAACACATACACAAGCTATTAATATTTTATTTGTTCAGAAAAGGCAAAAAATAATAATATTTACATACATAGAGACTACAACAAAAATGCGTTCCCGCGACAATCGGATCTTCGCTCCGGAACGACCCGACTCAACATCGGCCAAGGATTGTCAACCCAGCGAAAGCTGTATCAACCGGAAGTTTTTTCCCAAGGTGAGCAAATTATGCCAGCGCATTTGCTCTGTACCCTGCTAATAAGAGCTGGCATTGAACATAATCCAGGTCCTGTATGGATTTGTTCAGTGGAGGGCACTACAGACGTCACAGAACAACGCCCTGCGAATAGCCACCGACGGTTACAAGACACAACGAGCTGCTAACTAAACAATTCCTCATAGCCTCATAAGACAAGACCTCACTATCTACAACTCGGACATCGTCCACCTCATATCCTCAATAACTGACACACTGTCCGTCAGGGAGGCACAAAATGTCCTTCATAATACCATCGTCGCGACGGCCAGAGACGAGCTCAGCCATTATAGGGTCATTAATCGACACCCACCACCCATAGCCGATTCGGAAAGGCAGCTTCCAAGAGTCACGAGAACTATTCTGGCCCAGCTCAGATGAGGATGGTCGAACTTCCTGAATAACTATAGGACTAGGATCATCCCGGGAACCCAGGATAACTGCCCATTGTGCAACCAGACACCACACGATACGGTGCACATTTTTAGCTGTCCAGCGAAACCGACAGTAGACCTATGGCTGAACCCTACGACAACAGCTGACTTCCTCGGACTACCTACCACATGACGTTGACAACACACACATACAACCAACAACAACAATCCCATCTCCAATCCATCCCATCCCCACCGAATTACACGGCACACAACCAACAGAACATATAAACTAAAATTACTAGTCCATCTTTATCTTATATACAGGGAAAAGCTTCCGGAGACAACAGCCGAACTGTTACAACAACAACAACAACAACAAAAATGAAAACACTAGCAGATACAATTTAAGGCGATTAAGAAAAACTATTTCAAGTTAAAAAAAAACAACGTTACGATTGAGAAATTTTAATATATTTATTACTGACAAGAAGTATACTCGGTATATGGGAAAGCAGTTGCAGATACCATTGAAGATACTAGTTTTTTACGTAATCTGTTGTCACAAGCCATATGTTCTGTTGAAGTTAGTACTAAAAGAGCTCTATTGTTTCTAATAGTAACAACACTAATGTAAACCCTATACCTTCGCAACAGCAGCACAAAATATGCTATTTACTTTCTTATTATGTAGCCCAACTTGCCAACCTCTTCATAAATCATTTTAAACCTATTGTTTACATTGAATTAATGCAGATATAATACATAGGGCCATTATTACAACTTGCCGTTAACTAAAGGGAGGATTTTAACGGGCAAACAAATTGGTTTTCGTTATTATGAGTACCCGATAAGATAGAAGTGCTAAAGGGAGGATCATCCTACCTTTAACATTTAAAAGTCACTTTATGTTTGAACTTACCATATTATATATTATTTTCATTATGGCAACTTCAAATTTAAACAAACTGAGCATATACAACAAAAAACAAAGCCCGCGGTTGCAACTGCGTTAAAAAAACTTCGTCGGCTATATCTCCGATCCCAGTCGTGACCCTGCCATAGCGAAAACTGTTTTGGAATCCTTGATCCAATAGCTATCCAGCCCAATAGGTCAGAAAACCGCACCTTTTTAAATTTTATCGAATTTTTCACGATTTATATAGAGCATTTTGTTTGCTCGTATAAAAAAGTTAGCTTCGTCGTCTATATCTCCGATCCCAGTCGTGACCCGACCATACCGAAAACTGTTTTGGAATCCTTGATCCAATAGCTATCCAGCCCAATAGGTCAGAAAACCGCACCTTTTTGAATTTTATCGAATTTTTCACGATTTCTAGAGGGCATTTTGTTTGCTCGTATAAAAAAGTTAGCTTCGTCGGCTATATCTCCGATCCCAGTCGTGACCCGACCATAGCGAAAACTGTTTTGGAATCCTTGATCCAATAGCTATCCAGCCCAATAGGTCAGAAAACCGCACCTTTTTATATTTTATCGAATTTTTCACGATTTCTAGAGGGCATATTTGGTAAAAATACATGATTTTTCAACTTTATTATCTCCAATAAGCAAATTGTTATTTTCATACATTTTGGTTTTTTGTAAAGTTCAAAGGTTTAGCTTCGTCTTCCTTTCATTTTTTCCTCTAATTTATCCCTATTTTTGCGATTTTTAAGCGATTTTCTTTCCTCCCTTTCCAAATTTTTAATTATGTTAAGTTAACAGTGTCTGTTAACATAACATTCACTCTAAAAAAAGAATATAAAAAAGAATTTAACTTCACAGACATGTATTTTATAAAACCTACTTAAAACCAATTCAAAAAAGGTTTTAAAATGGTTTTAATACAACAATTTTTTATGGTAAAACCAGGTTTTAATCATGGTTTTAACGTTAAAACCAACTTTTGCACTAAAACCACTCAGTGTGAAACCACTATTAGACGTGCTAGTGGTGAACGTGCTATATGGCTTTAAGAAGGAATTACAACATAATTTCAAATTTGTGGGACATTCTACTAATGTTATGTTATTGGCAAAACTACTATAGATAACGATATATTTTATTTTATTCCCCGTTGCTTAAACTGGAAATTTGATTTTAATTTATTTGAAAAATACCTAAATGACATTAACCCATTAGATTTTTTATCGTTGGCGGTCTTAATGCTCGAATTGGAGAAATTAAAACCCTGGACAAAAACCTTTTAAAGGACCTTCCGCAAATAAATGATTTAAGACATTCCAATGACAAAATCTTGAACTCTGAAGGCAAGAGATAACTTACGCGGCATAATTCTAAATGGCACAACCAGTGGTGATGTACCGGGTGAATTTAGTTTTTGTGGTGGAAGAGGTAACTCTAAAATAAATTATTGTATGTATATATTATATATAGATATTCTTTTATGGTATGTTGATGATTTTAGTATTCTTTGCAAACCCTAAGGTTAAAAATTCGTTTCTCTAAGATAATCAGATAATCTACTCTAATTTTGATCTCATAAACTTCGCTATAATCATAATAATGCTATTAAATACACTAAGACTTTAAAACAATTCCCTTATAATGATTCTTTAGATCGCAATCACACTATGGATGAAATGCTTACTACATGTATTAAAAATAATATTATTGAAGCTAATAATCTAAATAATGTTGTTTGGCTCCCAAACAGAAGTGGTTCAATTGAAAATGTGCTCGTTCTCGCAAAGTAATGCTAAGAAATCGTAATATATATAGAAAAAAGAATACGTTGTTGAACAGATTGAATTATATTCTCACCAGAATGAAATACCTCAGCATTTGTCGAAACAGAAAGCTGGATTTCTATAACGAAAATTTATGCAAACTTAGTTCTGTTAAATGCAGTAAAGAATGGTGGAAGTTATCAAATAATATAAAATCGAGTACCGGAATAATTAGAGGAGATCAAGATACACCTATCCCCCGATTTACACGGTACTTTTTTTACACGATTTCGCTTTTACACGGATTTCATTACGAAGTCTCGCCAATATAAAATCGTTCCTAATCCATCTAACACCGAAACAGAATCGTATAAAGTATTATCGAGTAATGAAAGTGACATCATACCAGTCAGGAAGAAAAGATTATACATATCCTATGACAGTGATAACAGTACATAATTAAATGTTTGGTAAATTTTTTTAAATATTTATATTTCTGGTTTCTGTATGTAAAATGAATAACATATCCATATATAGGAGTACACTTTTATATATTTGTATTTTAATGAATAGATAGCTACTTTTATGTTTTTCAAATTAAACATACATATGTGCTATTTACTTTTATTTTACGTTGAAATAAATGACTGAGTTATGCCTATTTTAGTTTGTTTTCGATTTACACGGTTTTACATAGCGAAATCTACGATTTCGGTTTACAGTTTTCTAAGGAACCTATCCTCAGTGTAAATCGGGGTATAGGTGTACTAACGACTTTTTCGTTCAGTTCAATTTAATGTTGCAAAGTGGTGGTATGGCGTATGCCTCACCTTACTGATTCGTTCTTAGACTCGCCAATTGAATTATGTAAAATTTTACTGTACTACGGTCTGTAAACTTAATAAGTTGGCTGCTCAAGATTGTATAAGTTACGAATTTTATAAATACGCTCCGCTCAGCTTAACAAAGCCTTCTAAGCTTTATACATATTTCTAAAAGAATAAATTCAAACAAGTTTTAAAATCCGCTATTGGTTTCTATTATTGCAATGGACTATATTATAAATAATATTTATACCATATATGTAACAATAAGAAATACTCACCATGTATATCGTGAGGATTATCTAAAGGTTTTGAACCGCCCCAAATTACCGCAAAAGTTGCTGTCAAATTAGGAGAGCGCGATGTATATTGAAATTCCATGTTATCGCAGTATATAGTGTCACCTAATAGTTGAGCGTTTAAACTAGTTACACGACCTTCAATATTAAACTGGCAAACAAAACGTGTCTGAACTATAAATTGCCCTATAATATGCACTTTGACTTTAATTGATTTACTCGTGCCTGCGGCCACTAAAACTTCACTACCGTCACCGGTTGCATTAATTGTAGGGCAGAATCCTGGACCTGAGCGATAACTGGGTCCAATACGACTTACCCCAGTAACTAGGATATCGTTCCGGCAATTTTCTGCAGTGTCGTGGGTGCATCTATGAGCCTCGACACACCAATCACAAGGAAACTCCGAAGAAACGCAACGAGTACAAGAAGAATGTGTGCTACAATCAAAAAATGTGAAATCAGTTGAAACCAAATCGGGGCCATTTAGCGTACGCACAGAGAGTTTCGCTGTAAAATGATGTTTGCCTTGCTGAATTTGAGGCAGCATATCAGTGCGAGGTGTTGTGCAGTTGACACCATTACGTTTTTTGGTTGCATTTGTAAAAAGTTCTTTTTCTTCAGTAGTAAAGGCGCATACCAGGTTTTCCTTAAGTTGAGGTAAATGATCGATTATCAGCTCTAACGTACGTGCCGTTGTGCGTTGCAATTGATGTGGCATGACACTAGTTATAGTTGTACATTTACCTGTCTTGTAACTAATCCAATATAGGGGGTCATTAACATCATCCTGACACGTAGATCGTGGCGAGCATTTATTTTCCAACGAACACCATCCACAGTAGGGATCACGAGCACCCAAACATTCTCCACATGTCTTATAGCCGTTGCAGTCATAAACTTTAGTTTTGGCCACTTGAGATCGTGACATAACATATAAATGCAAATTCTGATTATCGAAATTCATGTCTGGATGTATGGGTGATCCAATATTTATTGGAATATTGGCATATTCATTTGCAACCGTACTAGATTCAACAACAACTTTCTTCAAATAGCCATTTTTGGTTCCTATAAAAGCCACTGTATAACCGCTAGTACTTGTTGCGGCTATGGCAGTGAGATTGTCTTTAAAAACTGCTACTGGTACAGCAGTTATAGGTTGATCTCCGCCCAATGGAGAATTAACATCGAGACCACAAAAATCTTCACCTATAGTTTGTAGTTTTGTCAGCACACAAGCCATATTAGGAGATATGAAATCCAAACCCCTTGAACCAACGCCATTGAAACAGGATTTTATATTTTGCATAAATTTTCGGCGAATAGCCTTTAAAGAGTAAATACACAACGCTGAGTTATCCGTTGACTTATTTCCTCGTCCTTCAGAAAAAACTGCGAATAATACGTCATCTTGAGGTGTTATCGATAGATTATCAGCTAAATCCGCACTAGGTTTGCCGAGGTACGCAGCCTGTACTAGATTGTATTTAGTACCTCCCTGCTCAGTACTTATACAATCCACAGGGATTTCTGTATACGAATAATAATTAGAATCCTCCTGACAGATGCGCACCAGTTTTGTTATATACTCTTTGGGATTCGAATGATGATTATGTTTAAGTTGTGTAGTCAAAAAATAAGAGAAACGTTCTGAGCTAAAGCCATAAATATAAGTCACCAAATATCCTTCACGGGCATATGAATTTATGAATGTTCGGGTGCCTGTTGTAACTGCTGAAGAAGCAATTTGAAACATTTTAGTTTTCTCCAAAGATCGAGAAGCAACTGCTGGAATTTCACTGCGATAGGGAGAATTATTGGTATATGTTACACCTACATACATAACGTTCGTAACAGGATGTTGAGGCGGACCCGGCGCTATAAAAGCTACCGTTGACGAATTAGCATCATTAGCCACCACAGCATCATGGACTTCCTGTTCAACAATTGAAACATTCTGTAAATTTCTGACTGTACAGGTGCCTTGAAAAAGACTACCGCAGACAATAAGGCGAGATGTCGCACGATCAATCAATAATACCTTGTTATAATTATCGGTGAGTTTGGGTTGAGCATGTCCCGGACAATCTAAAATTGAGCATTCTACCGAGTCATTTTGAGGGCCAGTCCTGACTGTTTCATGAATTTCTAAATCGGGTGATAACTGATACAAACGATTAACTCCACCCACGTACACACGTCCGGTAACAGTGTCCACAACTAAATGATTTAACGTCGTATCAAAATTAACTTTATGTGTAATAATTGCACTGTTGTTAACAATCGTAATATCATCCGAAAGGGTCGACGAATCAGCGCCATTCAAAAACAAAATGTTTGGTTTACCAGATTTTTCCAATTTTTGAAATTGCTGTAATCTAGGTGATATCGATAACGACGGGGAAGAGGAGCTAGAAAGATTTCCAAAAATTTCCGTTTTTAAATCGGCTGTTTCTAATTCTTTTATTTTATATAGTGAACTATCTGCCTTAGAAAATAAAATTCCATTACGTGCAGTTGTAACTAAAGTTCCGGATGAGTGTGTTTGATGAGGCAAAAACGACTTAAGCGATGATGTAGATGATGTTGCTGATGAAAACGATTCCAAATTTTTTTGGCTACTGATTTGTATAGATCTAACATATTGTATTACCAACATAACTGTTAGACAGGAATGAATAATAATCTTCATTTTTTATAGCAACATATGATTTCTACAAAAAAGAAAAAATAATAATTATAATTTTTATAAGGTTGTACCTGTCATTTATTAAAAACAAAGTAAAGTAGGTTGGAAAAATATTAAGAACTGTAATGCTTATCATATTTGATGTAGTGTATTCTTTAAATGGGGAAAAATATTATAATGTTTGTGTATATATATGTATATAAAATGAAATATTTATTTTATTCAATATGGGTTTAATTTTCATGCTTGAAGGTAACCTTTACATCAATAAAAATAGCTAATATTTTGTCTAATATTTGTGCAGTTATATATTTAAATACAGTTTTGAAACATTTACAATACATGTTTAGCAAGGAAATTAAAATAAAAATAAAATCACAATTGACAGTACTAAAGAATTTTACGTAATATTCATTGTAAACACCAACAAGATTATGGAATCTCACGAGCTATTCTATATGATCACTCATGATAGCGATCACACCAGATAAACAAATTCCTAGAGGACTAATTTCTACACGAACTGCTTAAAGTAGTTTCTAAAATGAATAAATTTTCGTTGTTAAAAAGAAAAGAAATTAGCACAGTATACAAAAAAAAAATAAAAATAAAAAAAAAACATAAAAGTGGATATAAATATTAAATTAAACAAAAAGAAGCACATTGTGAACATAATTAATTATGTAATTTGGTCAGATTTGAACATTTTGGATATATTGGATGCAGTCATCATCTATAATCCAATATATCCAAAATGTACATATTGTAGGATATTCAAGATACATACATACATAATTGGTCATTACAACCCTTCAGCCAGGATTACGACCTAGTTTCTCACACCACATTTTATACATGAGTGGCGGGACCTACAGTTTAAAGTCGACTCCGAACGACAGATTTTTGAGAAACTTTTCATGGCAATTTTATTTACTCTCGGAGTTTTTGCCAGAAATCTGCTGAGAGGAATTCGCCGAAGAAATACTTTTTGTATTTTATTTTGATGTCTGGCCTGGGGCTCGAATCCTGGCTTTTCGTCTAATAAGCCAACACACTACCTACTAGACCACGGCGACTTCAAACGTAGAATAAGAAATAGTATATAAGCTGTGAAAATTTGTAAATAAATTAGAAATAATTCTGACTCCAAAATATTTGTTTTTATTCCTCAGAAAAAAGCCGTCTGTTACTCTAAGGCTCTTCAAACAAATAATAGTATTATAGGGAAATAAATAATACAAAAATCAAACATATATTAGATGGCGATCCTGCCAAACATCATTATACAACAACAAAAATTTCCATACACACCCTACACGTTATTACATTGTTATGAGATTTGGTCGTATGGAGGATATAGAAGCGACGAAAGAATTAGTAGACCGGTTATTTCAAAAGTGGGAGCGATTATTAGAAGAGTATGTGCCCAGGCCAGTAGTTTCATGCCCTGAAAAAAGAAGATTTCCATTCAGGAATATTTTACATGGAATATTTAAAGAGGCTAAGACAGTCCAAGGCTCAACCTGCTCCAGTTACCCAAAAAGAAGAGCAGAAACCTGCAAAAAAGGGGTGATAAAGCCGTTAAGAAGAGAAAACAGATTGCAGAAGTGTATAGACGACTGCATCTAACGGGCAGCAAAGCTGAAAAGTCAGCGATTCTGCAAGAAATTTACGTCATAAGAAAAAATAAGTATAAAAATAAAAAAGGAAAAATGGGTGGATGGTTTTCAAAGGAAGCCATCATAGTTAATGAAAACAACAGAGGTGTCCTGACTGTTACACAGGATCACTTACAGCAAATAATTCTTACTTATTATTTTAGTACTAGGAAACATACATGAATATTATAAAGATTACATGAAGAAAAAGGCAATTAAAATTAGTAATAGAATGTATAATATATAATGAATGGAAAAACTAGTAGGTATTTATAAAAATTTAAAAAGAATCCGAATAGGACTTACACACAGGGTTATGTGCATAAAACTTTACCAAGATATTGAAAACTTAAAAATATTTTCTGTAAAATACGAATGTTCCTCATTAGAAGAAATAGAGGAAATTAAGATTAAAATTCTAAAAGTAGACAAGATGACATCATTTGGCATTTTAGACGCATCTAAAATAATACCTGAGTTCAGTGGTGATCTCAGTCAACTCAATAACTTAGGCATAATCGACTTTTATGCAGAAACCCTAAAAGATACAACAGAAATAAACAAATTGATCAAATTTGTTTTATCCACTAAATTAGCGGACAAGGTGAGAAATGAAGAAACACCTAATACTTTAGAATCATTTAAACACACCCTAATAGTGTTTTTACACCGAGTGGTTTTAACGCAAAAGTTGTGTTGGAAATTTCCCCTAAATACAACTCTGCATATTTCTTGCTTCCATTTATCTAAGTTGCATATTTGTTTATCTAAGTTTACAGTTATATTATAAGATAAGCGTCATTATATTTTTCTGTACCTTTTATACTTTTTCTTTATTCTTAATAAAACGTTTGAATCAACAGGTTATGGGCCCAGGAGCTTAATCAATTTTTGGAGTGTGAAATAAGAATAAATTTGTATTTTTTCTGTGTAATTATGATGAGTTCGTCAATGTTCAAAATAGACAAATTAGATGTCGGAAATTACGACTCATGGTGTGTCCAGATGAAGTGCATTTTGGTACATTCGGATTTATGGACAATTACAAATGGAAATTTTGTGAAACCAGTTGCTGCAAATGAGGCTGAACTATGGAGACAAAAAGATGAAAAAGCCCTAGCCATGATTATGCTTTCCGTGAAAACTACACAATTAAGCTACGTAAAACATTGTGCAACAGCAGTAGAAGCGTGGAAAAAACTTCAGGAAGTGTACAAACCAAGTGGTCCATTAAGGAAAGTTAGCCTGTATAAGAAGTTACTAAGTCTTCGAATGCTTGAGTCAACAACTATGACTGAATATTTAAATGGTTTTACGGAAATTTCGGAGAAGCTAGCGGAAGTCGGAATTGAAATGGCTGGAGTTATTGGTAATTATTTTGCTGTCAAGTTTGCCAAAGGAGTTTGAAAATTTCGTCATTGCCATCGAAACTCGTGACGCCTTGCCCTCATTGGACGTGCTGAAAATGAAATTAATCGAAGAAGGTGATCGCAGGATACAAAATAATGCAGTTAATGAGGATGTTGTTGTAAGTCAACAGGCTTTCGTAGCCAGATCAAAGCCAAATGTGAAAAATAAAAACAACAACAATAACGGACGAAATTTCAAATGTTTTAACTGTGGTAAGCGTGGGCATTTTGCAAAAAATTGTAAGAGCACAACAAAACATGGCGACGAGAAAAGAGAGCAGCATCGTTCATTCGCAATGCTTGCGGCTAGTAGCAGTCACTCATTCGATAAAAGCTCTTGGTGTATCGACAGCGGTGCTACGTCTCATATGTGCTGTCAACGTCAATTATTTACAAATTTCGTAGAGACAAATGAGAGGATTGCTTTGGCTTGTGATAGTTACATAGAAGCAGAAGGTAAAGGCGATGTGAAGATAAAAACCCAAGATGGCGATATAACTTTACGAGAAGTGCTTTATGTTCCTAACATGGTTGGAAATTTTATATCAGTTGGTAAAGCTGTTGAAAATGGATGCACTGTGCAATTTGAAAAACATTCAGCGAAAGTGAAAAATAAAATGGGTGAAGTAATTTTAAAGGCTGAAAATAGATTAAATTTATTTATTTTTTCAGAATATACTCATTCAAATTTTAATTTGTCAGCTGAGGAGGCTGTACGTTGGCACAATCGATACGGACACCTTAATTTCAAAAGCATCAATGATTTAATAAAGGAGAAAGCTGTTGATGGTCTGAAAATTAAGGAAATTCCGAATAACATAAATTGCACAACACGTATGAAATCCAAAATTTGTTCACAGCCGTTTACATCTTCTAATCAGCAAAGAGCAAAAAATTTGTTGGATGTAATTCATTCGGACGTGTGTGGTCCCATGAATAGGCCTTCATTATCAGGTTCCCGGTATTTCGTTACTTTCATCGACGATCACTCCAGACGGATATTTGTTTACTTCATGAAGAATAAGAACGAAGTTTTTGATAAATTTAAGATTTTTAAATCGTTTGTTGAAAAACAATTGGAAAAGAGTATTAAGTGCTTAAGAAGTGACAACGGAAGAGAGTACGTTAATTTTCAGTTCAACAAGTTTTTAGAAGAAAATGGTATCCAAAGGCAATTGACTGTACCGTACACTCCGCAACAAAATGGGATTGCGGAACGTGCAAACAGAACCATCGTGGAAATGGCACGTAGTATGATTCTTCATTCAGGCGTTGATGAGGTACTTTGGGCAGAAGCTGTCAACACCGCTGTATATATAAGAAATCGCTCAATTACCAAGGTTTTAACAAACAAGACTCCCTTCGAGATATGGTACAATAAAAAACCTAATGTGTCACATTTTCGAGTATTTGGTTCACCTGTCGTGGCACTGGACAAAACCAAAAACAAAAAATTTTCGGCAAAGGGAAAAGAATACGTTTTCGTTGGTTATTCTAATACCGCAAAAGCTTACAGACTGTTCGACGTAAAAGAAAGAAAAATTCTGGATAAAAGAGATGTAATATTTTGTGAAAAAATTCTCATTCCAAAAACAACAAATGAAGTTTTAGAACTGCCGGTTAATCAGAATAATGTGTCAACAGAAAACAAACAAGATGAAGACAATGTAAGACTTATTGCTGATGGTGCAACCGATGAAGAATATCAATCCAGTTCCGAAAGTGATTTTATGGGGTTTGAGTCTGATAATGAAACTGAATGTCAACCACCAGCAACTAGCACGAAAGAAGCCGGATCGCGTGGTCGACTTAAAATAATTCGTTCGGGTAATGTTGAAAGGCCGAAAAAGATATATAACAGAATCAATTATGCTGATGAGATTCCAACTCCACAAACTTTTCAAGACGCAGTTTCAAGTAAAAATTCGGATAGATGGAAAAATGCAATGGACAAGGAGTACAGTTCACTCCAAGAAAATAACACCTGGTGCTTAGTTGATCTTCCCCCTGGTAAGAAAGCCATTGGTAGTAAGTGGGTATATAATTTAAAAAGGGATGAAGAAGGTAAAGTAACACGTTTTAAAGCCCGTCTAGTTGCAAAAGGGTGTAGCCAACAATTTGGTGTTGATTATAATGAAACCTTTTCACCAGTTTTAAGATATTCCAGCATTCGAATGATTTTTGCGTTGGCGGCTGAGAAAGAATTATACCTTCATCACGTTGATATATCTACGGCTTATTTAAACAGCAATTTAGATGAAGAAGTTTACATGAAACAACCAGATGGATTTGTTGATGCCAGTTATCCAAATCGAGTGTTGAGCTTAAAGAAAGCCATTTATGGACTTAAGCAGTCGGGTCGTTCATGGAACACAACACTTGATGCGGCAATACGAAATATGGGATTTAAGCCTTGTGAAAGTGAACCATGCATTTATAGCAGACAGGATAATGGAAAATTTAATTTTATTGCGGTCTATGTAGACGACATTTTGATTGCTTGTTCGGATGAAACAGATTTAGTTGCAATTAAGGAAAATATCTCGAAGAAATTCAAACTAGTGGACAATGGTAACGTAAAACATTTTTTGGGAATGGAAATCGAACGAGAAGGTAATACTGGAAAGATAAGCATAGGTCATTCTCAGTATATAGATAGAGTTTTACTGGAGCATGGAATGCAAGATTCCAGACCAGCTTCTACACCCCTCGATCCAGGATTCCAGATTTATTGCAACAACGAAAAATTTGAACGAGTTGATGTAAATTGGTATCAATCAATAATTGGTACTCTTATGTATTTGGCGATAAGCACAAGACCAGACATTCTACATTCTGTTTGCAAATTGGCGCAAAGAAACCAAAATCCTCATGTGGAACATGAAAAAGCAGTTAAACACATATTACGTTATTTGCGATCAACAAAGCATCTTAGACTACAATATACAAAAACAACCGAACCGCTTGAAGGATTCGTTGATGCAGATTGGGCCAGTTGTCAAGAAGATAGAAGATCTTACACCGGCTTTACATTCTTTTTGGCAGGATGTTCTTTCAGCTGGGAAAGTAGAAAGCAGCCAAACATAGCACTTAGTAGCACAGAGGCTGAATTCGTGGCTTTATCAACAGCAGCTAAAGAGGCAATATATTTAAAAAGACTCTTAAGGGAGATGAATTGTTATCCAGACGAAAAGCCAATTGTTATTTATGGTGATAACATTGGTGCACAACATTTAGCAAAAAATCCTGTATTCCATGGAAGGTGCAAACACATAGATGTCAAGTATCAACATGTAAGGGAGGTCGTGAAATCGAATCAGATAGAGCTGCGCTATTTATCAACCGATGAAATGATCGCTGATATATTAACCAAAAATTTAGGCAAAATTAAACATGAAAAATTTGTGAAATCTTTAGGATTAAGATAATCTTTTAAATGTTATTGAAATTAATTTTTTGTTTGTTTTAAATATGCAGATTTGAGAGGGCATGTTGGAAATTTCCCCTAAATACAACTCTGCATATTTCTTGCTTCCATTTATCTAAGTTGCATATTTGTTTATCTAAGTTTACAGTTATATTATAAGATAAGCGTCATTATATTTTTCTGTACCTTTTATACTTTTTCTTTATTCTTAATAAAACGTTTGAATCAACAAGTTGGTTTTAACGTTAAAACCAAAAATAAAACCTGATTTTACCATGCAAAATTATTGTGTTAAAACCAAAATAAAACCTTTTTTGAATTGGTTTTAAGTTGGTTTTATGAAATACAACCTTGTTTTGATGTACTAAATGTACTAAATCAGAGCTACCAGCTCTGAAAACCTGAAAACAGCTGATAAAAACAAAAACAAATGTAAATAAATAAATAAATGTAAATAATCATTTATTTTGTATTAAAAAAGGAAAAATTTGGAATATTTTTAATTTCTTCAATGAAAATTTTAAAAATTTGTAAATATTGAATTATTAATCGAAATGTGTGTTGTTTCTGGTCACAATGAATATAGTTTCTTGTGCGAAAGGTAAGTCAGAAGCTAAATATATCAAGATGAAATAAGGCATATTGTTCATAAAATTTTTTTCTCGCAGTCATAAATGTCATGAATTTAAAACCAATTTTAATAAAACTTGCATTGTGAACGCAAAATCAGCTGTTTATGGTTTTAATGCTAAAATCAGGTTTTAAATTTTGGTGTGAAAACACTATTAGAAAGGTATTTACACCCAAAAAGTCACTGTCCTCTATACACACTGAATTGGCTAAGCAAATACAAGGAAATAGTTCGGTGATGCATTTTGCTAATAAAATTGAGTTACTCGTAGCATGTTTAAATGAACTACAAATCTCAGAATTAGGTTCCCAAAACAGGGAAACAATCGTTAAGATGAATGAATAGCATTAAGTACTTTCAAAGATGGTTTAAAAGAACCACATAAGGCAACGGTGTTGCCTGCCAGACCTAAGAGTTTAAATGAGGCAATTCAGATAGCGGCGGAAGTAAAATCACCATCCAGTTCGATTATGTATTACAATAGGCATAAAAGACATTTCAACACCAAAAGACAACTTAGCCACAACAATTTTAATACTTACAACAGTAGAGGGGATAACAACAATCGAGGTTATCATAATAGAAATGCTAACAAATCTTAGAGGAACAACCACTCAAAGACTGCTAACTGCAACCACAATAATCAGAGAGGTAACGGTTTTAGAAACAATGAGAGTAGAAACCAAAGGAGTATATATATTACCCAGGAGCAGGGAAACGAAATAAACCCTTGTAATCCTCAAGAGTAAATTCAACAGAAGATGTGGGGGAACCATTTAAAATACTTTCAATTTAATTAAATTCATTTTCAATTTTAGTATTATTAACAAAGTTTACAACATTTTTCCTAAAAATATTGATATTTCTCTCATTCTTTAAATAGTTTGGCATTTTATTGTACAAATTCAGTCCCTTATAGTACAATGATTTCTGCATTGCACTTGTATCCGCTCGCTGTAGCCTAAAATCGTTCGCATTTCTCAGTCTGTACGGTTGCGCTTCTGCAACATATTTTAATTGTTCAGTTAGGTACTCTGGTGCTTCTACAATTTTCATTTTTTTAATAAAATTCAGCGTGTTCAATTCTAATATTTTACGCACATCAAGGCATCTCAGTGCATCTAACATCAAAGTAGTTGGTGGAAGTCTGTTCAGTTGTAATATAGAGTCTTGTTAATTGTTGCTCAGTACAGCATGTATATAATATTGTTGATCCATATTCAAAATGCGGCTTCAGCATTGTACCTTATTTCTCAGCCGTTTAAAGAAACCTATCTTTTTCCCTATTTTCCTACATATATACTCTAAATGTTCCTTTAGTTGCAATTCCCTATCAATTATGAAACCTAGATATTTAATACTGTCGACCTTTTCAATTGCCACATTATTTATTCCAAATGACCTATTTATTAGTGTGCATATTAATTTCCATCAACTTCGTTTTATCCTCATTCAATTTCAATGTTTACCCTCAACTATTTATTCACATTATCCATATCCTTTCCAATCCTTTCATAACATTCCTCACACGTTGTACACTCAGTAAAAATGAGAGTATCATCCGCATATAAAACTATCTCGCATTTCCCTATTACATTCTCAATAATGTTTATGTATATTATGAACAATAAAGCCCCCAATATCGAACCCTGTGGGACACTAAAATCATTCTCCATATTACTCGATTTAACACCATTTACCTTCGTTATCTGTCTACGTCTCGTGAGATATGATCTAAACCATTTCAATTCCTTATCCTTAATGCCATAACATGAAAGTTTCCTAAGCAAAATATCCCTATCTATTGTTTCGAAAGCTCTCTTGAAATCCAAAAAAATTGCCAGAACCTTGCGATCATTTCCTATAAATTTCCATCTATTTTTCACATAGTTAATTGCCGTATCGCACGAATATCTCTTTCTAAAGCCTGGCTGATACTTCGATAGTAGGTCATGTCCCTCCAAATATTCCTCCAATTGGTTCTTAACTATCTTCTCACATGTTCTCAGGGTATTTATCGGGCGATATTCCTCACATTTAATAGTATTTCTAATTTTCTCAACAGGCGTAACCATCGATTCCTTCCAGTCCTCTGGGAATATTCCAGTTACAAGCGATCTATTTATAAAATAAAATATTACCAACTGTGTTCCAATTGTCCAATAAAATTGTTGGGGGTATCCCTATTATGAAGCAGCAGCATAACAGTGTGGCATCACCATGAAATGCGACGCTGCACACTTCATCAGTTTTAAGATTTTATGTACATTTTCATATATAACCGTTTTTCTAATAAGCAAGCTGTGACATGCAAGGCAGACACAACCTCAAGTACAATTAAAGTTATTTTATTACTAAATTAACAAAGCGTCTTTCTTTTATTAAACATAAAAGTATAACAAAAGTCGCGACGAGGACGGTTTATTTCACCGTCTGTTTTTATACAAAATGTCGAAAACAACGATGTCCGACGACAAAGTTCTTCAACTGTTGGAAGATCAGCAAAACGCTATGCACCAACAAACCCTCTTGCTACAGCAAATGGCACAACTATTACAGGCCCAAGGTATTGCTTCAACAAGTAATCCAGGAACAAGTACATCAAAGGCTGCACTAATGGAATCATTGTCGCATTCTATGACAGTCTTTGTGTATGAGCCGGAGAGTGGTTTAATTTTTCAAGCTTGGTATAACAGATATGTACATGTTTTCGAGAAAGAGGCGAACACCCTAGAAGACCATGACAAAGTGGCACTACTTCACTTTGGCGTAAAATGTCTAACCAAGTTCATGAAAGATTTTCAAACTACATTCTGCCAAAGAAACCAGTGGATATGACGTTGAAGGACACTGTTGAAAAGATGAACAAACTTTTTGGTAAATCTGAAACACAAGTTTCATAACGCTACAACTGCCTGCAACTTTCAAAAACAGATGGTGAGGATTTTAAAGAGTATGCAAGCCGAGTGAATCTTCAATGTGAGCTCTTCAAGATGACAGACTTAAAAATTGACCAGTTCAAGTGTTTAATTTTTGTACTGGGTCTTAAATCAAGCAAAGACGCAGATATTCGTGTGCGGTTGTTGAAAATTTTGGACGAGTCTTCTGACACAACAAATTTAGATAAACTGGTGGACGAAACACAGCTTATAATGGATTTGAAATCAGATAACATCATGATTGAACACCAACCAAAATCAATTTGCTCTGTTAACAAAAAGGAAAACAACAACCACAGTCACAAACTTCCGAAGACACCTTGCTGTATCTGCGGGGGATGTACATTTCGTAAAATTTTGTCCCTACATCAAACACAAATGCAACAAATGTCAACAAATTGGACAATTACTGCTCCGGCTCCAAAACCATTAAAAGAACAAAATCACCACAATTTGACAACAAGAATAAATTCCAACGTAAATCAAAATTTCGTACAAACGCAGTATTCACAACAAAGAAGCTTCAATTCAAAGAACTTCGTAAGTATACAACTGTGACCATCAATAATAACACCATTCGACTTCAGATAGACACAGCATCGGATATCTCGATAATTTCTGTTAAAACATGGGAATCCATTGGCAAACCTGAAGCATATACTACAAAGGATAGCGCTAGTGATGCCAATACCAACAAAATTAATCTCCTAGCTATGTTTGAATGCGATGTAACGATGAATGACGTCACAAAAACACTAAACTGCTATATCACAGATATAGACCAACTGAACATCATGGGAATCGACTGAATTCAAACTTTCGATCTTTGGGATAAACCAATAGCTACATGGTGCAGACAGATCAAATTCGATGACGAGATAGCTAAGCTTAAGGAAGATTATCAACACGTTTTTGATAACTCTACTTTAGGTCTCTGTACAAAAACAAAAGTGCATATTCAACTGCTCCCAAATGCAAAGGAAATTTTCGTTCCTAAACGCCCAGTTCCTTATGCAGCAAGGATCGAAATCGAATCAGAACTGCAAAGATTGGAAAATGCAAACATAATTTCGCCTGTTGATACATCAAAGTACGCCGCACCAATTGTGGTCAGTAGAAGGAATGGAAAAATCAGAATTTGCGCAGACTATTCTACGGGACTTAACTCGATCGTAGAACCAAATCATTATCCATTGCCCACCCCAGAGAAAATTCTTTCGGACTGCAACAATTGTGTTATCTTTAGTCACTTGGTTTTGTCAGATGCATATCTCCAAGTCGAAGTGGACGATGACAGCAAAGAACTGTACGTTTCCATCCCAGCTCCAACGGACAAGCGGAAAGATTTGTGGACACACTAAAACGCACTCTCAAAAAAGCAGAAGGGGAGGATACACCTACCACAGCACTCCAAACATTCTTGGAAGTCTATAGATCAACACCTAATCCAAATTCTCCACATGGTAAGACTCCTGCGGAATCGTTCATAGGTCGAAATATGCGAACAGTTTTCGACATCATCAAAAAACCTAAAGTTACCAATCGTGAAACCAATCAGAAAATGGAAAAACAATACAACACCAAACACGGTACACGTAAGAGAACATACCAACATGGCGACCAAGTCTACGCTTTGAACTTCAAAGAAAACAAAGAACACTGGGTGCCAGGGGAAATCATCGAGAAAATTGGTAACGTAGTTTACAATACTCTTATCTATGTTGGTGACGGAAAAAAACTCGTGAGAACACACACAGACCAACTCCGACCTAGATACACCGAAAGTGACACTAACGCATTAGAAACGTCGAATCTACCTTTGGACTTATTGCTTAAGGAATTCGAAATAATTCCACCATTGCAAGAATCTTTTGAAACGCCTACAGCTTCACCATGCCCAACTCCAATGCGTATAACCAGCCGTAGACAACCTGTGGAACCATTGTCGAGATCACCGCAATAGTCTTAAGGAGGGAGATGTTGGGGGTATCCCTATTATGAAGCAGCAGCATAACAGTGTGGCATCGCCATGAAATGCGACGCTGCACACTTCATCAGTTTTAAGTTTTTATGTACATTTTCATATATAACCGTTTTTCTAATAAGCAATCTGTGATATGCAAGGTAGACACACCTCAAGTACAATTAAAGTTATTTTATTACTAAATTAACAAAGCGTCTTTCTTTTATTAAACATAAAAGTATAACAAAAATGCCAGTTGATATTCTCCTGTAGTCCCTCTTTTTCCTCATATTCCCACATATATTCTCCAATTCGATTAAAGATACTGCACGAAAATTATATCTATAGTTTGAGGTCCGTACATTATTCTCATAATTTACATTCTCAATTGAAATACGTATATCCCTAAAGCTGTCAATGAAATATTCATTGAATTTCTCGGCAATCTCCATATTCCCTGTATATTCCATGCCCTCAAGTGTCACATTCTTTATCACATTCCCTTGCTTTCCTAATACTAAATTCTTAATCCTATTCCACATCTCATTCTGATCCCTTGCCGTGTTAATCCTAGTATTTATATACCGGTTTTTCGAATTTACCACTCTAACCTTATATAAGTTCCTCGCTGCCTTATAGTCGCGCCATGCACCATCGCTGTTCTCCTTAATGGCCTTTCCGTATTTCATAATTTTATCATTTCTTAAGGCCCTCAATTCGCTATTAAACCAATCATTCCCCTTCTCTCTGTTCATCCTCGACTTAATATTTCCCGTATTGGTAATAATATAATCTATCAACGTTTCAGAACTCTGTGCAATCCTAGTAAATTTATTCATTATTTGTTTCAGGCCATTATCATTAAGTATGCTGACTTATCTAGTTCTATAATAGTCCCTATACCAGTCAATATTGAAGTCCCCTGCTATTACAATCCCATAATTCCCTTCACATACTACATCCAAAAACTCATTTAACGCCTCATAAAATTCCGCCTTACACCACTCGGCGATCTGTATACTGCTATTATAATTACCGAAATTTTCCTAAACCTAGCCATAAATGCACCTATCTAAAATTCATGTTCCCTTATAGAATCCCGAATTTTACTTATCCTCCAATACTTCTTAAAATATAATATGAGCCCCCTGTTCTAGACGAACCCGATAATATATAGTAATGGTCATAATCCACTATTTCTATTTCCCTATCACTTACTGCCTCCGTTTGGTGAGTTTCCGATAGAACTACAAAATCCGGTCTTACTGTATTCATCACTATCTCCAACTGATTAAAATTATTCAACAATCCCTGAATATTAGTGTATATACCCCTTATGCAGCCTGGCTAAACAGCCAATCATATTCTCTTCTTCTTCAAATTAAGTCTATTCAGATATACCGGACAATTCCTTTTATTCGTATTATGATTCTCATCTAGACCTAAATTCAATTTCCTATTCTCCCTTATGCAATTTAAGCACCTTTCCATCATTGCCTTGTCACAATCCCTACTATTATGGTTTCCGTGACATTTAAAACATACATCTTCATTCCTACACTCCGCTGCCCTTTGGTTGTAACCCAGACACTTATAGCACCGTGTCACATCCGTGCCATTATAAACCCTACATCTTTCCCATCCAATGTTAACTCTCTGACATGAAATAACCCTATTATATGGCTCCTGATCTATTTTTATCCTCGCATTAAAAATTGTCCTACCCTTTCGCCTTGTCTCAAATACCTTTATTATTTCCATTGTACTATCTTCAAGAACTCCATTTTGCTTCCTCAGCTTATCCATCATCTCCTTCTCTGGCAATTTGAAATTCATATCCGTTACAATAATCTGCATCTCTACCTAGTCCTTACTTATCTCATTCTCCATTGCCTCCTTAATTCTCTCCCTCTCAGCGATATTTTCACTCCGTATAACTACCGTACCATTCCTCCTATTCTCAACATTAGTGATTTTAAAATTGATCGGGTCGACCTTCTTATTTAATTCGGCTTTAGTTTTCTCTATACTCTGTTTCTCCTTCGGTTTGATTATTAGTGGGACATTCTTCGATACATCTGGCATCACTACATTCCTGGCAGCAACTTCTGCATATGACATACCGGTTTTGACATTTTTCGCTTTTACTATTTTCTTTATCTCGTTGCACATTTTCGTATTTGTTGTCTCAATTTTCTCGCACATATCCTTGTTGCTCACTTTTATTGTGTTACATATTTCTTTATTTTTGTTTTCATGTTCCGTTATCACTCCATACAGTTTTTTTACTTCTTACATTTTTATCACAATATTTTTGTGCTTCATCTATTTTCTTCAATCTCTCTTCTTATCTTTTCTCGATCGCCTGTAACAGTTGTTTTATCTCGTTTTCATTCTGCTTAAGTGCCGTTTCAAATTCTCCCTTATATTCCATTAAGTTCTCTTTATTTTTATTTACACTATTTTGAATCTCTTCAATTGCCATATCTACATTATGGATATATTGAAGGCAATCATCACACATAAAACGCAAATAATTGCCACAATCCAATATGCCAATAGAGTATTGGTCAATCCCCGAGCACTTCTTGGAACTGTGGAATACCTTTTTGCATACACCTTCACACATTATTCCTGACTCCCCACGGATCGCTGTTTTACAATCTTATAAAAGATTCTCTAGTAAAATGGGTTTCGGAGATAAGGCACACATCAATTTTTTTATTATTCAGAACTACTTCTAGTTCTCTTTGATTCTTCATCAGGCCATTAAAATTCCATAACATAATTTTTAACTCCATTTAAATTTCAATCTTGTTGCGTTATCTGTTCCAGAACATTTAAACGATATTTTATAATTTCGAAAAACTCTTCCTGTCTATTTAATTTACTTAAAATTTGTGATAACGCCCCGTTACTTGTCGAATTATTATTTCGATTTTTCAGAACAGACGCATAAGATAAATGTTGATTTACTTTGTTCTGTTCACCAGTTTGTTTAAACGGATTGTTCAATCCTCTCAAGTTTTGTGGTTCTCTACTTTTATTTGTTTGTTGGTCGTTACCACCAATTCACCGATTTGTATTTACATTTTCATACATTTCCCTACTTGGTGTAGTACGGGATTTCAAATTATTATTTCGTCGTTTTTGAAGCTCCTTAGCTACAATGCAACCCCGATATGTCGCTGGGTGTGGACCATCGCAATTGGAGCATTTCGGTTGACTAATTTCGCGATTACATTCAAGGGTGCTATGTTTTCCAGCACATTTTACACAACGCGGTTGTTTACTACAATAATTTTTCGTATGTCTAAACGATTGAAAATTTCTGCATTGTGGGACTAATCTTTGTTGCTTCACTGCTTCCACTTGTACAATTGTATTAAGAATATGTTTTATTCCATATATCTTTTTGACATCTTCTGTGGATTCAAATGATACTCTGAACATAACATATTCAGAGGTTCTTTTGTTTTCCATTGAAGTTTATTTACAGCTTCAATGGCCTTAAGTCCCTGCGATCGCAAGTCGGTAACAATGGTATCAGATGTATGCGAATAATGTAAGTTCTTGATCATAACTTTTATTGGTCTTGTCTGTTTGCTTTCAAAACTGTACCAATCAATTTTATCCGAATTTAATGACCTTGTAATGTTCTTATAGTCATCTAAATGGAAAGTACTTATCTTATATGATCCCTTAGTTAACAATTTTATCAGGAATTTATTATTTATTTTTTTGCTTAGGTAACTATGGAACTCCTGAAAATTGTCCACATTTGAAACCAATTCTATATTCTCCTTATCATTTTTAGCAGTGTTTCGAACGTTGTTGCCTTGAGGCGTACCACTACTTTCGAAAGATACAACTGTACATTGTGTTTTTGTTTGTTGATGTAAGTTAACACCTTCATCTGTCCGTTTGATGTTAGATCCAGAGCATTCAGGTGATGATTCAGCTTTCCTTAGTTTGCTTTTTGTTATTGTTCTTTTGAAGTACCCAGTCTGTTTCCCTGATAAGTTCTTCTTCATCCGTTTCGAAGACTATATCATTTTGATTTGAGGCGGATTTTCCTGTATCTGAATTAACATTCTCAGAATTATTTTCTAAAATTGTTCTCAGTTTTATATTTTCCTCTTGCAATTGTATACACACTTATTCCAATTGTTTGACCCGTTGAATTAACTCATTGTTGCTCTTTTTCAACTCTTTCACCTTGGTAATTCTGAAAGTACTGAGGTGTATCGTCTTTATCTTTATTTGTCGTCTCCATTGCCTATTGGGTATTTTATGTTGTGGTGTATTAGCAGAAACAATAAATGCTTAGCTAATACAACCACCACCCAAGTAAATGAACTTTTCAAATTGCAAATCACCAGGAACTGTTAACACAACTGATGTTTGTTTATTTACTGTTTGTTTTATTGTCCTATTCTTGCAATTTGAGTGCGAATTATATAGTATTAAAAAATTAAAAAAATAATAAAATTTTCAAATTTTTGAACACAAATTGTGGGGATAAACACGCGCAAATCGTTTTACCTCAAAGAGGCATCGAAACGCACACATTCAATATATATTTTTTACCGTTCAAGTCTGGATTTACTCCGTATTTCCATTGTTTTGTGATGATATCTGCGGAGCACCACGAAAACACGTCCATACGATAGGTAAGCAGCTTTTATGTAAAATAATAAATAAATTATTATTTGTGACAATCGTATAATCCTCACGTTAAGGGAGACTCGCACGATTCCCACAATGCTCGATTTTCAAACAATTTTTATTGTGCTGAATTATGTCCGCAGTAAAGAAACCGCCTCAATTAAATTTTCTACAATCACACAATTGTCCCTCTTCATATAAATTTGATTGTCGTAAATTGGTACAAAGAGATTAATTCGCAATAATGGCCGGTTTCTGGTCACACGATTGTCCCATAAAACTGAAAAGACAGCTGTTGCCAATTTGGTTTTTAATGCATATTACAGAATTCAATAAAATAAATGAAATGAAATCCATATAAATACATATACTTTAAGCACTTTGTGTGATAGCATTGTCGATTAATAGTTTCACTCAAACAGTTTGCTTTTTTATCACGCCATTTGAAATTTGATCCAATTCTTCTCCAATATTGAGTGGAATTGTTGATATTGTATGTTCCATATGCGCTGAACCAACTCATGCCTAAAATGCACAACGTAATGCATTTTATAAAGCAAAAAGGCAAGATAAAAAATTTACCAAATGCTAAAAACGTTACTGTACAACAAATTAAAACAGACCCACTTTTAAGCATACCGAAATTAGTAACTGAGTTTTAATTGAGTTCCACAAAGAGGTGTTATCGACCATCATCTAAAGAATCATAAGGACGGTAAGGGTAGAACATCATAAGCCAGCGATTAATTTATGGATACGAAAAGCTTGTGTTATGTCAGGAATATCTCAATATGAAAACTCCGAAAACTGGAACTATATCTGTTATTTTACACACGGGAGCAGATGCAACGGATTTGGTACCGATGGATATATAATGGTGTGGCGAAAATCAAACAAGAAGCAAAACCATAGAATTTATGAGGAATTTTAAAATATGGAAATGGACAAATGGGGTATAAGAGCAACATTTTTTGGAAAATTAGTATTTGAAAGAATAAGTAATAAGGAATTCTATTTTACAATTCTTCAGCATAATTTAAAAATTTACTAATAAATTGTGCATTTTGAATTTAATAGGTATAATAGTTACATAACGCACTCAAATTCAAATAGGACAGGTGAAGTTGTTGTTTATTTCAGACAACAATATTATTATTATTATTATTATTCATTTATTAATTACAAAATACAATTGTTGTAACTAATTTAAAGGTGGGAATACTAGCAACATAGGCCATCGATTCCGAAAAAATAGAATAAAATTATATAAGGCTTAGTAGACTATTTTCTAAAATTAATTTAAAAATTAAATTTAAGTGGTTATCACAGACATCAGTTAAAAAGCTTGAGGGTGCTTTAGTTCCAAAAATATTAATCCGGGAAGAGTTAAAAGCTGGGCACTCGTCAAAAATGTGTGTTACGGTAAAAGTTCTATTACATGTTGTGCAGAGAGAAGAAGTTTTATTTAAAAGGTGTTTGTGGGAGAATTTGCAGTGGCCTAACCTCAGACGAACAATAGTTGTAGTGACATTTTACTTGCAAGTTTTCGGGTAACTTGGTTTCCTTCCAAGAGAGTTGACATTTTTGTAGGAATGGAGGTAGTTCGACCAATTACTATCGTGAAGATTATTTAAAAATGATGAAATGACATTGCGTATATCATTATTTTCCCATGTTGAATATTTAAAAAGAGGTCGGTTTTTAGCTTCAGAAGCAGCGGCATCTGCAAGTTCATTTCCGAGGATACCAACATGCGATGGGACCCATAAAAGATTGACTTTATTTTATTTTTTTTATTAAACAGTTTCTGATCTCGTTAATTAACTGAGAATCATAATTAGTATTTCAAATAGCTTGTATAGAAGACAGACTATCAGTGCATATATTGATTTTTGGTTTTCAGCATATTTAACTGCCTTCAATATAGCCAAAGCTTCAGCAGTAAAGTTGGAACAGTAGTTGTTGATGTGTCTGGTTTCAATAATGTCGCCGTTTTGATGAATAGCTGCGAAAGTAGTAGAGACCGATGATTTAGAACCATCCGTGAATAGGAAGTTCCATTTATTTTTAGTGAAATGGTCAACTAGGCTGCTAAATGTTTGTTTATAAACCGTGGGAGGGGTGTTAGCTTTCGTGAGTCTAATCATAGATCTTATACAAGAAGATTCTTCCAACAGCCAAGGTGGTTCCGACTGTTGTTTAGAGTATATAGGTTTTATTTGTAAATCAAGAGTTTGTGATAATTTACAACATCTACTAATAATTGACTCTATTCTGCTACTTCTTTTATATTTAAAAGCTTTTAGTACCTCTCGATATAAAACATTATTTCTACTGATAAGAAGCTTTGGAATAAGTTTGTAGGTTAAAGAAACAGTGCGGTCCTCAATGGACTGTAAACCGGCTTCAGTTAGTATATTAATAATTGGGCTTGTAGGGAAAGCTCCAATACTCCGACGAGCGGCAGCATGATATTAATCTATTAATTAATTTCATATGTGATGGGGCGCACCAACCATATATTGGAAGACCATAATCTATCTATCCATAATCTAGAAAGATAGGACGAGTTATGTTAACCATTGTGGAGATGTGAATGTTGCAGTGTTTAGAGGTCAGGAACTTTATTATGTTCAATCTGGTGTTGAGGCTTTTCCTGAGTTCTAAACAATGTTCTTTAAAAGTGAAACTCTTGTCGAAGATGATGCCAAGAATGCGTAGGTGGTTTACACGATTAATTTTTATATTTTTGTATTCGACGTCAAATAAGTTGCAGTTTCTTTTATTACAAAAATGTAAAAGACTGCATTTTTCAATAGAAAGTTTGGCACCTGATATGAGACTCCAGTTATCAATATCCTTTAGAATATTTGTGAATGCGTCTTTAACTTTGCTATTATCCTTTATTTTGGTGAAGATAAATGCGTCATCAGCATAGATAGCATGTTCTATCTGTTTATGAGAGGAAATAATTTTGCTGAGCTGATTAAAGGCAATTATAAAAAGCACCACAGATAAGGGAGAACCTTGTGGTATTCCATTATATAGGCCAAAAGTTTTTCACTGTTGACCTCCCACTCTAACTCTGAATTTACGATTAGTAAGAAAATTCTTGATTATTGAGTACATTTTTTGCCAATGTTCCATTCTGCTAGTTGTTCAAGGATTACATGGATGCCAATACGGTCAAAAGCCTTCTCAAAATCGGTGGATAGAATGTTAACATGGTTTTTACTAGATAAAGATCTTGAAATGAAATGCTGAAGGTATATAAGAACGTCGTCTGTACCTTGTTTTTTCATGAAAGCTACTTGATTAGTGGATATGAGATCGTTAGCTTTTAAAAACCACGTTAGTCTTCTAGATATTATTTTTTCCAATGTTTTACTGATACAAGGTAATAGGGATATGAGGCGGTAGCCAGTGAGAGCCGTATGATCGTTTTTTGGCTTAGGAATAGGAATAACAGTTGCTACTTTCCAAGCTTGCGGATAAACGTTGGATGAAAAGATGTTGTTGTGAATAGTCAGGAGCTGATCTTTTGAGCATTTCGGTAGGTTTTTTTAACATCGGATACGATATGCGATCATCACCAGGAGTTTTGCCTTTGGCTAGATGTAATGCGTCTTCAAGTTTAATCATATTAATACACATACATAATTGGCCATTACAACCCTTCAGTCAGGATTACGGCCTAGCTTCTCACACCACTCATGTTGTGTGCGTTAATTTTATACGTGAGTGGCGGGACCTACAGTTTAACGTCGACTCCGAACGACAGAATTTTGAGAAACTTTTTCATGGCAGTTTATTTTACTCTCAGAGTTTTTGCCAGAAATCTGCTGAGAGGAAGTCGCCGAAGAAATATTTTTTTTCATATTTCATTTTTGATGTCTGACCTGGGATACGAACCCGGGCTTTACGAATAGTAAGCCAACACACTACCTACTACACCACGGCGACTTCATATTAATAGGGAGTTCGATTTTGTTAGCATTTGTATTGGAAAAGTTTGGATTGTAGGTAAGACTACAAACATCTGATTTATGCTTATGAAAATTTGGTGAAAAATTGGAGTCTTCTGACAGTAAAGACTAGTGTTTAGCAAAACAATTGGCGATATCAACTGGAGAAGAAAGCATATTTGATCCCGATTTAAGATATTTGATAGACTGAGTACTTAAACCACCGGTAAGAAGCTTTATATCATTCCAAATACGTTTAGGGGAAGAGGAAGGGTTGATGTTAGATGTAAACTTTTGCGTGCAAGCAGCTTTACTAAGTTTTACGGCTCTTTTAAACATAGCATTATACTTTTTATAGAGTATTAGGTTATTATCATTTCTGTTCCTTTTAAAAATATGAAATTGATCTTGTTTGAGATTTCTTAATGATTCTAACTCGCTATTCCACCACGCAACACGATGTGCTGGACCTTTGTTATTAGTTTGGGGAATGATAACATTAGCTGCTGCTTTTATAGATTTAGTGATTAAAGCTGCTTGATGATTAACATTGATAAAGTTATTTATTTTTGGTAGGTTTTCTTTAAGATAACTATGATATAAAAACCAGTTCGCAGAGGAATGTTAAAGCTTTTTGCTATATTAATTATGATAGGATAGTGATCATACATACATACATACATAATTGGCCATTACAACCCTTTAGTCAGGATTACGGCCTAGCTTCTCACACCACTCATGTTGTGTGCGTTAATTTTATACGTGAGTGGCGGGACCTACAGTTTAACGTCGACTCCGAACGACAGAATTTTGAGAAACTTTTTCATGGCAGTTTATTTTACTCTCAGAGTTTTTGCCAGAAATCTGCTGAGAGGAAGTCGCCGAAGAAATATTTTTTTTTTCATATTTCATTTTTGATGTCTGACCTGGGATACGAACCCGGGCTTTACGAATAGTAAGCCAACACACTACCTACTACACCACGGCGACTTCAGGATAGTGATCACTTCCATGTAAATCGTCAAGAGTATCCCAAGAACAGAAGGTGGCAATCTGTGGCGAACATAAAGAAATGTCGACATGTGTAAATGTGTTGTGAGTGGATAGATGCGTAGGTTTGCCATTATTGAGAATTATGAGATCTTCACTTAAAATTAAATTTTCCAAAATTTGACCACGTGAGTTGGTAACTCTTGAACCCCAGAGTGTACTCCAAGAATTAAGATCACCAGTAAATAATAGGGGGGGATTAATTTTGTTTAAGGTATGTTTTAAATTATTTGCAGAGATGGGTTGATGTGGTGGAATATAGGTGTTAACAAAATTAAATTTTAAACCAATATCTATTTCGATTGCAATTGAAGCTATATTTGGATCTGTGTATAGTAATTTATGGGGAATTAATTTTTTTTTATTAAAATTGCAATACCTTGTTTAGCAGTATTGTTACTGGCTAAATTATGAAAAAAAAAACCATTGTATTGTTTAGGGTATATTATATTAATGGTAATGGTGGATGGTATATGTGTTTCTTGGACAGATATAATGTCTGGATGATGGTCTTTGATTATTAGTTGTAGTTCGTGATAATTATTATTTAGACCATTAATATTCCATTGAAGAATTTTAAAATTCATTATAGTAGTAGAGGACTAATTATTCGTCGTCTACAGACATTATTTCTTTTAGTTCTCTTTGTTCAACATAAGACTTGTTGATTGCTGTTGGTATTGTTGTCTTAGGCAAAGCGAGGTTTTTGCTTTGTTTTGTGCTGTGTGTTTCTTTATTTTTTAAAGTTGATGTTGTTGATGTGCTAGCTAAAGATTTGGTCATAGACCGAGTTGTTATTGTAGGCAAAGTTTTTAAATTGTTAGTTTTATTAGTTAATGTGTTTAGTAGGTTTGTTTGTTGTTTAGCAGAAGCAAATGAGTTATCAATTGTGTTTTTTGTTGTTTCAGTACTGTTATATTTTTGGGGAATTATTTGTTTTGTTGAATTGTTTTCTTCGATATTGACTATCGCGGAGCTGTTGCTAGGAGAATTGTTATTTTTGTTAGAATTTTTGTTGGTTTTGTTGTTTAATACATCAGAATATGATTCAATTTGTGGTTGACTTAATTTTAGCAACTGATATTTTTCCTTAGCGACTTTCAAAGTACATTTTTCTTTTGCTTTTATTTTTTTAATCTCTTTTTGTTGTCTGTAAATTCTGCATTCCTTGGAAGAAGACGGGTGTTTGTCAGAACAGTTTACGCAAAAAGTCCAGTCCACAGTTTTCACACAATGGGTTTTTTTTGCACCATTTTTTTTGTGTGTCCGAGTAATTGACAAGTTTTACAGCGCATGGGATTTGGAAAATATTGGCGAACATTGACTTTATGCTAGGAGATGTCTAGACTTTCTGGTGTTGAATACCGATCGAAAGTTAGTAGAAGAACACCGCTTGGTTTAAGGATACCTTTTTAATTTTTCTTTTGGTATTTATAAACATCAGTAACACCTTGTGAGCTTAGTTCTGATACAATTTCTGATTCGGGAACGTCATTTAAATTGGACGCATGAACTGTGCCTTTTGAGGAAGTCAGGTTGGAGTGGTATTTGCAGGATATATTGCAGATGCCAGGTAAAATTTTGTATTTTATTAATTTTTCAGCATTAGATTTGTTGGCTATTAGGAGCAACAGATTGCCATCCCTTAGTTTTGATACTGTCAGAATATCCGAGCAAATTAATTTTAAAAATCGGTAAACCGAGAAACAGGAAAATTGCTGTAATGTTTTATCACCAGATGTTGCCGATATCACAACGTATTTCGGATAGGGTTTTTGGGTGTTTGGCAATTTAGGGAAAGCTTCAAAAATGTTCTGGTGCGTACGTTTATTTTTGGCGCGGGGAGAATCCGCTAATATAGAAAAGCGGTTGTCTCCCAAATTGGGCGGTCCGGTCCGGACATATCAACTTCGCGATATAATGTAAATAATTAAATCACTTGCCGAAAGTTGATGTTGATCACTGTATATTAGAAAAGGAATTTAACAATAACGCAAAACTGAATCACAACGATGAGAGAAAGTCAACCGTACAAAGCAGACGTTAGTCGATGACTGAGACAACAATATAATGTTATAAAAATTGGAGAAAAGTTTTCTAACTACAACTATTGGATAAGTGCATACAAGGTTACAGTCAAGAACAATCAATTTATAATTGTAGCAGTATATAGATCACCAGTGAAGTAGCGTTATGTCAAGCATTTGAAGAAGTAATAGAAGAAATATGTGAATTTCAATACAATATAATAATAGCTGGCGACTTAAATACAGAGGAGCAAAGAACGTGTAAGAACAGACTAAAATGTGCCTTCAGTGATAATGGACTCAAACAAATAGTCAATGATTATACCAGAGTAACGGCAAGCTATGTTATAATAAATAACAACCATTACAGCAAACAATAATATTCCAAATAAGATAACAGATCCTGAAGCAATAGATATAAAAATCAATATAACAGGCAATAAATATATTGGCAAAATGGAAATTAAAATATTTAAATGCAATAAAACGTTGTTTAATAATTAAATTTGTGCAATACTAGCAGAAAATAATGACAATGATTTAAATAATACAGTTAGTCGCTCATTTTGACGCAGACTTCGAAGACACTATAACAAAATTTACGATTACTAGAAGAATAAATGAAAAATATGATGTGAACAAATGGTTTAATGGAGAACTGGGACGATTAAAGACGGAAAATGTACTTAAATATCAGATTGCGAAAATGGAAAATACAAAAGTAGCATGGGCTAATTATAAAATAATTAGAAATACATATAAAACTAAAATTGAGTTCGAAAAGAACAATTTTATTAATACATAATTGGCCATTACAGCCCTTCAGCCAGGATTACGGCCTAGCTTCTCACACCACTATGTGTGGGTTAATTTTATACGTAAGTGGCGGGACCTACAGTTTAACGTCGACTCCGAACGACAAATTTTTTGAGAAACTTTTTCATGGCAGATTTATTCACTCTCAGAGTTTATGTCAGAAACGTGCTGAGAGGAAGTCACCGAAGAAATATTTTTTTTCATATTTCGTTTTGATGTCTGATCTGGGATACAAACCCTTGCTTTACGTCTAATAAGCCAACACACTACCTACTAGACTACGGCGACTACTTTATTAATAAGAAATATTATTAATTGACTTTATGCTATTTACGAAGTAACTATTAAATTCAGTTGCTATTTGGTGGTCGTCATTCCTATATTCTATTCCATAAAATATCACATTTTTATCACAGTTTTATTTTTCTTAAGGCCTAAGTCTTTTATCTCCTTCCACATTTGTCAGAATAATACAATAGAAGATGTGCAATATGTAAACAATTTACCTGTGATAACAAATAGACTTAAATTTCGTGCAATAACAACTCAAGACATTAAAAATATCTGCATGAGTATGCAAAATAAAACAAAATAAAAATTTATTTAGTAGTATTTGTAATATTTTGTTTAAAAACATTGTAAAATAATTTACAACCTTAAATTAAATCCAAATAAATGCAATTTTTTTAAACAAGAAGTAGTTTATTTAGGACATCTCATTACAGATAAAGGAATAATGACCGACCCAAATAAATGTAAAACGCTTGAAAATTATCCAATTCCGAAGAATGCAGATGATACAAGAAGATTTGTAGCTTTCTGTAATTACTGCAGACGTTTTGTTAAAAATGTTGCTCAAATGGCTAAACCACTCGAATTATTAAAGAAAAATCAATAATTTTTCTGGTCAGAAAAGTGCCAAAAATCTTTTGAAATGTTAAAATCCATAGTTTTACTTCGTTATCGAAGTAGAAAATAGCACAGAAAGAGAAAAAGCGAAAAATTTAATTAAGGAAAAATTAGGTGAAGAATACGAAATAAGAATTCCTACCTCTTTATATCCGAATATATTAATAACTGGAATTAGTTTTGAATATGATGATACGCGACTATTGGAGTTAATCAAGAAACAAAATCAATGTATGAACAATACTAATGTGAAAATTATCAAACAATATGAAATAAGGAAAAATAACAGAACTTATTATAATGCGATTGCAGAAGTTGAACCGAATGCATTTACCAATATATTAGCAGCGGAAAAAATTAACATTGGCTGGGACCGTTGTAAGGTGTACGATGGAATCAGGGTACTACGATGTTTCAGATGTAAAGGATTTAATCATAATGCAGCAAATTGTACAAGCGATGAAGTATGTGTTAAATGTCATGGTCAACATAGGCATTCCGAATGTAATCAAAGCCAAGTAAATAAGTGTATCAATTGTATACGTGCGAATGGGAAATTTAATTTAGGTTTAAATGAAGATCATGATACTATGAGTAAAACTGTCCATCTTATTTAAACAGGCTTGATGCAAAGAAAAATAGAATTGGATATTAACAATTACGGAATTATGACAATGCCAAAACAAAAGATAATACAGAAAATATTAGAAAATATAACAGCAATGTGATCAAGTGTATATATGTTAATATAAGTAGTATAGTAGCGAATAAAGAGGAGTTAGAAAGAATTATTGAAATCCAAGAAGCAAATATCGTACTTTGTTCCGAAACATGCACAACTATTAACATAGAGGACGCTGAAATTAGCATTGCTACATTCAATATGATTCGTTGTGATTCACACTCTCGTCACACTGGTGGTGTATTAATATATATAAAAAAATCTATTAAATACAGCTTAATTTGTAATAAAACATTTGATCAAAATATGTGGTTCATTATAATTAAATTGAAGGAGTTTCAAACGAAATGGCAGATTGGTGTACTGTATCATTCTCCAAGTGCTGACAAGTCGGAATTTTTAACGTACTTAAAAAGTACGGTAGAGACATATTTTGAAGGATGTAATAATAATATAATTATTGGTGATTTCAATATAAATATTAATAATGAGACAGCTTATGCAACAGAATTAAATAATATTTTCTCATCCATGGCCATGAAACAGCTTATAAGTTTTGATACTCGCGTTACGGAATTTTCCAGAACTAAAATAGACCTTCTTTATTCAACGTCTGATCAAGTGAAAACTAAATGCTTGAATAGTTGTAATATAACGGACCATGAGACTATAGAATTCTCTGTGCCGGTGGAAAAAGAAGTAAGAATGAGACTTGCAATAAACATAACGTGTTGGGAATATTATAATGAGGACAATTTAATGGCATTATTAAGGCTTATTAATTTAAACGAGCTAAATTATGGTAACTTGGATGAAAGAGTTGAAAATTTTAACGCTGTGCTAATAAATATAATGAATACCCTAACCTTTAATAAACGTGTGTACAAGAAACTTATTAATAAATGGTATGATCACGAACTAACGCATCTGAATAGAAAAAAATATGAACTCCTTCACATAGCTAAAAGAACAGGTGAATGGACTGAGTATAATGTTACAAAAAAGGCATACAAAAAACTATTAAAAATAAAAAAGAAACAATATTTGGAAAATAAAATCTTATGTGGAAATATTTAAAAGAGACAGTTAACATGATACAAATAAACCAGCCAATAAAGAAAATTTATATAAATAATCGGTGGATGGAAAATGAACATGAACTAGCGGAATCGTTGAATAGCTATTTTATAGATAGTATCACTAAAATCAATAATGAAATTGAGAAAATAGATTTTGAAGAATCGGAAATAAATATATATGGCAACGAATTTAAATTTAAACAAGTAGATACTACAAACATACTAAATATTGTAAAGGCTTTTAAAAACAAGACAGGAGGTAAAAAACTGCTTTCTGAAGGTGTCATAAAAGAGTCAATGAAGTATATGGCATACTTTTTTGCCGGCATTGTAAATGATTGCTTACGGCTTGCTTACGTTCCTGAAATATGGAAGATATCTACAGTTGTACCTATAGAGAAAATTAAAAACACAACGCGTCCAGAAGAGTTGCGACCGATTAATACATTACCATCAGACGAAAAAATTTTAGAGAGCATAGTGAAAGAGCAATTGTTAGAGTACCTAAACCAACATGATGTAATTATTAATCAACAGTCTGGTTTTCGAGCTAAACACTCCTGCGAAACTGCGTTGAATATGGTTGTCGCTGATTGGAAAGATTTGATGGCAGATAAACAAGCAGTAGTAGCAGTTTTCTTAGATTTGAAGCGAGCATTTGAAACTGTAGATAGAAGTATATTGCTGATAAAATTGAAGCGAATCGGTATAAGAGGCCAAGAACTAAAATGGTTTGAAAACTACTTAAGTAATAGAAAACAACGCACGGCAATAGGAAATGTGATATCATCGCCACAGATGGTAGATGGTCTGCCACAAGGGTCTGTTCTGGCACCATTACTTTTTTTGATTTATATTAACGATATACCGAAATGTTTAAGTAATTGTAAAATTGTTTTGTTTGCTGATGATGCTCTTTTATATATTAGTCATTTCAATCTCATTGATGCTGTAAATTATATTCAAGCTGATTTAAATGAATTATATGTATGGTTATGTAAAAATAAGCTAAAATTAAACTGTGATAAAACTAAGTATATGATATTTAATAGAAATTATGAAGAATGTAATAATATAAGGCTGAAAATTAAGGAGCATGAAATTGAAAGTGTTGATAGAATGAAATATTTAGGCATCATTATTGATAGAAAACTTAAATGGAACGATCATGTTGATTATGCTGAAGATAGGGTTTATGTATCGATCATGTAAATATGTTAGCAAACGGCATAAATTAACTATTTATCGAACGATAATTGAACCTTATTTTGTTTATAGTCCTACAATTCTATTTACACTTAATAATGCCCAAATGAATAGGTTTCAAATACAACAAAATAAAATTATGAGATTTATTCTGAATAAGGGGTATGATACTCCGGTTGCCGAAATGATTGAGAGTTTGGATTGGCTAAATGTAAAACAATTAATAACATACCACACATTGAAATTTATTAACAAATTAAGGTTAGGTCAATTACCAAGTTATTTATATGAAAGAATTCAGTATAACTTTGAGGTACATGATTATAATACTAGAAATAGGAATAATATGAGACTGCCGAGAATTAAGTCTGATCTTCAAAGGAAAAGTGTATTTTTTGAAGGGTTCAAAATGTTTAATGAATTACCAGCTGAACTTAAGGAATGTCAGAGTGAGGATATTTTCAAAAGACTATTGAAAATACATTGTAAAACATTATTTATTTTAAATTGATAACTGTTTTTAGTTTTATTATATAATTAATTTATTATGTATAATGTATTATAAGGATAATTTTGTATCTAGGTCTAGGAGACCGTAATAATAATAATAATAATAATAATAATAATAATAATATTACAATATCCAGACTTTAAAAAAGAATTTATTCTCACCACTGACGCATCAGATTACGCCTTGGGAGCAGTACTTTCACAAGGTGAAATAAATAGTGATTTACCAATCTCATATGCAAGCCGTTCACTTAATAAACATGAAATTAACAAGCCTGTAATAGAGAAAGAGCTCCTAGCCATTCATTGGGGAATTACTTATTTTAGACCATACTTATACGGTAGGAAGTTCAAAGTAGTGACTGATCATAGACCACTAGTATAGTTATTTACCCACAAAAACCCTTCATCAAGACTAACTAGAATTAGATTAGATCTCATGGATTACGATTTCGAGATCATATACAAACAAGGAAAAATAAATACTAATGCCGATGCATTATCAAGAATCAAAATAGATTCAAATGACTTAAAAGAAATGATGCCAAAATCAATAAACATAATGACTAGAAAAATAACTGAAAAATTAAATGAAAAGATAATAAATGAAGACAATACAGTAATGAAAAAAGATAAAAATAAAAAGGAAAGAGGAAGTTATGAGACCAAGACTAATAACCTCTTTATGTGGAATAGTATTTCATTTTCACAAATTAAAGTCTACCCAAGATTAAAATTTGTTATAAACCAAAATGGTAAAAGCATACCAAAAATTGGAATTTTTGGAAATCGCGTAATAGTATCTGGTAATGAAAATGCATACTCGAATTTAGATTCAGTCTTCAGAAGTTAAATAAGATTTTATGGGGTAACCAAATATTTACAATAACGCTAGCAAAAGATGATACGATTTTCAAACTCATACGTGAGGAAAAATTAATTAAAATATATAATAGCATGCAAAATAGAGATAAATGTATGCAGAAACCTATAGAAATTATATTTAAGCAACCAGAAAAGATGCTGGAAAATGGTAGACAAAAAGAAATTATTAAAGAATACCATGAAACTCCACATGGCGGACACACGGGAGTATGTAGAACAGTCATTAGATTAAAACAGAAATACATATGGAAGAATATGTATAAAATGATTAAAGATTTCATCAGTCGTTGTGAAACTTGTAGAAAGAACAAAATTATAAGACATACTAAGGCACCAATCCAAATTACTAACACACCTACGAAACCATTTCAGGTTATACAACTAGACACCATAGGCCCATTAAGAGTATCAAACGGATACAGATATATATTGACGGCACAATGCGAGTTAACTAAATACATTGACGCATTCCCGATGGAAACTAAAGAAGCTTCAGAAATAGGAACAATATTGGTAGCGAAGTTTATTTTGAAATATGGAAGTTTTAATGCTATAAAGACAGACAGAGAAACTGAATTTGTCAATGAACTTTTTAAGAGAATATGTACGTTTATGAAAATTAAACACGTAACTTCTACAGCATACCATCATGAAACATTAGGTAGTATTGAGAAAAATCACAGTTTTGAATGAATACATGCGTTCCTTATAGAACAGTACAATTGGGATGAGTGGATTCCATATTATACATTCACGTATAATACCACACCACACATCCACAGATTTTACCCCATTTGAACTGGCATATGGAAGATTAGCGCCTATGCCAAATGATGACGATTATTAGTAACAGAATTGAAAATGAATTTAAAACATGCACATAATATGGCAAGTAAGAAATTATTAGAAAGCAAACTAAAACAAAAAAACCGTAAAGGATAAGAATACCTATAACATTAATGTAAAAATAGAAAAATAGGAAATAGAGTATTTTTAAGAAAAGAAAACGCAAAGAAAAGCGATAATCAATATATTGGTCCTTTCGAGGTAATACACATAGAAAATGTGAATATCACAATCTTAAAAGATAACAAACCAATGACCGTACACAAAAATAGAATGAAATTACTAATTACTAAGTACTAATTATGTAATTTAATATTTAAAAAAAAAAAATTTTTTAAACGGTAGGGGTGTAGTGCATACACAAACATATGCATTCACAACAAACAAAAAAATAAAATAAAATCAAAGCGTAAACAAGTATCAACAATCAAATAATTTATAAGGACACAAAGAAAATAAAAAGAAAGAAAAACAAAGAATTATGATATGCAATTTCAAGTGACTGGTGTTAATTGAAATAGGTCACTAGAACTGCATTGAATGAAAATAATGTAATTTGAATATGCTACAATTATAATTGGAAATATTTGAATTTTAGATACCTATTTCCACGCGTATACTTTCAATTTCAGCTGATCTATTTTCGAGAATAGTTACCCTCTCACTTATTTCATGCAGTTTATTGTCGAGGACCCCCACCTGGGTAACAATCTTGTCGCGATGTGGGGGCTTAAGTGTACCTATCCCCAGTAGGATACCGTACAATGGGGATGTGGTGCATGACTAAAGGTTACCCTAATATCGTGAGAGGACTGTCTTCGAATTGATGTGTGTGTGATCTTGTGTGATCTCTTCTACTGGCCCGATCACGTATATTCTTATATACCCCTAATCCGGAGTGTTAAGCGACCCGTGCTTATCGGATGGTTTGCAGTCAGGGGTCTAATCCGACTGTATAACCGAGCCTCACTGATACCTGGCCGCCTCAGTAAGTATTAGGTTTTCTACCAAGTCATTGTCATGCTAGCGGGGGCTATGGCATGATCGACCTCCTTTCCCCTCACTCGTGGGACTTATGTGGGCAACGAACCAAACGAAAAACTGAACATGACAAACGATGATGACAAACCGGCATTGGATACTGGACTAGACGCGTCCCATCTCATTGCGCGAATTCAGGCGAGCATTGAAGACAACAATGTGATCGTCAGAAATTTCGCCCCAGGTGGTATGAGGATTACGACTGTGGAGGAGTCCTTTAGTGAGGCGAATGCTTTGGCGATCCCCACTTTGACGGAAGATATGTGCGTGGACTCAGGCTCTGTCTCCCCACTATCGGATGAAAACGGTGACAATACGATCATCGAAAGGCTCTCCTTCACTCGTATCCAGATTGCTACTGGGAGCAATGAGGTGGTGACTTCCCCTTCACGAAACCCACTTGTTATACAGGATGCCTCGAACCCATTAGTGCAATCAGCTACTGATTCGGACTGCATGCGAAAAAGTATCTCGTGTGACAAGGGGGGTAAAACTGGGCGGAAACGTTCCGCTTTTATAAAGAGAGAAATTCATATCGCAGGGCTTGCACTGTCTTGAGGAGATATGCAAGCTGTGATGTGGATTCTCTCTCTGTTAAGGAGCAAAAGATGCTGGCTCGACACAGAGGCACTGTTTCGCGGTTTGAGACCAAATACCCGGGCAGTGTCCTCTCACAAGGCGCTGACTCTGGCAAGAAGAACGGACCCTTGAGTGCGGACGAGAGCGTAGAGCCAATTGCTTCTACTTCTCAAGCCGCAAGCAAGGGACATGAAGGTTCTGCACCCTTGCTCTCAACTGGGGTAAATAAGACCTCGGGTCTTCAAACCTCCGGTGAAGAGTAAGGTCGATGGTTTTCTTCTTTAATGGATGGGGGAAAGGTGGTAGAAACTACCGCTAAGAAGGATGTAAGGTTGCAGGCGAAGGAGGGCGCTTCGACGGATAGGTCTTCTATGCAGGTTTCCCGCAAGGGAGATCGCATGAAGAGGAACAGATCTGACGAGGTGCTTCTCTCCGTCTCTAAGCGTCCTAAAAAACAAGGGAGTCTGGGAACTAGCCCTTCCCTTCAGTTGGCTTTCATCGACAGGTCAGATTTGGATGGCAAAATCTCTTCTGAAAGATGGGAGCTAATTGAGGAAAGGCTCGTCGAGTTCATGATGGAGGAAAGTTGCGATGGCAGTAATGCTCGCATATCCTCCATCAGTTAGTCCAAGGGCATCAATGTAGTGGACTGTGATAACGAAGGAACTACAAAGTTCCATGTGGAAGCAGTGAAGCGCCTTGGTGATCTCTCGTCCGGTGCTCGATTGGAGATGATCCCTCAATCCGACCTCCCTATGCGCCTAATAGTGACGGTATGGGTCCCGCCTACTTTTAGGCAGGTGAATGGCATACCTGAACTTATTTGGGAAGCAAAATAACGGATTGAACACCAGCTCGTGGGTAAACTTCCTGACTGGTGATGGTAAAAGAAAGGGCTGCGATCTTCGGATCGCGATTGATCAGACATCACTTCAGTGACTAAGGGCAAAGAGTGGCGTAGTGTTGTGTGGGATGGCACACCCAAGACTCCGTCATCCGGATATGGGTGATGCTAGGAACCCGGAGGAGGCTGAAAGTAGTGCAGATTAACCTGCATCATTGCGAAGCAGCCTTACACAACCTGCTAACCACCCTGCGACGCCTTGAAGTTAATATCGCTCTTATCCAGAAACCTTGGATCCTTAGGGATAGGATTCTGGGTTTGAGCGACCCTGATTATAAGTTACTTGTTCCTAATACAAGTGAGAAGGTAAGAATCTGTATTTTAGCTAGTAGTAAGTTGGATTTGTTAATCACTCCTTCCTTTTGTACAGGTGACGAAACTATGGAGTAGGGATTAACTTGGGATCGAGCTGATGCTGTCATCTGTGTACATGCCATATGAGGCTGAGACTTAATTGGACTACTGGTGGAGCATGCGAAGAGGAAAAAATGTCGCCTCGTCTTGGGTTGTGATGCCAATGCTCATCATACCCAATGGGGCAGTGCTGACATAAATACTTGAGTATATTTGAATTTTATTATTCTTAATGGGTTTAATATTTGTAACGTTGGTAATACTCCGACTTTTAGAAATCGTATTAGGGAAGCTGTAATTGACATTACATTCTCTAGCATGGACAGGTTTCAGATGAGGGTTATTTCTCTGATCACCAATTTATATCTTTCAGTAGCTTTCATAAGCATTTTAGGAATCCAAGAAGAACCGACTGGATCAAATTTGAGATGGGAAAAAGATGGGCTGCGATCTTCTGATTACAGTGACTAAAGCCAAAGGGCGGCAGTGTTGTGCGGGAGAGCTCATTTAAGAGTCCGTCATCCGCATATAAATGATGCCAAAATCCCAGAGGTGGGTAAAAGTGGTGCAGATTAACTGCTTTGAAACTGCCTCATACAACCTCCATCCTGCGGCGCCTTGACATCGCTCTTTTCCGGGAACCTTGGATCCTTATGGATAGAATTCTGAGTCTGATCGTTTCTAATGCAGTTCCACCTGGGGATCTTATTGAACTTCTGGTGGAGCAAGCGAAGAAAAACAGATGTTATCTAGTCTTGGGTTGAGATGCCAGTGTTTCCAATAGGAAAACGTTGGCTTAAATACGCTTTCGGATTTTATCGTACTTAATGGACTATGCATATATAACATCAGTAATACGCCGACTTTTATGAATCGTGTTAGGGAGGCTGTAACTGATATTACGCTGGAGGGTTTCAGAAGAGTGTTCCTTTTTAGATCACAACCTGATAACCTTCAGTATTAATTATATAGGAATGCTAGAACAACCAACTGGAATAAATTTGGGAAAGCTGTGGAGGAGGAACATAGAGCCCTTAGGGGTTACTCCACTCCTGCCATCAATGATCGAGTTGGATCTTTGACGAATATTTTGTTGTCTTGTATAGAGATGCTTGTCCCCTTACTTACCTTACTTACTTAAGAGGAGCCAGCCAGCCTGGTGGAATGCGGAACTCCGAAGACTCCGCTGTTGTACTAGGAGACTCTTTAATAAGGCTAAGAGATCGGGAAATGATGTTGACTGGTCTGCATACAGATCCAGTTTTAATGATTATAAGAGGGAAATAAAGCGCTCAAAGAGAACCAGCTGTTGCCGATGTGGCTCTCTTCCGTAGGATGCTGTCTAGGGACCCTAAAATCGTAGGCTTCATCCAAAAGAGCGATGACACGTGGACAGCTTCGAGAAAAGAAACCCTGGAGGTTTTATTGAACACTCATTTTCCCAATTGTGTGGACCCAGATAGCTATCCGTTGGGTGTAGCTGATCCCTTCTGTAATGCTGGCATGATGCCCGATTTGAAGGATATTATTACCAGGGATAAGGTTAAATGGGCTATAAGTAGCTTTGAGCCTTCTAAATAGCCTGGTCCGAATGGTATCTCTCCGGCTCTGCTTCAGCATGCTGCTGATATATTACACGAATATCTGGGGGACGTGTATAGGGACTGTCTCCGGTGGTGTAATATACCTGACGGTTGGAAGATGTGCTAGTCATGTTTATACCAAAATCTGGTAAACCCAATCACATCGTCCCTAAGGATGATAGATCGATATCGCTCTCAATCTTTTGAAAAGCTTTGGAGAGACTTATCGATCTATATTTGCGGTCAAACATGGACCGGTCTCTATTGAATAGGTCGCAACATGCTTACGTTAAGGGTAAGTCGGTTGAGAGCGCTCTTCATGATGTGACAGGTTTTGTTGAGGAGAATTTGGCTAGGGGTGAGTACACACTGTCGGCTTTCTTGGATATTGAGGGGGCCTTCAATAATGTTACCACTTCTTCTATTGAGAATTCACTAAGGGATATACATGCCCCAGATCTTCTGGTGCAGTTTATTACCCACATGTTGGGTAATAGTCTAATCCGGTCGAATGTGGGTCAAGCGTGCAACCAGGAGTACACCGTAGGGGGGGTGCTATCTCCTCTCTTGTGGCTCTTGGTTGCTAATGTTGGTTTGAGGGTTCTGGAGAGTATAGGCTTTATGGTTGTGGTATACGCCAATGATGTGGCTATTCTGGTGGGTGGACAATTTTTGTCGACGCTGGGGGTAGTGATGGAGTCTGCTCTTGGAATTTTATCCTCTTGGGCTACGAACTGTGGTCTGGGTATAAATCCTAATAAGACAGACCTCGTTTTGTTCTCGCGTAGGTACAAAATTGAAACCTTCAGATTGCCAAGGTTAGGTGATAGGGAACTTCCGTTGTCTTCTGAGGTCAAGTACTTGGGTGTTGTCCTGGTGTTGGTTGGTGGTGTGCCTTAGATAAGTTTTCAACGGAAAATCTTAGATAAGGTTCAGCGGATTGCCTCCTTGAGTATTACTGGAGTGAGGAAGAGTTGTCATCAGGCTGCTCTTGACGCTATGCTCTGCCTCACTCCGCTTGATTTGTATTTCAAGCGGTGTGCGGCGCGAAGTGCGATACGTCTGCGCTCGATAGGTCACTCCAGAGTTCTGAATGTCGTCTTTCCTAATGGGAGGTTTGGACTTTCAGAAAAAACCACGGATTATATTGTGCCTGAGGCTATGCTCCTGCCTGGTTTAAGAATACTTATACCGAAAAGGGCACAATGGAATGGTGGGGTAGTCCAGGGGCAGAGAGGTATACCCATCTTCACAGATGGGTCTAAGTTAGGTGGAAGTACAGGTGCTGGGTTTTTCTGTAGGGAACTGGGTCTTGAACTTCACTTCAGGTTAAGTGACGACTGCTGCGTGTTTCAGGCGTTTTCACATTCTTGAAGGCTGTTGGGGCCATAGCTGGTACCCCCGCTTCGGATTTTGAATCCTACGTGATCTTCGTTGAGTCAGGCTGCCCTAAGGGCACTTGCGTCGGTCTGGTGCAAATCACGGCTCGTTCGCGAATGCAAGGAGTCGTTAAGGACTTTTGGACCAGACCGTATCCGTCTATGCAGGGTTCCGGGTCATAGCGGAATACTGGGCAATGAGACGGCGGATGCTCTCGCTAGGTTAGGTTCACTTTCTGAGGGCGATTAGATAGTTGGTCCTGACCAACTATTCTATTCTTATTCCTGGAGGAAGAGCAGAGGCGTTGGGGGAATGGATCGGGTTGTTATGTTTCTCGATGTCTATGGTCTGCTATAGACAGTGTAAGAACAAGTTGGCTACTGGGCTTGGATAAGGCCAGTTTAAGGTTAGTTATTGGGTTTATTACGGGGCACTGCGAGACTAGATCGCTGACAAGGATCTAGAACATATCCCAGCAGGACTATTGCAGAGTCCCAGCTTCAATAGTGTAGTCGCGTTCTCTTGTGTTTTGTTAGTCTTTGTAATTCCTCCGCTTCCTAATTCTCCCTTTTCTCTCCTTTTCCCCTCTTCGTCCTAGTACCCTCTCCCCTTTAGCATGTTTGTGCAATAGGTCAACTTGACCTCCGTGTACTGTACTTGTCTCAATTGGCAAGTACACGTCCTCTAACCTAAAACTAATAGTCAGGTTTGTGTATTAATCTTTATTACTATTACCAGGACATTACTCTCAACTCTATAATCCTAGAGACTCTCGTGGACCATATAAATATGGACTCACCCTTAGGTCAAGGTGGTTAATAAAAGTGCCAAGGTTCTGAATGCCTAGTGAGTTTTTAAATTTGCTAGCGGCTAATAACTTCCCTCCAATGCCAGGGTACGGATTGATTGTAATTTGTAGTTGCCTAGTCCGCGACCGTTCTTCCTTTTACGAGCATTCTTTTAAACCAAAATTTAAGATATAAAGAAAAAATCAAGTTGTACAACTTAACCAAGTCGTAACCAAATTTTTTTATCATAGCCATGAATGTGAGATGTGTGTCAATTTTTAATGTTATTACTTGTAGTAATTTACTCATCTGCAAAAGGAGGCAGACACTGTCATTTGTGGCTATGAATAGGAGCGCAATGATAGATAACACGTTGACAAATAATATGAAGAATCTGGCAATGAATTGGAGGGTATCAGATGATTATATCTTCTCCGGTCATGCGAGGATGGAGTTCTCTTTGATATTACCAGGTCAGTAAGAAAACCTTACATAAACCCTAGGAAAACTGATTGCAATTTTTTTTAGGGAATCTAAGGTAAAAGCACTATTGAAAGCGCAGAGTAGTGGGAAATCGCGAAAAGGATTGGGGGACGTAAACGCGCTTACGCGCTCCCTGGTACATATTTTTAAGCTCACTTGTCCACTTGTTTATCCAGGTGGGCGGGAATAGCCTAAATGGTGGACGACCGAACAGGGGGGAAAATTTGGAAATTAGAAAGTTGTTCAATAGGGCCAAGACATCGCGTAAGGAAGCGGTTTGGAACAGCTGTGGGGAAAGTTTCATTAAGTATAAACGGATGTAAAGAAAGCAAAAGGAATATCGTAGGTACAATAGTGCGAATCCATACAATTTGTAAATGCGTTATTGAGGCTTAGGCGTATATTATCATTTGAAAACTTTCACCACAGTTTTGTTATATCCTTTGTTTACTCGTCTCCTACATTAAGCATTACAGAGAACCAGTAGAGAAATTTCTATAAATTTCTAGGACTAAGACTTCATGGCTAAGCTTAATCATGGCCTTCGGCCGATAGCTGCCGAAAGTAAAAAAAATCTGCTCTGACCAGCCGCTGCCGCCAACAAGTCGTTGTTGTCGGTAGAATATTTTATTATTTTTACCATGCATGTTTAAAAACTTGTAACTATAATGTAATAATTTTTTAAATAATGTTTTTATAACGTGACCAAGTGATATAAATGCGTGTTAAAGAACTACTGAAATTTAAATGTTTTCAGATCTTGAAAGCGAAAACAGTGTTTTAAGTGTTTCTAGTAATGTTTGCAGCTATAATTATTCACCGGAAAACCATGGCCTACATTCAGAAGAAGAAAGTGACGATTCCAGAACCGATATCTATACTGGACGATATCTCTGCCGTTATGTCAGAAAACGAAGAAGAACAAATTCCGAATCGTCAAACCCTTCCAGCAAACGATTCTGACGAAGAGGCTCCAATGCCGAATACTTAAGCAGTGGAAGTAGCAATAACAAAGGAGAAGGAAAAGGATTCGAAGGAGAAAGAATTAAAAAAGGAAAATAGAAGAAAAGGACATGGAAATTACGAAAAAGAAGAAAACCGATGTGGTAGAAGAGATTCGGAGGGCAGAAGTGATTGCGGAGAATCAGTCCCAAACATCTCTTTTAGCGCTGCTTTTGACGGTCTGGATCAAGGATTTTTCACACCACGGGATGGGGATATGACATGGAGATATTGACATCTCTATCTTTGAAAGAGAAAATGTACGAAGCCAAGAGGTACATACATATATTGACGCACTCCCTTATGCACGCCCAGAAAATTCTTCCGAGTCAGAAGAAGGAGTTAAGCAGGTAATTATAATTTTATTTTTAAAATAAACAAAGTTAATAATTTTTTTTTAGGTGTTCATTAAAGAATTTAGTTCACATCCTCTTAAACAGCGAGTGGTCCACGACATATTTAGATTTGACAATGAGTTTGATAACATCCGATTGGATTTTGGACAAATATGCCGAAAATTTTCAGGGGCCATCCTCATCATCGCGTATCATGAAGACCACATCCATGTTGTCCACGATTTTTTCTATTCCAACAACTCTTGTAGATGCATCTTCTACAAATACCTCCAACCCCAAATCAGTAGAAGATTTGCTAGAAGAGTCTTTGCAAGTTGGAAAATCACGATCTAGCACTGGATCAATCTCGAAGTCTATCTGCAGAAGGATTCCAGGCAGTATAGCTACGTTAACATCGCCGGGCGAACGTGGTTCCCAAGTAGTGAAATTAGATGTGTTCGATTTTATGAAGTTTTGCAAAAAGCCGAAAACAGAGTGGTGGCAATAAACTCACTGGCCTGCCGACAGACATATCGCAGACGTTATTGATTTTGAAGAAACCAAAAAAATTTCGAGACTGGGTCCAAGTTGAGTCTCTACTGGACTTGTCTTCAGACCCAGAGTATATAGATCAGCGGTGGGCAAATAGAGAACATTGAATATAAGAGCATAAATAATTTGCTTACACTTCAAGACATTTCTGTATTTATTATTCTCGGACTAACATTTGACTGCCATCACAAATGTCAACACTTTCGTCTACACAAATTGGTACATGTTTGACATTTTTTATTTGTTCATTGGTTTCCCACTGAATAAATAACTTTATATCTTCCGTTCGACGCGTTATTATTCGGCGAGATAAATTGCATTTCGTTAATTATGTCCGTCTTGCGTCTCCAAATAAATACATTATAGACAAACAAGTGTCTTTAAAAAATTGCCCTTGATCAAAAGGTCGACCTTTTTTGCTAAAGCTAAACTGACAACATATGAAGTCTTAACTTGCTGAACAAATGCTATAGAACTATTCGCGCAATTTCTACGAAGACTAAGATTTTTAAGCCTAAAATCGTTTTTAATTTGTCTATCATAAACATCGTGGAAAATAAACATTAGGCATACTTAAATTTAGCTTGTACATTTTTTTATATTTTCCACTACATACATATGGGCAATTTCGTGTCAAGTGACCCAATTTTTAAAATCGATGTCTGCCGATTTGGATGAAATTTGCACCAAGGTTAGTACTATTGGATAGTAAGTCAGACACAAATAGGTTGTACTGAAAAGTTAGAACAACCATCATCTCCTGCAGAACTGTCATCATTTTCAGACTTGATTTTGTTCTCATCTGGAATAACCGTAAAGTGTCCAACTTTCCCATCATTTTCCTGCACGATCCACAAATTAGCAAACGTTTTGAAAGCGTTGGGAATTTTTCAATAAGTTGTCGGAAATATTTCGCATATCTGATGATCTGTGCTTCTTTTTGTTTAAGGGATTACAACAAAAGAAGTCAACATTTTCTTTTTGGAAGCGGAAGCCATTGTGAAGATTAATTATGTAAGTAATTAGTAAATAACGCACGTCCAAATTTTAACACTGTTTATAAAAAACTAATTTCCGAATGTCCTTAGAATGCAAATAAATACTTTTTAAGATCATTTAGGTAGTACGTTTTTATGCCAAATATTGAAAAATCTTATTCTTGAGTTAAAAAATTATTTTATTTGATAGATATTCCACTCGCATCCCATTAAGCGATTATAAAGGCCTTAAAAGAAATTGTATAAGCTTTCTTTTGAAAAAAAAAAGGGCACATTTTGAAAAAAAAAATTTTTAAAAAATTTTAAAAAATATATAAAAAAAAATTTTTTAAAAAATTAAAAAAATTATTTTTGGAAAGATTGAAGAATTTTTGCTAGGACCAATAGATGAAAAGTTACTCACATTTAAGAAAAACCCTGTATGACAAAAATGTCCAACTTTGACCCCCTCTAACTCCGGCAGTTCTTGACTGATGGAGCTGAAAATTTGTGTCTCGCCTACTATCCAATAGTACTAACCTTGGTAAATTTTCATCCAAATCGAAAGACATCGATTTTAAAAATTGGGTCACTTGACACGAAATTACCCATATATATATTATTAGGTTAAAAACTACACTTGAAAATATTGCTGACAATTTCCCTCTGGGTTATACATCGCTTCTCACAACTACAGTCACATTTTAATCATGTTCCCTTTGTTCCGGCCACTGGTTTAGAGTTACCTGTGGGACTATATACGCTAGAAGTAATAGATTAAATTACGTGGGTTCATTTTTTTTGCTAATAAAAGTGCCGTAATGAAGGAAATGTTTGTGGTATATTTCAAGGAATTTTAAAGAATATCTCAGTAGGAAATTTTTTAGCATTGCAGCAGTGCTAGATAAACACGAAGGCAAGTGTAAAATCACGAAAAACTTCGTCCGCCAGGAGAAGTAGTGTGCGAACACGTGCGGCGACGCTGATATAGATACATCTGGCCCAATTCCAATAAAGACATTCACCAGGCTGCTAATCTTTCAACTTCGATCCGGCGGCAGAACCTATACAACAGATCATTCTCCACTGACGAAGAGAGGGTGGTTTCCGAAAAAAGAACTCGAAGATAGTGGCAGCAGGCTCCCTCTTGAAGAATTCTGGAAGCTCGAAGGACAGCGTCTCATATAAGTTACTTGGAAAGAGTATATTACAAAGTCAAATTATTCACTGTTGCGCACTACTAAAAACCATAAAAAACCTATTTTATTCAAGCCGCCTCTACGAGAACTCACTGGTTGCAAATGGTAGTCCAGAGGCCACTGATCTTCTAGAGAATTTTCATTTATTTTTGGCCAAAAATCGGTTTCTTTTTAATTCAAAATCTCGACTAAAAATTATTTCAGCTATCCCACTACCAGGGTTAGAAGGAGAACCCTCTGAACTCCATTTGCATATAGTCTGTATGGTGTATTATTTCTTACATGTTCCCAATGGCCTCTGATCTTTTAGAGAATGGAAAAAAATTATATTTTCAAAGCCAATTTTTACAATACCATATCACTTTATATGGGACTATATTGCTATTTGTATTAAGAGGCCGTGGAACACTCCTTTGAGTATGATATGGTACTCATAGACCCTAGTATATGCCCTAAAATTAGCTCTTAAGCAAGTGACCTTGTTCAGATGAATACTGTTAAACAGTTAACAGTGCTCTGTTAAGGGCAAACTTTGCTGTGTTAAGAGCAAATTTTTCACTGTGGCGCTGCTAAAATTTATGGATTGCGTCTTGGATTTTCAAATTCGAATTTATCTTCACACACGTAATTTTCCATTTATAATCGCTTTGTCTTCAGTAAACTCTAGAACATTACTGCTGTACTCAACCCAAAAAAAAGCTAGAGAAATTGATAAAATAAGTAATATGATGCTAAAAGAGCTGCTTCGAATAGCCACAAGAATTCTCCTTCTCATTTTTAAAGCTGTTCTATGTTTTAAATTTTAAACTGAAGAGTGGAAGGTTGCACTTGTTACGGTAATACCGAAACCTAGTAAATATCGTACGAAAGACAAGTCATATAGGCTCATAAGTTTATTATTAACCGTGTCATAACTGTTTGAAAAGCTTGTAATGTCTAAATTAGCAAGTAGATTCCGGATCATCAATTTAGTTTTAGAGAAAACATAGGACTATTGAACAAACCCACAGATTAGTGGAAGTCATAAGAAGGGCATTCGAAGACAAAAGTACTGCTGCTGCCTTTTTATCGACGTTTCACAGACTTTCGGCAGAGTTGGGCACGAAGGATTGGAAAATTGTATTACCACCTGAAAGTTTGCAGTTTTTGAGTGCATCCAGCCGATTGTAGCGGATGTGCCTTAGGATAGTATATTATGTCCAGTTTTGAATTTAATATATACTTCGGGTATGCTGGTGAGTAGTCTTCTACTTTTGTTGATGATACTGCTTTTATGAGCATCCATAAGACCACAGGAAGCTCTTCGACACCAACAGGAATAAATTTTTCTACCAGAAAAATTGTTAAACCTATGCAAAATAAGAGTTAATGAACCAAAATATATTCACGTAACATTTACTCTTCGGAGGGAAACATCCTAACATCCGTCCTAATAAATATCTAAATAGTGCCTCGAATAGTGCCAACATCACGGCCTTCATCTTGATAGACGCCTAACCTAGAAATTCCATATAGAAAAAAGGTGGCGCAAATTATGTTGAAACTCTCACAGATATATTGATTAATTGTTAAAACCTCGCGCATAAAATTGAACTGCAAACTTTTATTGGACAATTCTCTCTGCCTCTGCTCTCCATATTGAAAAGGTTCAAAGATGTCAAAATAAAATCCTACGTATAATTCAAAAACATAATGAGAAGTAACTGACAAAACTTATTTTTCACCCAAAACCATAGGCTCGCACCATCCTACAATACAGTGGTCACATTTGCCCCAAAAAGAGAGACACACAGTTAAAATTTGAAGTGAATCAGAGCTAGTGAATGGGATTGACACGAAAGACAGTTTATCATAGGCGGAGAACACATTTCAGCCATATAAGTCGCACGGTCCGAATAAAGTTTTTCGGCCGTGTTACAAAGCTTATCTGACAGTGTACTACAGTTATTGAGCAATATTTTCAGAGTATGCTGCTTAAATGATACATACCTAGGAGGTGCAGAGAGGGCAGGGTGGTTTTCATTCCGAAAACAGGAAAAATCTGTCACTTAAAACCGAAGGCCGGAAGGCCAATCAGCCTATTGTTTTTTCTATTGAAGACATTAGAGAGACTTCATCCTTCATCTTATGATCACAACTGATACACGACTCATAAGTGCATATCCTTTATAATTTAAATTTGCTGATAAGCATGTGATAATCCTAGACAGGGTGAAATGTTTGCCCACGAGTGCAGAAGGAATTGAGTGCTCTGTCATCATGAGATGCACTTATCCAGAAGAAGATATAAAGGGGTCTGAATTAGACCGCCAGTTCTTGATGGAGTGACAATAAGATTTTTAGATAGGAAGGAATACTACATGTACATACTTCGTGTGCAGGAACTTAATGGGTAGGAACTGGGGCCACAGACCGAATATGGTAAACTGGATTTACAACTTGGTTGTTAGACCTGTTCCCACCCATGGATGCGTTGTATGGTGTAATGCATTAACAATAGGAACATTATTTCTAGTGTACAGAGGTGTGCACCTATGAGCATCACAATTGCCAGTAAAAGCTCGCCTTGGTCTAGTGAGCTGTTTTAAAATGGGTCACTCGGCGAAGCAGGGTAAAGTTTTTTCGACTACCGGAATGACGGACTACATGGCTGCAAAGCTAACTTCGAATGGGAAAATACCTGATAGCAACGCCTAGATAGATTCTAATAAACTCTTTGATAGCTGAGCTGTTTTCACTGATGGGTCCAAGATGGAGACGAGTACGGTTGCAGGGGTTTTAATTTTTATAACAAAATATATTCCGGCGGAATATAGTGCTTTTCAGGCGGAGTTCTGGGTGACGTTAAGGCCAACGAACTGGTAAGGAAACACATACCGAAAAGTTCAAGAGTTACAATTTATGTGGAAAATCAGGCAACACTAAAGGCTTTAAAGGGATATGTTTTCATATCACATCTTGTCAGGGAGTGCAGAACGCTGATTAACGGTCTAATGTCAGATTATCAGGTTGAATTATGCTGGGTACCTTGTCATTGCGGCGATTTAGGCAACGGATCTAACCTATACACGCATTATTTTATTTTTGACAGATTTACGCGCAGAATTTAATGCTTCTTATATGTTTATAGCACAAAGATCAGCGCGAAGCATTCATAAAATTAAATACAAAAATGAGTAAAGAAATAAACAGCATGCTCAAAAAAGCAAACACAAAGCAAACATTTCATACCAGAAAGCAGAAAGCAGCAGCAGAAAATATGCAAATGTAACATTTTGTAGGAAAGAAGAAAAGATCAAGTAAATCATATCATACCATTGGGAGGGATGGGATACATGCAAACAAGGTAAAGTTTCTGACCGTGGGTAAAGTGGCGACCTCCATGACGATCCTTGTCTTGCTGTGTTCAAGTTGACACGCAGCCTCAAAAAGGCAACTCCTGGATGGCATACTGGCATACGCTGGATATTATCTAATGCGTGCAGCGAAGTCCAATACCCTGGTCTTTAAATTTGGGTTGTGAGTAGGGCTTGGAACCCCCCATGTAAAAATATTATCCAGTGAATACCAAAACACAAGCCTCAGTGAAGATCCACTTAAAAGTTGACGACCACGGCAAACGCTTAAAGGAATATGATTTAAGAATAGGCACCTGGAACGTACGCACCCTTCACAGGGTAGGTGCTTTCGCCGAGCTGGCGGATGCCCTCACGAAATGTAGGACGGACATCACTGCCATACAGGAAATGCGATGATTAGGACAAGGATACAAAGGGCTTGCATTTTGCGATGTATACTACTATGCGGATTTGTGGTTAATAAGAGACTTCGTCATCTTGTCTCTGGGTTCATTCCTGTGGACGAAAGAATAGCCACAATTCGCATCAGGGTAAAATTTTATAACATCAGCCTTATTTGTGCTCACGCCCCGACGGAAGAGAAGGACGATGTGGTTAAAGATGCCTTCTACGCAAAGCTCGAGGACGTATATGATAAGTGCCCTGCCCATGACGCAAAATCGTTCTCGGAGATTTTAATGCGAATGTCGGGCGGGAAGGTATCTATGGCCCAACTGTCGGGCGGGAAGGTATCTATGGCCCAACTGTCGGTCAATTCAGTCTCCATGCGACCACTACCTCCAATGGTCGCGTCGCATAACATGGTAGTATGTAGCACCAAGCTTCAGCATCTCGACATTCATACGGCCACTTGGATGCCCCCGATCGATCAACATCCAGCCAGATTGATATTGTGATTGAAGGAAGGCACATTTCCAATGTACTAGATGTGCGTACATTCAGAGGTCCAAATATCGACTCGGACCACTACCTTGTCGCCACCAATTTCCGATTGCATATTAGCGCCTCGAGGTTTGCACGTTTTAGTACATTGCAAAAGCTGGACGTCAAGAGGCTGCGATCACAAAGGACATCTGAGGCGTTCTCTCTCGGATAAGCTCTGTCGTTCCCCATTTAATCTCAGCGACATTGGTGGACTGTGGGCCAACATCTCCCACTACTGCGGAAACAGTCCTTGGTTTCGAACGCTCACCCCAACGAAATCAATGGTACGATGAGTGTCGCGAGGCTGCTACAGCGAAAAACGCCGCATACAAGAAAACGCTGCAGGCAGCCGCAACGCGAACCATTGTCGAGAACAATAGAGAGAAGAGAAGGGATGAGAGACGACTTCTCAGACGCAGAGAGGGAGCAGGAAAAGCGAGAGCGTGAGGAAGTCGAGATATATAGATGCAAGAATGACGCTCGAAAAGTTTTAAAGGATAAGAGTCTAACCGAAGGTTTTAAGTCCGGAGCGTCTTCTTGCAGATACGAGAATGAAAACCTCTTTATAGATTCGCAGAGGGTGCTGAGGTTGTGGAGGAAACACTTCTCTACTCTGCTACGAGGCTATGACGACACCAATACCGCCTTTAGAGATGATGCACCGAATCGAATCAACGATGACGGCGTAGAGATTTCCGCCTAGCCATGAAAAGGTGAAAGTCGCGATGATGGGTCTTAACAACAATAAAGCTGCAGATCCTGATGGCCTCCCCGCTGAATTGTTTAAGACCGGAAGTAATGAGTTGGTAGGGCGCATGCACCAGCTTATTTACAAAATATGGCTAGAGGGAAGTATGCCCAACGATTAGAACCTCAGTGTCCACTGTCCTGTCCAAAAAAGCGAGACCCTACAATATGCGCCAACTACAGGGGTATAAGCCTTCTCCCTATCGCATATAAGGTTCTTACGGGCGTATTGTGTGAACGACTGAAGCCACTCGTCAAAACACTGATTGGATCTTACCAGTGCGGCTTCAGGCGTGGCAAGTCCACCATCGACCAGATCTTTACACTACGACAAATCCTGGAGAAGACCCACGAAAATTAAGTCAACACGCCATATTTCTGTCGATTATAAGGCAGCCTTTGATAGTCCCATAAGGGATCGTGTTTTTGCCGCAATGTCTGAGCTCGATATACCTGCGAAGTTGATAAGGCTATGCAGAATGACGTTGAGCAATTCCTGTAGCTCCGTCAAGGTAGGAATGGACCTCTCCGAACCTTTTGATACCATGCGAGGTTTTCAGACAAGGCGATCCCTTATCATGCGACCTATTAAACTTTGTCATGGAGAGTGTTCTGCGGAAGTCAGGAGTGCATCTCAATGGCACTATTTTTCAAAAAAGCCTCCAGTTGCTTGCGTACGCTGACGACATTAACATCATAGGGCGTACGAAGCGAGATGTTACTGCTGCCTTTAGTGCTATTGAACGCGAGTCTACTAAGATGGGTTTGGCAGTAAATGAGGGCAAAACAAAGTATATGTTATCGACGAGTAGAGACGCGCGGCGTATTGATTCTCAGATTACGGCCGATAACTATACTTTTGATGGGGTCAAGGAATTCGTCTATCTTGGCTCTGCCGTTACCACCAGAAATGATGTCAGTCTGGAGATCAAGCGCAGGATCACTCCTGCCAACATGTGTTATTATGGTCTCAATAGGCAATTAAGTAATAGACATCTCTCGAACGACAAAAATAATACTCTACAAAACTCTCATCCTCGCCGTGCTTCTTTACGGCGCAGAGCCATGTACACTATTAAGCACTGATGCAGTCTTGAGAGTATTCGAGAGAAAAGTCCAACTAAGATCTTCGGTCCAGTACGTGTTGGCGATAATTTCCGCATCCGATCCAACAGTAAGCTCTATGAGCTCCTCAACGACATGGACGTTGTGCAGCGTATTAAAATCCAGCAGTTGCGTTGGCGCTCTGGCGAGACGGGTATTTTATGCGGAGATTGACGGAAGTCGGCGAAGAGAACAACCTTGTTTGCGTTGGAAGGACCAGATCGAGGAATCCCTGTCATCGATTGGTGTGACCAATTGGCGTAGGCGCGAGAGCGGAGGCGCCTGGAAGGATGTGTTAATCCGTTAATCGGGTTGTTAATGGCCAGTTAAGTATGTAAGTAATATCATACCAAATACAATTAGTGGCAACTAGACCTTCGATTCGGAGCAGAGTATCATATCATTTATGCGTGTGAAGATAAATCCGAACTTAACTAACAAAGACAAAAACCAAATTTTTTAACAGAGCTAATGTTAAGTGGTTAATAGATAACTTGTTATGCCAATATCCTTAGCAGTACTATTAAATAAGATAATATCTTGTTGTACCGTATTTACGCTTGAATAAATAAATAAATAAATTTGAGCTGTTTCATTGAAGGTTCGTTATATATTTAGCCAAATTCATTACGTGTATCAAGTGTATTTAAATATGATACGCATTGCTTTATTCCGTAATTTTCGCATTCTATTAATTTGTTGATTTGTGCAATACGAGTACATAATTGTAGCGTATTAAAAGTGAGAATGAAGTCAATATGATCCTTCAAACTCAATGTACTGACCATAATAAAACCTAAATATTTCATCTCATTAACCTTTTCAAATTTATTCCCATTTCCTTTATTATAGTTTTGCTTTCATGTACTCTACGCTTATTAATTTCCAGATATTTATCATAACATTGATTAGCTGTACCTACTTCAATGCGTCTTCCGCACATAATGTTATTACACAATCATGTATTTTGGTAGGCATATAGTTTATATATTGTTATAGTTAAAATTGCTTGAGTCATATTTGACAAATAGATGACAGCCTACAAAAGTAAATAATATCACATATAGGACAAATAATATTGAATACGGAGTGCCACAAGGGTTGATGTAACATTATTTACGTTTGTAGGCTGTCATCTATTTCTCAAACATTTATATATTATTTATTGAGAAACTTTTCATGGCAATTTTTATTTACTCTCAGAGTTTTTGCCAGAAATCTACTGAGAGGAAGACGCCGAAAAAATACTTTTTGTATTTTGTCTTTGCTGCCTGGCCTGGGGCTCGAACCCAGGCTTTTGCGTCTAATAAGCCAACACACTACCTACTAGACTACGGCGACTTCAAATGAGGTTTAGTGTGCACCGAAAACGATACACGTGGCAGAGAACGTGTTAAATGTCAGAACAGACTGCATTGCATTCTGATTTTTTTTTTTGATTTTTCGCATTATCAATTCTACTACTTATTCCTTATTACCTGCTATTTCCTTTCATTTTCAATTTGAACTTACTAGTTTCTAATAGTCTTATTATTTTCCCATGCCTGGTTCCTATTTTCATATTGCTGCCTGATACGGAAAGTGTGGAAATTGCTGAAAGGTTCAATGAATATTTCATTAATAGCATTAGGGATATTTTCATAATGATTTCTCAATTGAGAATGTACATTATGAGAATAATGTAGACTTCAAACTATAGATTTAATTTTCGTGCAATATCTTTAATGGAATTAGAGAATACATACATATATGTAGGAATATGAAAAAAGAAAGACTACAGGAGAATATCAACTGACATTTTATTGGACAATTGGAACACAGTTAGTAATATTTTGCTCAGAATTATAAATAGATCGTTAGAAACTGGAATATTTCCAGAAAACTGGAAGGAATCGATGGTTACGCCTGTTGAGAAGATTAGAAATACAATTACATATGAGAAGATTATTGAGAAGATAGTTAAGAACCAATTGGAAGAATATTTTGAGAAACATAACCTACTTCAATTTCAATTTAGATTAACATAAATTACTTTTATATTAGATGCACTGCGATGGCTTAATGTGCTTAAAAGATTAGAATTTAACAAGCTGAATTTTATTAAGAAAAATGAAAATAGGAGAAGCACAACCGTGCAGACTGAGAATTGCTAACGATTTTAGGCTACAGCGAGCGAACAAGTGCTATGCAGAAATCATTATACTATAAGGGACTGAATATGTACCAAAAATGCCAAATTATTTGAAAAATGAAGGATTTATCAATGATTTAAAAAAAATTGTTGTAAATTTTGTTGAAAATAACAGTAGTTAAACTCATATAGTTATAATATTTAATATTTGTAATATTTTGTTGGTATGAAAGTATTTCAAATTCTACTAAACAAACTTGAATTGAATTGAAAATATTTATCAATTTTCTCCCTCTTCGATCGTCTTATTTATTTATTTATTTATTTATTTATTTCTTACGGTTTTATAAACCTAGGTATATATACAATACATTAATTATTTTTACATAAATACATTTTACATTAATTACATTTACATTTTAATACATTTACATTAATACATTAATTATTTTTACAATATTCAATCAGCAGTTTCTTAAATAAATTTATATTTTCAGTCTTTTATATTATCTGGTAGTTCATTATACTTTTTAATTCCCTTATATTCTAAACAATTCATATCCCTTGTAGTTCTCATCAGTGGTAATCTATAATTATCTTTCCTTCTAGTATTATAATTATGAATTTCATGATTACATGATTATTCCAACTGCTGAAACAACAATAAATCATAATATTATAATAATAATATTAATATTAATAATATTATTTCTTATTTCTTCACATTTTTTTTTCTTAAACAAAAACAGCTGTTGCACAGTCATAAATGTATGAATGTTAAAACCAGATTTAAGAAAACTTGCAGTGTGAACGCAAAATCAGCTGATTATGGTTTTAATGCTAAAATCAGGTTTTAACTTTTGGTGTGGTAACACTAATAGCTTCGTAATCCATGATTTTATTCGAGGTGTATTGGCTATTATGGTGATGTCATTTGTAATGTTATAATCAAAAATATTCTGAGTTCATTGACATCCCTGTAAATTCTAGTATCTGCTCAATGCCTTTATCATTATCTATCTTACTCGATCGCAGTTTGCTTCATTTATATTATCTAATATTTCCTCAAATTCTGCACTAAACTGAATCTCCGCATGCTAGATCATTTGTATATAGCCATTATTAAAAAGTGTTGTTGTTGCAACAACACCACTGCAACATCCAGACTAGGAACAATTTATCCAATTGGTGCAGCTTTCGCTAAATTGGCAATTCTTGGTCGAATTGGATTTGGATCTGATTGCCGTGGAAATGTGAAGATGTTCCTTTTGCAATGTATGCCAGTCCAGATATTCGGTTCAATAATTTTTCAGGCTATCTTTTCCAGCTTTTCTTGAAATAAACGATTATTCTACCATAAAATCTGTCTGGTTAATATTTGGAGACACTTACTTATCTTGTATGGAGCTGACAGCCCCCTTTTTTAGGGAAAAGGATCTCGGTGGAGTTGTAGCTAAATCTAGTGTTTTAGTGTTTTTACACTATTCTTCAATCTATGCTTTGACCAATGGCACGTTGACGTCCTCATAAATACCCGAATTTTTCGAGTGCAGCAGTAATAATACGCAATATTATGTTTTGCCGTGTATATGAGGAACAGAGGTAGTTCCCCATAATTCATTTCGAAGAGCTTTAATTTAAATTTTGCTAATTTAGCTTCTGTGTAAAATTTCCATGCCAGGCGTCTATCGAGGTGAATGCTAAAACATTTTATGTGTGTGTTGTAGCACTATTTGGTTATTTATTTGAACGGGGAACATGATTCGCTTCGTAGCTATGATACATGCACACATTTTTGTTCATTCACTTTTATTCTCCACAGATGTAACTACTCCTCTAAATGAAAAATTTGTTCCAGCAGATATTCAGACAGTTCATAATGATTCCGTTGTGTGTTAACGAAAGCAGTCGGACAAGTCGGAAGTAAATACCAAGTCCAAAACGATCTGATATGGACTATTTAAAAAGTTACCTTCGTGAACTGCAAATTTTCGGCGACAATATAACTTTCCAATACCTGCGCAATATTTTCAATAGGACTTAGTTTTAATTTATATATCAGGTCCTCATGCCAAATACTATTGAAAGGATGGAAACGTCAATAAAAATAAAGGATCAGTACTTCTTCTCTTCGAATGAGTTTTATGGTTTGCACCAAACTGTGAGTTTATTTAATCGTCCTGTTTTTATTCCTTTTAAGCATAATTTTTGGACCAAAATATACATGTTTGTATTTAGTATTAGAGCTAATAAACTTGTAGTTCAATCCTGGTAATAAGAACATAGATCTAGAAGATTTCAAAAATTGCAATCTTCCAGGCTTACAATTGAGACGCAACATAGCATTCAAAATGAAAAGAAGGATCCTCATAGCTATACGGCGCACGTCTATTAGCATCTTGTTACTGATTGTTTCAACTCCAGACGATTTGATGTAGTGAGATCTGCAATAGTATTCCACATTTCTCTAACGTTAGGAGGTCAGGTACAGCAGGTGGCAAATATTTATTTATTTATTTATTTTTACGATTTTACAATCTAGATACTAAAATATATACATATAATACTTTATTAACAATTATTCTTGCAAAAATCTCTAAGAAGTTTTCTAAATAAAGTCAAATTTTTACCATTTTTTATGTTACTTTGGTAGCTCATTATATTTTTTTAAACCCTTATATTCTAAGCAATTCATATCTTTACAAGTTCTAATATATGGTAGTCTGTAATCCTCTCTTCTTGTATTATAATTATGGATATTATTATTATATTGCAATTTTTTATCATCATTAAACAAACTTGGCCTGTTCACGGTTATGTTGTGGTGACCAAACAAGTCAGCTTTCTCGGCATTATATATCTTTCAACCATCGTTTACCCCCTCCTCTATCGTTCAACCACCGATGGAATTTCGTAAAAGTAGTTGATTTGAGCTAGCTTTAGAATCCAATTCTTTCAACTAACGTTGTAAGAGAAATCGATTTGTTAGATTTCAAAAGTTCTCTCAGTCATTTGTTAGCTTTGTGATAAGTTTTGTGTCTATTATTATTATTATTATTATTATTATTATTATTATTATTATTTATTTATTATTATTTATTTATTTATTTAGTAGTATTTAGAGTACTTTCTTATTTATTATATTACATTATATTATCAATATTTTAATTGCTCTGCTAAGTACAATTTTTAACAAAATGAATACAATTTCTTTTAAATATATTAATATTTCTTTCATTTTTTACGCTGCTAGGTAGTAGATTAAATAATTGCAGTCCTTTATATAATAAGCACCTCTTCATCGCATTGTTTGTTGCTCGATGTATCCTAAAATCATTTGCATTTCTAAGATTGTAAGGTTGGGATTCGTTGACATATCCGTTAAATATTCCGGTGTGTTGCCCATTTTTATTTTGTAAATAAATGTAAACGTATTTAATTGAAGTCTTTGTCTAACGTTGAGCCATTTAAGTGTATCTAGCATGTGTTCTATTGATGTAAACCGGTTGCATTTAATTATAGACCTCATCGCCTTGTTCTGCAACTTTTGTAGTCTATCTATTTGTGTGTTTGTACAGCATGTATATAATATTGTAGAACCAAATTCAAAATGTGTCTTAATGATGGTGTTATTTATTTATTTATTTATTTATTTCTTAAATTTAATCTACAGAATCAATTCTGAAGTTAAATACAATTAAGAGCATTAGCTACTTGGGCCATCAGCTCTGGTTGATAAATATTTATATAGGCTTATTACTAAAGTTATATTTATACATTTGTACAATAAAATGGGAGGATAGTTGTCGCACCTGACGCATCCAAACCCGAACCCCCGCAGCCCGGCAACCGACAGAATAGGATGCATAAACCTCCCATTCCATCCGCTACCAGACAGCCAAGGCCCGGAACCAGACACGGCAGCTACCACAAAATTACTGCGTTTGCTTAAATTTTTAATTTAGTTGCTTTAATGAAGCTATATATATATTGTTAATATTAGTATATGATGGTTCTTTTAGAAGATCAATGGCTGATGCATTTGAAAGTATTTTATTCCTTTGGGCTTCAAAAACTGGGCAGTCTGATAGAACATGTTTGATAGTTAAATTGTATTTACATTGTGTGCAGGTAGGTCGAGAAGTTGATGTCTTTAGTAACCAATCATGTGAGAAGCTGGTATGTCCTAGACGCAGTCTTGAGAATGTTTTGATTTTATTTTTTGAGATGTTTGTAGGGTATATCGGTGGGTTGTACTGCGGATTAATTGTTGAATAATGATAATGTGTGATGGGAGTTTTCTTGAATTTGAGCTTAAGATAGCTTTCGATGTGACGTCGAACGTCAATTTTTTCTATAGTACCATCCATTATGATTGGTGCTGAGGAGGCGTATTTGGCTGCTGCATCGGCGATTTCATTACCAGCGATTCCAATATGGCTCGGTATCCATAGTAATTTTATTCTATTTTCATTCCCTGTTAGCGAATTTCTAATATGTGATATTATTTTCCATTTGTTATTAAACGGTCTACTTATGGCTTTTAGAACTGATAGACTATCTGTTAAGATAGCAGTCTTATTTTTGTTTTTAAGTGCAAGACAAATAGCCTGATAAATAGCACAGGATTCTGCAGTGAAAACTGAAACGTGTTCGTAAAGTGTGCCTAGAATTAAACTTCTTCCATCATCATCCACTACGGCGTAAGCTGGCAATTGGTATTGGGATTTAGTGCCATCGGTATATAGTAAATTCCAACCTTGATTTTTAAAATTGGTTTTAATTTCCGAAATCATACAATGAAATGTATTTTGGAGAGTAGTATTTTTGGTGAAATTTGTAAGTGACAGGTCAAGACAATTTAGATCGAATTTCCATGGAGCTTTGTTTAATTGTTTTTTTGGTGTTGTTAGTGGTATATTAAAAACAGAAGACATTTCCAGCGATTCAGCTATTGCCGATTTAAATCTTTTAGGGCGTTTAGAGTTTAGGTTGGATTTAATGTCCTGATCTATAACTGAGTTTGTGCTATTAATGAGTTTTGGAAGAATTCTGGCTTTGGCATGATATATTCTATTTTCTATAGATGGAAGACCAGTTTCTTTGAGTAAGTTGTTGATCGGAGTTGTTCTGAAAGCGTACGCCGATGCCCTTACTGCTTGATGATAAATTGGCTTAATTATATTGATACTAGACTTGCTACTTTTACCATAAATGTATAGGCCGTAGTCCATTTTGCTTAGAACTAGAGTTTTAGTGAGGTAAGGAAGAGTGTTGGTGTGGGTAAGAGTCTTGTTTGCTAAGTATCTAATTATGTTGACTCTGGCTATTAATGAGTTCTTCAGTGCAACTAGGTGATCTTTCCAGGTGTAATTTGATGAGAAAGTTAGTCCTAAGATTTTCAATTTTTTTACGTTTTCAATCTCATGGTTATTCATTTTAATTTTATAAGAATTGGAGTCACAAAGTTGTTTTCTGCAAATATGGAATTTATTTGTTTTTTGGGTCGAAATTTTAGCACCAGAATATTCAGTCCATTTATAGATGTCATGTAGAACTTTTTCTAGAATTTCTGTGGATTCGTTATTGCTGTTTCTTTTGCAGAGGATATACAGATCATCTGCGTATAGGCAGTGATCCACAAACTTGTGTTTGTTAACAATTTTACTTATTTCATTAAATGCAATCTGGAACAATATCACTGAGAGGGGAGAACCCTGAGGAATGCCGTTATGGAGGTTAAACGATTTCGAATCATGTCCATTAATTCTAATTTTGAATTGTCTACTTGATAAAAATGACTTGACATAATTGAAGATTTTCGGCCCCACCGACCAAGATTTGAGGATGTGTAAATTGACATGAAGGCCTATCCTATCAAAAGCTTTCTCAAAGTCAATTGATAATATGTTTACATGATTCTTTGCAGAAAGAGCTTTAGTTATATAATAGTCTATGTGTAATAAGGCGTCGTCACAACCCTTATTGGCTTTGAAGCCAACTTGTTCTATTGCGATTAAATTTTTCTTGGCCATGAACCATGCTAATCTAGTGGCTATGATGCGTTCCATAATTTTGGATAAACAAGGCAACAAGGATATTGGTCGGAAATCTCCTACAGAAGTTGAATTTTTATTTTTGGGAATTGGTACGATGACGGCAAGTTTCCATGAGTGAGGTATTACTCCGTTACTGAAAATAATGTTGTAAATATCTAGTAATCTTGCTTGGAATTGATGTGAAGTATTTTGTATCATAGGATAAGAAATCCTATCGTGTCCTGGTGACGTGGATTTAATTTTATTCAAGCAGCTCTTAAATTCCACCATGGTTATGGATTCTTCCAAGAATAAGGCCTCTTTGTCATTAGTGCTTTCCACAGTTATGTTCGATACGTTCTTGGATGTTCGGTATAAGAGTGAGAAGTTTTCATCAGAAGAATACTTTTCCCATTCTGTCCCGAAATGATTACCGATTTGCAGTGGGTCAATTAATGTTTCATTTTGTGTGTGTACGGCTTTTATGGAAGTGTGGGAGTGCCTTCTTGCGACTTTATTAATTTTGTTCCATTTATTTACAGTTGTTGTATTCCTGTTGATTGTTTTGGTAAAGTTTTCAAAGGATGCAATTTTGGCCTTTTTTATTTCATATCTAAATTTAGCATTTTGTTTCTTGTATGCTAAGAGGTTTTCTTGATTCGGTTCAGATTTAAATTTTTTTAATTTTTTGATTTTCTGATTGCGAAGGCTTTGCAAGTTTGGATTCCACCAAGGAACTGGGGTCCGGTCTACTTTTGCACTGCCCTTAGATTGGGGAATGTACAGATTTGCGGCTGTTCGTATACTTTTGGTTATTTTCGCAGCATCTTTGTTACTCTGGAAGGATATGGGGCTTTTGGACAATTCATTGTCTACTTTACGCGAATAATTGGGCCAATCAGCGAGGTCCACTAAAAACCGCTTTGTATTTGCTTTAGAATAGTTTCTATGCGAGATTTTTAGAGAAATTTTTATTGGAAAGTGGTCGCTCCCGTGTAAGTCAGTAAGAGTTTTCCAGTAGGCGAGAGGTAGTAGTGATATTGAGCAAAGAGATAAGTCAATTTGGGAAAACGTGTTGTGTGTTGAAAGGTGTGTGGGACTTTTATCATTCAGCACACACAGCCCAGTGTCTAATATCATGCTTTCCAGTAGTTTTCCTCTGTTGTTATTGTATGTCGATCCCCAAATGGTATTCCATCCATTGAAATCACCAACAACAAGAACAGGAGTATTAAATGAGTGAATGATATTAGTTAATTCTCGAACTGAGATGACATCGGATGGTGGAATATAAAAGGATAGGATGGTGAACTTAATGTTGGGATTTATTTCGATGGCAACGAGTTGATATTCTGTGTCTATGTTTATTTCTTTGTGTGGAATATCTGATTTGATGAATATTCCTGTACCTTGCTTAGATGTATTATTTTGTATTGAATTTGTGAAATATGCGGAGTAACTTTTTGGAGGAATTGATGTAAAGTTATAAGCACAATGCGTTTCTTGTAAAGCAATAATGCTTGGGCTTAAGTCCCTAATTAATAATTGAAGCTCAAGGTAGTTATTTACAAGTCCACGTATATTCCATTGCAATACCACGAAATCCATCTTGAATATATGATATTAGTGCTTGTGTTGGTTTTAGTTGGTTACGTCTTAACTAGGTCCAAAGTAACCTCGTCGAGAGGCTCCTCGTCGCTCGACGTAAAAAAATATTTGCCTTTTTTATAAGAGATTGAGTTAGATGAGAGATTGGAGACATCGATATGTTTGTGTTTAATTTAATAGAATCTGTGATATTTTTTTTGTGAGTATTATTATTATTATTATTATTTCTTTATTAGTATTAAAAAATACTTTTAAAAAGCAATTGTATTACAATTTCATCACATATAAAATTTACTATTATTACATATTTTTACATGTTATTTTTAACAAAAAAAACAATATGTTTCTTATATATATTAAAATTAGGTTCCATTTTTACATTATTCGGTAGGGAGTTGTAAAGTTGAAAACCCTTATAAAATAGTGACCGCTGCATTGCAGATGATGATGCTCTTTCAATTCTAAAATGTTCCGCGTTTCTAAGTTGGTAAGGTTGAGAATTTCTCACGTACGATACTTGCTCGGTTAGATATTCTGGTGCTTCACCGTTTTTAATTCTGTGTATGAAATTTAGTGTGTTCAATTTAAGCCGTTGTTCTACATTTAACCATTTAAGGGATTCAAGCATGAAGAGGATCGACGTATATCTATTAACTTTGAGTATGATTCTCATTGCTCTATTTTGTAGTTTTTGCAATCTTTCGATTTGATGAGCTGTGCAACATGTGAATAATATTGTCGAACCGTATTCGAAATGAGGCTTTATCATTGTGTTGTATATATTAACCGCCGTTAAAATTGAGACTTGGTTTTTTATTCGTTTAAAAAAACTAATCTTTTTACCGATTTTCTTACATATGTAATCAATATGATTTTTAAACTTTAAGTTTTTATCAATAATAAAGCCTAAATATTTTATTTGGTTCACTTTTTCTATTATTTGATTATTTATTCTAAAAATTATATTGCTGTCTAAATTTACCTCCATTATTTTCGTTTTACTTTCATTCAATTTAAGTTTATTCATTTTTAGCCATATATTAACATTATTCATATCCTCGTTGAGATTATTATAACATATTTGTTCAGATTCTCCTTCGGTAAAAATAAGCGTATCGTCAGCGTATAGAACTATTTCGCACTTGTTCAATACGTTTGGCATATCATTTATATATAGGACAAATAGTAGTGCTCCCAATATCGATCCTTGTGGCACACCGTATTCGTTGTAATGTATGTGCGACTTAATGTTATTTACTTTCGTTATTTGCTTCCTGTTTGTTAAATATGATTCAAACCATTTTAATTCTATGTCTTCGATGCCATATGCTTGTAATTTTCGCAGAAGTATTTTTCTATCGATGGTTTCGAAAGCTCTTTTAAAATCCAGGAAAATACCCAATATTTTATTATTCTTGCCTGTCCTTTTCCATCTGTTAATTAAATAATTAATTGCTGTTTCACATGAGAATTTTTTCCTGAAACCGGACTGATATTTCGATAGTATTTTCTTAGATTCTAAGTACTGCTCCAACTGTTCCTTAACCACTTTTTCCATTATCTTTTCACACGTCTTAAGAGTATTTATTGGCCGATATTCATCACATCTTTTTGTTTTTGCAACCTTCTCAATTGGTGTTACCATCGCTGTTTTCCAATTTTCTGGAAACACTCCTGTTTGTAGTGATTTGTTCACTATCCCTAGCATTATTCTGCCGACGATATGCCAACTATTTATTATCATGTCACTTGATATTTTATTATAGTCCGATTTTTTCTTTAGGCTTTTACAAATTGTTTTTAATTCTTCTAATGTTATTTCCCTAAATTTAAATTTGGAATTTATCACAGTTATTCTCTTGACATATTGCACAATATCTATCCCATCTCTTATCATTTTAATACTATTTATAAAATATTTATTAAAATTATCTGCTATATCAAAATTGTCTTTACATTCTACTTGATCAAATATTACAGTTTCTATTGCACTCCGATTTTTTTTTAAAATAAGATTTTTTATCTCCTTCCACATTTCCTTTTGGTCAGTTGCGTTATTAATTTTGTTATTAATATAACTTTTTTTGCGTTTTCAATTTTAACTTTATATACATTTCGCATCGCTTTATATATAGCCCACGCTTCACTAGAGTTTTCTATTTTTGCAATATTGTATTTATTAATTTTCTCTCTTTTTAAACGTCTTACTTCCTCATTAAACCAATTTATATTACAATTTTCTTTAATTTTTCTCCTTCTTGTCATATTTTTAACTGCATTTTCTAGACAGCTATCAAACTCCATCACGACGTCATTTAAATCAATATTCATATTCATTTCTTGGATGCTCCATATTTCTCTGATATATTGCTGTTTATTGTATTTAAAAATATCGATTTCTTTATAATCAATGCTGTTAATCTTGTGTCTCATATTATCAACTGTAATGTCTATTGCTTCATGATCCGAAATTTTATTTGAACTATTGGCCTTTGCCGATATATTGTTGTTATTTGTTATGACAAAATCAATTAATGTTTTCGAACTTTGTGTAATTCGTGTAAACTCTCCTATTACTTGTTTAAGGCCATTATCATCCAGCAAACATTGCATTTTATTTTTATAAAAACTGTCCTTACACCAATCTATATTAAAATCACCAGCTATTATTACATCGCAGTTTAATTCACTCATTTCTTCCAATACTTCTTCAAATACTCCCAAAAATTCCGTTTCAGCACTATTCGGTGATCTATATACAGATATAATTGTAATTGTGTAATTATTATGTTTCGCCATATAAGCAGCTATCCAAATTTTTGAGTCTATAATTTTTTCAAAGATTTTTTTCACATTCCAACTCTTTTTGAAATATGTTATTACTCCACCTGTTCTTGTTGAATTTGATACCGTTATAAATTGGTTGTAACCAATGAGTTGCGTTTCTTCCTCATTAATTTCTTTGGTTAAATGGGTTTCCGAAAGTATTATAAATTCAGGCTTTTTCATTTCTGCTAATATTTCTAATTGGTTATAGTTATTTAATATTCCTTGTATATTTGTGTATATACCATGTATTTTCCGTGATTGTTATGCCACTAAACCACTTCTCCTCTTTTTTGCATTCAATTTATTTTGATATACGAGACAGTCTTTACTATTGGTCGAGTGATTCTCATCCAAACCTAGATTCAACCTGTTATTCACTCTCACACAATTAATACATTTATTTATTGTATCTTTATTACATTCCTTCGATTTATGACTTCCATGACATTTAATGCATACCTCTTCATATTTACAATCAGACGCTTTATGATTATATCCTTTACATTTAAAACACTGCATAATGTGTGTACCATCGAAAACTCTGCATTTCTCCCAACCAATATTAACTTTTTGTGCCATCATTACTTTCATATATGACTCGTTATCTAATTTGAGTATAGCGTTGTATTGTACCATTTCTTTTATACTCGAAAAACTTTATTACTTCCATTTGGCTATCATTAAGAAAATTGTTTTGCCTTCTCAATTTTTCGATAATTTCAGTTTCCGTTAGTTTGAACGACATCCCAATTATTTTAATTTTCATATCAACTTGATTAGGAACTTTAATTTCATAGTCTTCACCCATTTTCTTTTGCATTGTTTCCTTTATTTTTTCCCTTTCTTCGTTACTTTCGCTCTGTATAACTACCGAACCATTTTTTCGCTGTTCTATATTAACTATTTTGAAGTTCATAGGATCAACTTTTTTATTTAAATCCTCCTTAGTTTTTACGACATCTTGTTTCCCCTTTGGTTTAATAATAAGCGGGTTTTGTTTATTTTTGTCTGGCATCCTTATATTACTTTTTAATGCATCGGCAAATGATAGCTTACTTGTTTTGACACTTGTTTCCTCTATTGTTTTTTTTATTTCATTACACATTATTTTGTTTTTCTCTTCAATTATATTACACATCTCTTTACTTTTATTTTGATTTTCATTTATTACTCCATACATCTTACTTATTTCCTTTACAGTTACATCGCATTGCCTTTGAGCTTCATATAATTTTCTCAATCTCTCTTCATACCTTTTTTCGATAGCTTCAAGTAGCGCTTTAATTTCATTTTCGTTTTGTTTTAAAGATTCTTTGAATTCGCCCTTATATTCAACCAAATGTTGTTTGTTTTTTTTTCACACTTTCTTGAATATCTCCGATCACCATATCCACATTATGAATATATTGAACACAGTCATCACACATAAAACGGATGAAGCCACCAGCCTCCAATATTCCACGAGAATATTGATCGATTCCCGAGCACTTTTTCGCACAATGATAAGCTTTTTTGCATACTCCTTCACACACCAAGCCAGATTCGCCGCGTATTGCCGTTTTACAATGATGGCAGTCCGACATATCTATGCTTCAACTTTATTTTGTTTTTTCCAATCAATAAATGGCTTTTTTGACTGTATTTCACCACCCGAATATGAAAAAACACTTTGTTTATGATTTTAAAATAGTCCTGTCTATTTAAATAGTCTTTAAATATTTTATTTTTCAAAAATTTGCGGAGCCTTTAATTTTTGCTCAATACCGTTACGAAATTTTATATAGGTATATATAGTAGATGTTGTTGGTTTTGTGGGTTCGGATTTTTCCGTTGCTAATAAATTTGTTTTTGGTGTTACAAGTTCATTTGAGAATTCATTTGTTTTTATGGTTGTAAGTATTTTTGTGTTTTTGATGTTTTGACTTGTTTTTGTTGTTGGCTGTTTATTCATTTCTTTATTCTGGTTAGCTGTATTTTTTATTGTCTGGATGTTTGATGGTTTCTTTCGTCTTGTAGGGGAGCCAGAGGCTACATTAGCATATGTGTTTTGTGTGAATGTTGGGACTGGATTATTTTCTCTGTATTGACGGCGGGCTTCTCCTATACTGCAATAGTTTTTGGTTTTAATTTTTAATATTTCTTTTCTTTGTATGAAACGGGGGCACTTATTGTCAGCTGACGAGTGTTCTCCAGAGCAATTTATACAGAAGATGCGTGTACACGGTTCTGGAGTAAGTGGTGGAAGGCTGCAATCTGGGCAAGTAGGGTTACCTTTGCACCGATTTTTAGTGTGGCCGAGTAGCTGGCAGTTTTTACACCTCATCGGGTTAGGAATGCAGTGTTCAACTTTACACTTATACCAAGCAACGTCAACAGTTGAGGGTAAACGGTACAAATCAAAAGTCACAATCATTTTGCCAGTTGGAACACGAGTATTACCATCATCGCTGGGTCTGGTGAATTTGTAGATATCAATCACCCCTTGGTCCTTCATCTCCTGTACTATATCGCACTCTGGAACATGTATTAAACACGGTGCGTATATTACACCTTTCACAGAGTTGAGAGTCTCATGAAGCTTACATGAGATTGGACATAAATTTGCAAGTGATTTTGTCTTCAAGAATTTTTCTGCAATACGAAGGTTGCGGGTAAGAATGAGGAGGCTCCCATCACGAAATTGCATGCATCGAAATTGAATTTATTTCCCTCGAGATACCTTCTATTGCCTTTTTTATAGCAAATGGATTAAGTTTGGAGAGTTGCTTTTTGTCGTCAGTGGAGTTGATCAGTATGTACTTTGGTGAATTTTTTTGAGTGCAGATTGGAACTGATAACGCTGGGAAATCATTAATAGTTTTTGCTTTCTTGGACGGATTTTCAATGAAATCCGCAAGAGCAAAGAACCTGTTACTAGACAGTTTGTCCGGTGGGCCCGGAGCCATGGTTAATTTAAATACTGACTGTCTCTGTGTGTGCTTTTCAATTTACAAAAAGAACAATATAAAAGAAGAGGGAAAAAAATAAACACTTGTTTTTTTTGCGACAACCGTTACTCTTCAAACTTGCTTTCTTTATTTTGTACAAACGACAGCAGAAACAACCGTACGCTTTGAATGCTAGTCGAATAATGATGGTGTTATATATATTAATTGCAGTGATTGTTGATATTCTATTTTTTATTCTCCTGAAAAATCCAATTTTTTCCCGATTTTTTTACATATATAATTTAAATGATCTTTAAAATTTAGGTTCATATCTATTATAAATCCCAAATATTTTATATTTTCAACTTTCTCAATTATTTTATTATTAATTTTAAACTCTGTTTCACTGTTCATGTTTATTTCCAATATTTTTGTTTTATTTTCATTTAATTTTAGTTTATTCATTTTCAACCAATTATTTACAATTCTCATATCATGCTCTAAGTTCATCTGGCACTGTTCATCAATTTCAGATTCATTAAAAATTAGAGTATCATCGGCATATAAAACTATTTCACACTTTTCCATTATATTGGGCAGATCATTTATATATATAATAAACAAAAGAGACCACAGAATCGATCCCTGAGGTACTCCATAATCATTGTTCAAAGCACTAGATATAGTATCGTTCACTTTAGTCATTTGTTTTCTATCCGATAGATATAATATACACCAATTTAATTCTTTATCTTGTATTCCATATTTATACATTTTGCACAGTAATATATCTCTATCAATTGTTTCAAAAGCCCGTTTAAAGTCAAGAAAAATTGCCATTATCTTTCTATTTCCGTCAATTTTCTTCCACCTATTAATAACATAATTTACCGCTGTTTCACACGAAAAGTTTTTTCGAAAACCCGATTGATATTTCGATAATAAGTTATTTTTTTCCATGTAGTCTTCAAGCTGTTGTTTAACAATTTTCTCTAAGATTTTTTCAAACAGTTTTAAAGTTTTTATTGGACGAAATTCTTCACATTTAATTGTTTTCGCTATTTTCTCAATTGGTGTAATCATTGAAGTTTTCCAATTATCTGGAAAAACTCCCGTATCCAATGATGAATTTATTATTCTCAACATTACATTTCCACATAAGGGCCAATTATCCAAGATTAAACATATATTTACTTTATTATAGTCTGGTTTTTTCTTTATGGTTTTACAGATTGTCTTAAGTTCTGAAATAGTTATTGCACGAAAAATAAACCTATTACTTATCACGTTTATCCGATTATCGTATTGCACATCTTCTATACATTCTCTTATTTCTCTAATACTGTTCACAAAATATTCATTAAATTGGTTAGCTATATCGGAGCTGTTATTATATTCTACATTATTAAATATCACATTTTTTATCACAGATTTATTCTTTTTTAGAACTAATTCTTTTATGCTATTCCACATCCGTTTTTGATCCTTGGTATTTGCTATTTTTTTTTGTCAATATATGAGTTTTTTTCATTTTCCAGTTTTATTTTATATATACACTGACTCAAACAATTGCCCGTACACTAAACTATTGAAAATATAATTTAATGTAGTTCGGAAAATATATATCCAATGAAAATGAGTTTTTGATTTTTAAAAAGTGCAACAGGCATATTACACAAATACAAACACATAAAGGTTAAAACAGAAATAAATTTTATTGAACTAACAACATTAAAAAAATACTTCAGAAATCAAACTCAAAAAATTATCCGTACAGAATAATATTTATACCTTAAAACTAATTAAAGTGGTTTTAATAACGGGTGTGATATCTTTTGGCTTTAATAACGTCTTTTAAACGGTTCTTCATTGATAATAATAATTTACTAGTAATTTCTTGACCAATATTCAGACATTAATCGGTAATAACGTTTTTGACCATTTCCTTGCCAGTGATTGTAGGCTGACGGATTTTTTTCTCCGAAACTCCCCATAGATGTTCTATGGGGTTAAGGTCTGGACTCTGAGGATGATCAGAACGCACTTCTTTTACGTTTTCACATAACCATTCACTTACAATTTTGGCCTTATGTTTTGGGTCATTATCGTGAACGAGTCGAAAATCCCCTAGCATTCCTAATTTCGTTGCACTAGCTTCCAAATTTTCTTTTAAAATATTCAAATAATGGTGTTTATCCATTGTAGTTTCAACAAAAACGAGATTTCCGACACCTCCTGCTGACATGGCACTCCAAACCATCACATTACCACCACCATGTTTTAAAGTTGGCTTTAGATTTTTCTTCAATCGATTTATCGAAGTTATTTACATTATAATTTAATTCCACGTTTTCATCAAATTTCAATATTTCACTAATCTCTCTTCTAAATTTCCGTTTTTCATATTTAAAGAGTTCTATTTGTCTTTTACTTTCATGCTCTTTGTTCACATTGGTTTCTATATACATTTCCACTATTTCATGATCAGATATTTTATTAATTCTACTATTATCCACCTTTATATTGAGATTGTTTGTTATAACATAATCTATTATAGTTCTTGAGTTCGCGTAATTCTTGTATAATCGGCAATAACTTGTACAAGTCCGTTATAGCTTATTGTTGCCGCCAAACAGTAGTTGATGGCGCCGTAGAATGTTTCAACTAACATTGTACTGTGAATGTAAAATAAGATTTGGTTGTGTTGCAAGTGGCAGTTATTCGCGAAAATTCGAGCCGAACAGAAATACAAATTTTGAAGCCACCACAGCCACCACCTCTGCTACAACGGCCATATTTTTTAACCTCTAATTATTATCTTTATATTAATACATTCACAAAATTATTATTTTATATTAATATTACTTTTCAATTAAATGTACAATAAACGTTTTACTTTTAAATTGTGGAGCTTTATTTAATTGGTGAGCTATCGAAAGTTTCATTTCGGTTGCGATAACAATTCTTCAAAATTTATATTTCAACGGGAATCCGTGGAAGCAATCCCCTGGATTTGTATGTGGACAAAGCTGTCCAATCAATTTATTACGGGATTGGCTGATCCTATTCTACAAGAAACAACTTTAACAATGCCTAGGAAGACGGGAAAGAATAAGACGTGCAGCTGTATAATGTGCCAAGAGGTGGACAACGACAGAAGTGCTCAATGTGACACCTGCGACCGCTGGTGCCACTTTGATTGTGCTGGTGTGGGTGATGAAATAAACGACATGGGCTGGAATTGCCAGGTGTGCGCCGAAGTACTGGAAAACTCACTAGGCAAATCAATGAACGTAAACGAAGGCACTTCATCCCCAATGGCAGATTATGGTACACCACCAGAGCAGGTTGATGGCTTTAACATGGAAATGCAAAGGCAGTGGTGGGCAATTAAACTCTTTTAGAGGTACTCAAGGTACAATGTCACCACGGGCGGCAGCCATGACAAATGTAGCATCGAATATTGGCTTGGTTACTGTACCACAAGTTGTGCAAAACAACGCATGCAACTTTTCGTCAAGCAGATCTCCTATGTATACGTTAGCTGCAACAACAACTACAACAAACAACGACCAAGTATTGGCATGCACAGCAGTAACGCAGAATTCACAGTTATACAACAACAACGCATTCTATATGAACAAGCAGGCGACGACATGCAGAGAAACATTAACAAACATTAACGGCCCTTCTAATTTGAATTCGGCAATAATGTTTCAGCAACATGTGCCACAGAATGTTTATGTGAACAATCAATATATTAACAGAATGCAGCAAGTTCGTGTTGATAACGGCCAGCAGAACAGAATGCAACATATTTATGTTGATAATCAGAATGTGGACAATTCATTTATACAACGTCAAAAGGTATTGGAGCTTGAAATGCTGGAAGAACAAAAGTTAAAAGAGCGTTATTTAATGAAAAGATACGAAATTTTACAACAGTTTGGAGAAAATCCAAACAACTATCGACGAAATGATAATTCAGCTGTATATCCTCCTAATCGACTACGTAATTTCAATGAAGCAAGTGTAAGTTTTCCTACAACACAACAGATAGCTGCAAGGCAAGTACTTCCGAGAGAATTACCAACATTTTACGGTGATCCAGAGGAATGGCCAATATTTATGAGCAGCTTTGAGAATAGTACAGCAGTTGGTGGGTACTCTAATGCGGAAAATTTAATTCGTTTGCAACAGTGTCTAAAAGGTAAGGCTCGTGAAATTGTTCGCAGCAAACTTTTGCTACCCGATATGGTTCCAGAGTTTATCCTGGAACGTATGATCGAAAAAGTGAGACAAATGCCACACCCAAAGGACAAATTAGAGGCAATTATTGATTTTGCTATGTGTGTGAGAAATATATGTTCAACGATTGAAGCTTGTAAATTAGACGATCATCTCAACAACCCAATGTTAGTAAAAGAGTTATTGGAGAAATTATCGAACAACTATAAATTGCAATGGGTAATGTTACCAAAGCCAAATGGTATCCCAACTCGGAAGGTGTTTAGTGACTGGTTATATTCTATAGCGGATGCTGCATCACAGTTAACGTCCCCACGGTACTCAAAGAAGAGTGGAGTTATCAACGCGCATACCGAAGTCGAGGTGAAAAATGAACCGAAATGTTTTGCATGCAATAAACCAGGTCATAAATTATCGAATTGTTCGGAATTTATTGGGTTGCCTATTGATGAAAGGTAGTCAATTGTTCGAGATAAGAATATTTGCAGAAAATGTTTGAAGATACATAAACGTAAATGTTTTGCGTACAGGATTTGTGGTGTTGAAGGCTGCAAGGCAAAACATCATCCACTACTGCACGACAATAAATCTCATTCGGGAGCAGTACCAAACGTGACTAGAATTGCTAGTAAAGCTGCCAACGTAAACGCACACCGTGAGAGTGAAAATGCAACCTTCTTTAGAATAATACCCGTGAGACTTCATGTTGGAGACAAAAGCTTAGACACGTACGCCTTCCTGGACGAGGGATCTTCAATTACGTTAATAGATGAGGAAACATTTAAATCTCTAGGTGCTCAAGGTGTGAAAGAGCCGTTATGCCTCAGATGGTCAAGTGATACTACACGAATGGAAGCCGCATCATATAGAACTTCTCTGAGAATATCGGGCCAGCAAAATGAATCAACATACACATTGATGGATGTTCGTACCGTGAAGAATCTCTCACTTCCAACCCAGACAATTGATGCCGATGTAATTAGAGCTGAATATCCATATCTATCGACAATTCCATTGAAGTCATACGCCAATGCTAAGCCGACTATTTTAATAGGAAGCGACAACTGGAGTCTGGCTGTACCACAAAAGGTTCGTGAGGGTCCATGGAACCAACCAATAGCAACGAAAACCCGTTTGGGATGGTCAATTCAAGGTATATCCAGTAGGGATATGCGAGAATATCAGGTAAATGTACACATATGTCATTGTGAAAATGAACTCCAGAACATTCACGAGGCAGTTAAGCAGATGTATGCTCTTGAGTCGTCAGCTGTGAAGACGATTCAGTCCGATGAGGATGAAAAGGCTACTTCCATTCTTGAGTCAACTTGTAAGTATATAGATGGTCGTTTTGAAATTGGTCTACCATGGCGAAGTGGAAAAGTGAATTTGCCTGAAAGTTATGATACAGCCTACAAACGTTCCATATGTCTTGAGAAGATGAGCAAAGACGTCAACCTAAGAATAAAAATCGAAAGGGAAATTAACAACTTGATAGATAAAGGCTATGCAAGAAAACTTAATTCAGAGGATATTACCATCATGGATTTGCCCGCATGGTATCTACCTATATTTGTTGTCAACAATCCGAACAAACCGCATAAAATTAGAATGGTGTGGGACGCTGCCGCTAAGACGAATGGAGTTTCCCTGAATGATTTTCTACTAAGCGGACCAGACTTATTGACTCCATTGATTGATATCCTTCTAGCTTTCAGAATTGGTCGAATAGCGTTATGCGGCGACATTGCTGAGATGTTTCATCAAATCCTGGTCAGGCAAGAGGACAGAAACGTGCAAAGATTTCTTTGGTGGAATGAAGATGATGTTGACGGTCCTTCTATCTATCGTTTGGACTGAACTGTGCACCATGTATAGCCCACTTTGTTCGCAACAAGAATGCTGATAGATTTGAGGCGCAATATCCTAGAGCTGCAAAGGCCGTGAAGAGTCACCATTATGTAGACGATCTGATCGATAGCGTAGACAGTGAGGAAGAGGCTAAGATGGTGGCAAAACAGTTTTTCGAAATACACAATTCCGCTGGCTTTAAGATACGTAATTGGTCATCAAATTCTATAGCCGTTTTGGAAGAGTTGAATGGTCGGGAAAATATTTTGCAAGTTCCTATTGAGCTGGGGACGACTGAGAAGGTTCTAGGTGTCCATTGGGATCCAACTAAAGATGTCTTTAAATTTATGTACAAATTCCCCAGATTGCAACGAAATATTTTAAGTGAGCAGATAGTACCTACCAAAAGGGGTCTATGTATATTTATGATTGTATTTATGTAATGTATATTTATGACCCTATGGGGTTCGTATCCTGCTACACAATAGGTTTGAAAATACTGCTGCAGACTATTTGGCGATCAGGTATTACCTGGGACGATGAACTGCCTCCCGATCTTGTTGTGAAATGGCAGCAATAGAAGGAGAACTTGTCCCTCATTACTATGCTGGAGGTCCCGCGATGTTATTCGCTTCGGTTGAAGTCTGCGGAAAACGTTCAACTACACACTTTTGTCGACGCTGGAGAGCTCGGATATTCCGCGATATGTTATTTGAGAATTCAATGCAGTGAGGACGTTTCTACCATTATCGTAATGGCCAAGTCAAAGGTTGCACCATTGAAACCGGTATCTATACCAAGGTTGGAGCTACAGGCAGCTGTGCTGGGAATTAGATTAGCTCAACGCATAACCAGAATTGAACGCATACCGGTAAACTCGTGTTACTGGTGGTCCGATTCTAAGACGATACTAAGATGGCTACGTATGGACCCAAGAAAAATGCAACAATTTGTAATGCACAGAGTGAGCGAGATCCAGGATGCATCCGAGGTACAACAATGGAAATGGGTTCCATCCAAAATGAATCCTGCTGACCTTGCAACCAAAGTTACTACTAAGGTTGATACATCGTTGTGGTTAAACGGTCCAGATTTTCTGTTGGGTGATGAAAATGATAGGCCGCAATGTGACGACCTAGGTCCGCCAGATATGTCGGTGGTACATACTAAATCGTTAAATACCGAATATTTCTCTGATTGGAAACGTTTATATCGAGCACTCGCAACATTCCTGCTTTATTTGGAGAAACTAAGATCTAAATGTGGAAAAACAGTGGTCCCAAATGAGGTTACCTACGAAATGATTCGTAAAGCCAAAAATATATTGTACAGGGGAGCTCAGTCTGATGTTTTTTCAGATGAAATATGCTGCTTGAAATTGGGTAAGAACATAGACAAGAATTCTCCACTAATTTCCCTGAATGTATTTCTAGACGATGATGGCCTTTTGAGAGTTCGTGGGCGAAAAGAACACCTTAGTTGCCATAATGATGTTATTGTTCTACCGAAGGATCATAATGTAACCATGTTACTTGTAAAGTACGCCCATGAGTGTCACCATCACGTTTCCCACAAGACGGTCGTTAATAACCTGAAAAGCCTGTATTACATTCCAAGACTACGAGTACTATACCGTAAAGTACGGAATAAGTGTCAAAGATGTAAGAATGAGACAGCCATGCCAATTGTCCCTCAAATGGCATCACTACCACCAGCTAGGCTTGGAATATTTGAGAGGCCCTTTACCTTTACTGGTATAGATTATTTCGGCCCTATTACCGTATCTATCGGAAGAAGATTTGAGAAGAGATGGGGCGTAATTTATACTTGCTTGACTACACGAGCTGTGCACATAGAAGTGGCACATAGCCTTGATACAGGTTCCTGTATAATGTGTTTAAGAAACTTTATTGAACGTCGTGGATACCCCAGACAAATTTATACCGATAACGGCACCAATTTTAAGGCTACGGAAAGGATAATGCGTGAGGAGCTTCATGAATTGGATCAATCAACGTTGGCGAAAACCTTTGATGATATAAAATGGTTCTTCAACCCACCTACAACTCTCCACATGGGTGGTGCCTGGGGGAGGCTTGTTCGTTCCGTTAAGACAGTTTTACACAACGCACACCCCAAAATGAATTTCAGTAATGAGACCTTGAAGAACGCACTTATTGAATTTGAATTTATTCTAAATTCTCGTCTGCTGACGTTTGTGTCTTTGGAGACATGCGATGATGAAGCTATTACTCCTAATCATCTGTTACTTGGCTCGGCTACGGGCTATAAACCTATATGTACCGACAACTTTAACTTGAGACATAGATGGCACCAGACACAAGCATTCGCAGACCAGTTTTGGCGTAGATGGGTGAAAGAATACGCTCCAATGATAACACGAAGAAGCAAGTGGTTTACTAAGCAAACTCCAATAAAGGAAGGAGACGTCGTTCTGATTGTGGATGAAAACTTACCGAGAAACTGTTGGCTGAAAGGTATCGTCATGCAAACAGTTATTGCTAAGGATGGTCAAGTGAGACGAGCAATTGTTAAGACAATAAATGGTATTCTACAGCGACCAGCGAGTAAGTTAGCTGTTTTGGACGTCGGTTATCCCGTGAGTAAGCTTGAGGAGATTCCGTCCACTTACGGAGGGGGGAATGTTGCCGCCAAACAGTAGTTGATGGCGCCGTAGAATGTTTCAACTAACATTGTACTGTGAATGTAAAATAAGATTTTGTTGTGTTGCAAATTTTGAAGCCACCACAGCCACCACCTCTTACAACGGCCATATTTTGTAACCTCTAATTATTATCTTTATATTAATACATTCACAAAATTATTATTTTATATTAATATTACTTTTCAATTAAATGTACAATAAACGTTTTAGTTTTAAATTGTGGAGCTTTATTTAATTGGTGAGCTATCGAAAGTTTCATTTCGGTTGCGATAACACTTATGATCTGTTGTAATTTTTGTTTATAAAAACCTTCCTTCGACCAATCAACATTAAAATCTCCGGCAACAATTATGTCCATGTTTTTATCACATATCTCTTCTATTGTTTGTTCAAAAACTTCATAAAATTCTGAGTCTTGACTACTTGGCGATCGATAGACAGCTACAATTATCATTGATGTATTTCTTATTCTGATATTGTATGCACTAATCCAATATTTATAGTTTCGTATCTTTTCACAAATTATATTCACTTTCCAATTTTTATTAAAATATACAATTATTCCACCTGTTCTCAATGAGTTGGATAATGCAACATATGCGTTGTATCCCTCTAGTTGTAACTCGGATTCATCTACCCTATCGGTTACGTGCGTTTCAGATAGTATAATGAAATCAACCTGGTTAAAATTGTTAATCAATCCTTGTACATTTGTATAAACTCCTTGTATGTTCTTTCGTTGTTAATCCATCATTCCCATGGTTCTCTTTTTTAACTCTAACTTATTTTGATACACTGGACACCACTTACTCGTTGTAGCATGATTATCATCAAGACCCAAATTTAACCTTTTGTTCGAATTTATACAGTTAATGCATTTATTCACATATTCCTTAATACAGTCCTTTGTTGCATGATTTTCATGACATTTTTGGCACACTTCGCTATTTTTACAATCCTTAGACTTATGGTTAAAGCCTCTACATTTAAAACATTGTAGTACTTCAGTACCATCGAAAACTCTGCATTTCTCCCATCCAATATTTATTTTCTGCTTCGCTAAGATTTTCGGATATGTTTCGTCTTCAATCAATAACTTTGCACTGTACATTTTTCTGTTGTATTTTTTAATTTCATATATTTTTATTAGTTTGATTTTACTATTTTCAAGAAATTCATTTTGTTTTTTAATTTTTTCTACTATTTCCTTATCCTCGTATTTAAAGTTCATATCTGTTACTACAATTGATTTTTTAACTTTATTAGCAACCTTTACTACATAGTTTTCACTCATTTCATTTTCTATTGCCGATTTTATTTTTTCTCTTTCACTAACATTTTCACTTTGAATAACCACTGTCCCATTTTTTCTATTTTCAACGTTAGTTATTTTGAAATTTACTGGATCTACCTTTTTATTTAAATCATCTTTTGTTTTTTCAATTTTCTGTTTTTCTTTTGGTTTTACTATTAGTGGCACTTGATTTTTCACCTCTGGCAATACCATATTACTCTTTAATGCATCAGAAAATGACATCTTATTTTGCTTGACGTTTGTCTCTTTTATCACTTTTTTTATTTCGTTGCACATTCTTGTATTGTTTTGTTCAATATTTTCGCATATTTCTTTATTCTTATTTTCGTGATCTTTAACAGCGCCAAAAAGTTTTTTATTTCAATTGCATTTTTTTTTCACAATTTTTTTGAGTTCTATCCAGAATATTAAGTCTTTCTTCATACCTTTTTTCAATGGCCTCCAATAATTAATTTCGTTTTCATTTTGTCTCAATGATGTTTCAAATTCGCGTTTAATTTCTTTTAAGTTTTGTTTATTAACACGTACAACTTCTTGAATTTCACCGAGCACTAGGTCAATATTTTTTATGTACTGCATGCAGTCTTACAAATGAATCTTATAAAATTATTTTGCCCCTATTGCGGTTGACAACTTTTGTAGTATTTTGGTCGTCTTTCAGAAATCGGTATTGCCATTCTCAACTTAAACGCGGTTGACTTTTTGGTTGTGAGGTTAATTTATTAATTGTGTTTTATGGTATTGCGGTTCACCACTTTGTATGAGTTTGGGTGACAAAAACGTTAAATATAGACAACTGCTTATTAGTAGTTGAGTCTCTCTCAGTTATAGAGTTCACTTATATATTTAATACATTTTCTTTTTAAAAATAATAGAAGAAAAGATAAAAATGGAAAAATCGTAAGTAAGTTTCTTTCTGCTTAAAATAAACCAGAAAAAATTTGAGCGACTTGTGAAGTTGGTGGAAAATAACAAAGAAATTTCTAAAGGAAAGCAAAAATTTGGGATGACCAAAAATCAGTGCAAGGAAGCGTGGGAAGGATTATCTACAGAATTGAATAGCTTGGGTCCACCTGCAAGAACCCCCTCCGAATGGCAACGTGTAAGTATACAGCATCTAAAATATTGTAAATAGACATTTTATTAGAATTTTTACTCCGTATAAGTTTGGATTCACTACAAAGCAAGTAAAAAAACTTGCTAATTATAAAAACAATCAAGCAACAGGAGGTGGGCATTCACAAGAAATTCCCCTTAACATAGAGGATTGCGTATCCCAGCTGTTATCACTAAATGACCAAGTAGCTCCATCTGGACACACTTTCGACGTTGATAATATTGCTCCGAAAACCAGTCGCGCTTTTGCGTCTCCTCAAAATCTCGACGTGGAACAAGTCATTACAAATGCACCTGAGATATTAAATGTACCGTCTAAGAAAAAAAAAAAAGCAATAGAACAAGAGCGCTTAGAACTTTTGAGAAAGCGAATAACACAAGTTAAACTTTTAAAAAACATTAAGAATTTGGAGAAAAATACTTATAAAAACTATGAAATAAACAACAGCTTTTAAAAATTACACATGGGACATTTCTTACTTAGCACTGGGTAGTTCAAGAGGATGTGAATCATCACGTTATTTTCTGCGTATACGAAGAACATTTATATTAATGTAAATGTAATGTAAAATAAATCCACACTTAAATCCATCTTTAATTTACTTTTATTTATACAAAAACTATTTTAACTTATTTTTCGTTTTCATTTCTTCTATTTCCAAATAAATTTCATGGTGTTACCAACATGAAATTGAAATTTCATATCGGCAACACTATAACAATTACAACTAAATATCGTTGAGTTCCGCAATATCAAAAAATAATTTGGTTGAGTGAAAGTTGGGTTGACTGGCAGACGACCAAAGTGAGTTGAGTTGAGAACAGCAATAGGTGCATTGATTCCAACACTCCAACGGAATATTGGTCGATGCCCGAACATTTTTTTGTGCAGTGATATACTTTATCACAAACACCATTACATCTTATACCTGTTTCTCCCCTAATTACTGATTTGCATGCACTTCACTCAGTCATTGTTGGGGTTAACAGTTTTTTTTTTTTTTTTGTTTGTGTAATGTGAAGGAAATTATGAAAAATTATTACACTTGAAAATTTAAATTTATTAAAAATTCCAGCAACCCTTTCACCACAATTTCATTTATTTGCAGTGCACTGATATCTCACGCAAACTTTTAAAGTATTTTAAGTCAATATTATTTGAATTCCTTCGTAAAATTCCAAATTTTTCACAGAGCTTAGATTCAACACTTCTTTTCTCTTTGAAACAATTCACAATACATACCTACATATCGACGCCTCCATTCTATAACGTTCTAAGTGTTCTTGCATTTTTAAATTCGACGTTCTCTAACTTAAATACTGTCAAAATTTAGTTAAGATGCGCCGATCCGTTCCGAAGTTATAGGGAAAAATCTTCTTAGAATACACATATAGTCTTATGTCGAGTGAAAACTTTGAGAGCTCATAACTCAAAACACACTTTTTCGAATTAGAATGTTATAGAACGGTTACTTTTCTCATCATTTTGAATATTTGATCTATTTTACACTTCAATATACATATTTGGAAGCAGTACCTTTTCTTTAGCAACATCATCGATGGTAATTTAGACATCGTTGTTATCGATTGTTCGTAACCGGACATAATAATATTAATTTCCAACTGTCTGAGAAGACGGTGTTTCTTTAGTAATTAGTAGTCAATATTATATTTAGGTAGTAATCCTGAAGAAAGGGTTGTAGTAACCAATAAGTATTTATGTATATTTATGTACGTGCTTCTAAGTACCTTACTGGCCATAATGATTTTAACCGACTTGCGGTCTAGCTTCTCACATTTATTGACGGGGCCTACAGTTTAACGATAGAATTGAGACATTTTTTTCACGACAACTATTTGATATCAGGGATCTCTAAAAAGACAATATGCTACTCGTTAGCAGACTATGGTGACTATAGTTTTGTTTCCTTGACTGAGAAAACCTTTTCACAAATTTTACTGTATGTTTTTATAATATAGTTTCGAAATAAAAATTAAAGCTTTTCATCTCATGCCTAATTTGTTAAATGTTTGAAAGGTACTCGTTATTTTTGTGTAGCTACTTATACTTTGTGTCCACTAAATAACAAACATATTAGAAGATATCAACAGTCAAACATATGCTATAATATTTGACTGATTGAATGAGGCAAATATGCAAAGTTTTCAAGTTTTTAAATGGCTGTAGTTCAAAAACTACAAATCAATTATTAAAATCCAAATACAACAAGCAATACAAATTAATTATATTTATTTTAAGCATTAAGTATTTCCTGAGTTTAGTGATCCGGAGAACTGAACACAATCAATATGTAGTGAATCTCAGGAAGCCAGACCTGACTAGGATTAAGTTTTTTTAGACTGTAAACTGCTCTTTATACGACTCCCGTAGCCGAACTATGCTTATATTCAATGTGGAAGTTATATATTTTTATAACTTTTTTAATTAAATCTGGATAACCTTAAATAATTTATTGAAATTCAAAAAAAATGAAATTTAAGTCAATAAATTGGTAATTTTAAAGAACTTTCATTAAATATACTATGGAAAACTGTGCAGTATCGCAAAATGAACAATAAAAGCAGTGATGCATAAGAGCTAACCTTCACCCAGAGACACCAAAAGGAAAATAATTCATATATAAAGGGTTTTTCCAAAAAAGGTCAGTTGAAAAACTTATTTTTTAACGAAAAAAAGTTGTAATCAAATTAGTTTCACTTTCTCATCATAAAACAAAACCCATTTTGTGAGTTATTATCTGATGGAAAAATAAATCTGTTTTATTTTCCTGTTTTTTATGACGGTGTAGTAACACTCCTTTGATAGATTTTATAAGAATTTATATTTGTTCGTTAATATCCGATTTTTGAAGTCGCCGTGGTGTAGTAGGTAGTGTGTTGGCTTACTATTCGAAAACCCGGGTTCGTATCCCAGGTCAGACATCAAAAATGAAATATGAAAAAATATTTCTTCGGCGACTTCCTCTCAGCAGATTTCTGGCAAAAACTCTGAGAGTAAAATAAACTGCCATGAAAAAGTTTCTCAAAATTCTGTCGTTCGGAGTCGACGTTAAACTGTAGGTCCCGCCACTCACGTACAAAATTAACGCACACAACATGAGTGGTGTGAGAAGCTAGGCCGTAATCCTGACTGAAGGGTTGTAATGGCCAATTATGTATGTATGTTATATCCGATTTATAATAATTTTTCTGAATCGCCACAGATTCAGTAATTGAATTTGAATGAATTTATGGGTATAAAGATAAATCCACGAAACAGTTACATAAAACGTACTCTATACATACTTCGATTTATTAATGGCTCAAATTTTTGGCGTCATGTCATCACAGTGGACAGATATTACATTTTCATATCGATGTGCAGTAAACATGCCCATATGCCGTATATGAGTGTTTCATAAATATTGCTCCATGAAGACTTGATCGAATGGAACCCGAGACCGTTGTTATACATATGTCATATAGTTCACAAAAACAACATATATAGCTTAAAAACTGTAAAATTTAAATAGTATAGTAACGTGCAAAGAATTGATTTAAAGAAAATCAAGATAGAGAAGATACAAGGAAGGTTTTATTAGCACACAATTGAAGCAGCACTTACTTTCCTTATATCGTTCAAGTAAATGTGTGTTTTCACATATACACAATTTCTTGCATATGCACATATACTACATTGCATTCAACAAATTGGTGATCTGGTTTGTTCCCTCCAATACACAAATTTAATTTTTTCTAATTTGGCATTACTTGTAATATTACAAATACTTTCTTTCCTTGCAACATTTATTGCTTTTTTATGCTAAATTAAAATAACACTTAGAGAAAATTTTATATTATTTTATTAATTACTTTTTAGTAATTTAATTCACTTACCTTAAACGAAATATTTTTTGTTTTGCTGTTTTGGTTCTGTTCAAAAAATAATTTGATCATATGCTGGATGCAATAATCAGAGTGCTAATAATATGGTTTTACATTTCCCAGTTGTAATATACAATTTAAAATGTCTTTTTAATTTTATTTCATGTTTACATTTAATTGTATATAATGCCATACGTGTGTATATGCATTTTTCTTATACGTCTAGACTTGCACGGGGTCGCTCAAGTTGTAAATCTTTGTAAAGTAACTTTAATCACAGTGCTAAAGACATTCAGTTATGTATATATATATACATATATATTTTATCAATTTATTTATTTACCTCTTAATTTTATTATAAGTTATTTATTTTGTTACTGAGTAATTAGAGGAATGAAATTACTATGAATTTCCTGTTGAATTTTTGTATATGTATACACTTATTAACATACAACAAGGCGACATTTAATACATCTTTTGCAGATGCTTATTACTATCTCTTTTCTTCCTTAATAATTTAACAAACCTATTTTTGTCGATTGTATATATTTTACTGACAGAAAGCTGTTTCACATTTTTATGTTTTTACATGGTAGACACTACATAAACTTTGGTAAATTTAAGAAAAAATATGTTGTGTTTTTTTTCTGATAACAGAAGACCATGCAATTAAAAATTCTACTGGAAATGAGACACGGCCAAACTTATTTTCAAGTAAATTTAATCAAACAAATTATTCAAGTTAATCAACACCCGTACGAATTCAACTTTACGTGAAATTCTACCAGATAGCTGGAAAAATAACAACGCCTATAATCAACAGTGTTGTCTAATCCAAAAGCATAAAAGCGCTGAATTGAATTTGTAAAAAAATAATACTAGAGTCTAATATGCCATATTTTAAACCAAAATTATGTGATATAAAATTATGTCAAATATTTCTGAATTATGTTTAGCTTATATTATTATATTGTATATAGAATTCCGATATATTGTGGGAAAAGATCCGTTGTAAGCGCATAAGTTATGAGTAGGAACAGAAGAAAAACCTACCTTACTCAGGGGTTTCACCATCAATTTTTACCTCTCAATTTTCATTCACTCATTCTCATTCACAGCTTTTTATTAATACACACACAAAATCAAATATTGAAAAGACATTGACATCCAATTTTGCGTTGAATGAGTGTTTCAATTTTCGTTAATAAAAACAGCTAATGTACATAAACCAATTTTTTGAAAAATTCTGCGATGGAACTTGTAGTTGTTTGCTTGTTGAATACATTTCGTCAACGAAAATTGGAATAAAATGAAATGAAAAATTTTGTATAGTCCACGTCACAGCTATCAACTTCTTGGCATTTTGACAGATATTATGTGTGGAAAAACTTAATGAGGACATTGAACGTGAAACCTCAGTGTTAGAGTGCTACTTAAAGTATAGCTGAATACTAGTCTATTGGTATATGGTAATAACACATTATTTCGATTTAAGATAAACATCCATAAAAAACAAATTTATTAGTATAATTTTTAATTTTGCATTGCATATAGTCAATTATAAATATTCTTTTAATATATAAATGTTTATTTGTAATTGGAATATTTTGTACACAAATGTTTTTATTGTCATTTTAATCTTTTATTTTCGTTCCCACGGGAATGCCAGACACAAACGTCAGCATTTACTGTGTGGACGAAAATGAAATTCTAGTACTTATTTTTTCATCTTTGTTTAAGTAGAAGTTTAAGTAGTGGTTTAAGTAGAAGTAGTTAATAATTAAGTAGAATAAGTATAAGAACGAATTATTTTTGAATAAAGTTTTGAGTACTGAATGGACAACGTAAAGATTCAGTTGTTTCAATTAATATTACTATTCGAACAACGAAAAAATTCACTTGTTTCAATTAATGTTGCTGGTGACGAGGTAAACTAAAGTAAAAGTGAAGAAGTGTCTAAAAGAAAAAAAGAAGAAAAAAATTATTTAAATTTTAATATTAAATGTTAAAATTATTCCAAAAAAATATAATACAATTACATAAAATTTGGTTATTGGTGGAGACGTCAATCTTCAAATAACATAAAATAATTATAAAATATAAATTAAAGAAGTGCATTGAGAAGAAAAAATCAATTTTTTAAAGTGGAGACTGTCGACATCATCAAGGCTGGTTGGTGCTTCAGATTTACAAGTGAAAAAAAAAACATTATAAAAGGACTAAAGATAAACAGAATTTTAAAATAAAGTGAAGTGAAATGAAATTAAAAACGAAAAAAATAAATAAAAAATAATTATACATCAACACACAAAAAAAGAAACAAAAAGGAATTGCAGAAATGTTGGTGTAACATGAAGTGACTAACAATTGTAGTAGAAACAAAAAATAAAGAGCTAAACGCAACAAACAGAAAAAAGAAAGAGAGGAACAAGTTTTATGCATTTTGTGAGCAAAAGATTATATATTTACCGTACTGTATTTAAAGGTGTATGCAAGCGTGCGAGCGTATTTGTTGCTGAACGTGAGTGTCGTTTGAAAGAGATTTTGCACAAGCCGTAACAAAATCTATAAGAGGAGTAGAAGAAGAGATAATACTGCACTGCCCCAGCATCAACAACAACAGTAAACCAAACAGCGAATACAAACATAAAACTGTGAGATTTGGTTATAATTTTTTTATTATTGTTATGTATTTTATAATTTACTTGTTTACAGATCACCTGCCGGAACCGACAAAGACTATGATATTTGCGCGAAACCCACAAACATTGCAGGCAGCGTACAAAATTATTCTTGAAGCAAGAGACCTGAATTACACTGCAACTGGTGATAATCAGAAATCAAATACACGATTTAGGACAAATTATGGGAATGATAAGCCAAATCAAAACAGAGGTAATAATAGTTACAGGGACAATAACAATTGGCAGTATAATGGAGGTTTTTGCAATAATAATCAATCTCCTAGGTATAACAATGATCAATCTGTCAATTTTTATGGCCAATCTTGAAATTATCGTAGGTACAACAATGATCGGTCTGGAAGTTCTCGTAGGCATGACAATAATCAGTCTGGAAATTTTTATCATCAATCTGGAAATTTTTATAATCAATCAGGAAATCTTCGTAGGAGGAATGACACTGGATCGGGACACAGTAGAAATACTAACAGGACTGAAGGTGTAGTTCCTATGGAAGTCGACTCGTCCAAAGTAAATTCTTCAACGGAGGCCTTAAACAACTTCCCCATATAGTTGTAGAAACCCCAAATAGAAAATTATATTTTATCATTGACAGTGGGGCGGAATTTAATATTGTGAATGAGGGAGTGTGATGGGGTGGATGAGGGTTCCTCAGGAATTCGAACTCCAGAAGAAAAAGAATTATTACAAAATAATAAAGAGGGGAAAAAAGAATGGGGTTAATAAAATGAACTTTTTTGATACTTCATGTGGGGGTAATTACCTGCTTGATGGTTTTCGAATAACTGACTAACAATAAGCAATAATATTCATATTTACATTTTTAGAACATAATAAACAATAAACGATATCAGTGAGAGATGTTCTTCGTTAAGACATCTCTTCTAATTATGAGAGATGTTCTTCGTTAAGACATCTCTTCTAATTATGAGAGATGTTCTTCGTTAAGACATCTCTTCTAATTATGAGAGATGTTCTTCGTCAAAACCAACCATCAGGAACAAAAGTAATGGGTCACATGAACATTCCGCCCCCTTGCAGTATTGCAATAAAAAAGACGGAGATTGTTCATGATATAGAGTGGCAACAAAAAAATGTATAGAGTTAATATAAAAAAATTCGGATTCGATATACATATGTAAAGAAAAATATTTAGTTGTACACTAATGAGGCATAGATATTTTATACATACATATATAAGTAATTCATTGGTTTATAATCAGAATTCATTATTTTTTTTTAATTAGTATATAATGTAGCATAATTATGAGGAACATAGATTTTTTACGATTTTGCAGCTACATTGATTACGATGGTTGGTGCTCCCGATTGTGTAGTAGTTGCAGCTGAATAGTGTCTTTGTGTCTGATGATATGCGAATGGGCGATGCTGACGTCGTTGGTTATTTGTTGAAGAGCGCGGGTGCTGTCGTTTTTTCCGGTGGTCCCAGGCAGACTCCACATCGTTCGCGACTTTGGCAGTGCCTTAGTCTTTGCGAATGCGCCAGGCAGTTAAAGCAGTAGCCATGTTTCCGGACTACTGCAATACGCTCCTGCACGGGGAGACGACGAAACCGAAAACACTTCCGTAATGGGTGATCTCGGTTACAGTAGCGACAGTCCCTGTTGCGCTTCGTAGTTAGCCTAGCAATTGCATCTTGGGATGGCTGTTGTGTCTGTCGGGTTGAGGTTAATGGCCGTGGAGTGCTTTCACGATGGATACGGAACCAACGAGATGGAGTTAACATCTTAACTGAAAATAGAGATAACATTTTAGTTTTTTTACAAGAGGGCAACAGTATAAGTTTAACTATTGGCCTTAGAATCAGGGCTCGAGAAGTGCGAATTTGAGCATCTCTGACTTTTCCATCAGAGCCTGGTAAGACCTTTTCAATTCTACCTAATTTCCACTGAGAAGGAGGTAAGTTTTCACGACGATGCAGTTCCTTCAGATATTCTTCTTTCCATAATACCGCGAAATGATGATGGAGTATCTTTAATTTACGCCATCGATTATCAAAACTCAAGGACTGATCAGTTGGGATAGACTCCGCAGGCGCCAAAAAGGGGGATCCAACTAGAAAATGACCGGGAGTTAAAGCATTTAGTTCTGAGGGGTTATCGCTGATCGGACATAAGGGTCTTGAAATTAAGCATGCTTCTATGCGCACTAACATAGTTTCAAATTCCTCGAAGGTAAATTTTTGCGCATTCGTAATTTTCATTAAGTGGGACTTAAAACTTTTGACACCAGCTTCCCATAGTCCTCCCATATGAGGTGCACCTGGCGGGATGAAATGCCATTCAATATTTTGATACATATACTGACTAGAAAGCTGTTGTTGAAGAGTGGTTAGAAAATTGGTACGATCGGCAAGGAGAAAGTTTGCAGCGCCAATGAAAGCTGTACCATTGTCTGAATATAATGTTGAGGGACAACCACGGCGACAGAAAAATCGAGAAAATGCAGCAAGGAAAGCATTTGTGGAAATTTCAGATGTCAGTTCTAAATGTATGGCTTTCGTTGAAAAACATACAAATACGAGAACATAACCTTTTGTTGTTTTACACCCTCGCCCTACATAAGATTTAATATCAAAGGGACCGCCGAAATCGATTCCGGTATGAGTAAAGGGGCGTGACATTGTCGTGCGTTCGGCGGGTAAAGCACCCATTATTTGCTGGTTTTGGCGATCTTTGTGTAAAACGCAAGCCTTACAGTTGTGAATAAATGTTTTAATTAAATTCTTTAATTTCGGGACCCAGAACTCGATACGCATCAATCCCATTAGTAACGAATTACCACCGTGTACAGAACATTTATGCAACATGGCATGGCAAGATAATTGGAAATTTTTCATTGTATGTCAAGACTGGGGATTGTGACAATCGACCGTTAGATCTAATAAAACCATTGTTGTCGATGAAAGGGTTGAAAGTTACAAGGGGACTTTTCTTTGGTAGTAAAACACCTTTAGACAGACGGGTATATTCTGAAAAATATAGACGTTGACATAAGAGAACAAGACGAGATTTTACAAATTGAATTTCAGATTGTCGTAGAGAGGTTAAATTAAAAGTACGATGAACCTTATATTTGCTGCAAGTGTTATGTAAAAAGCGAAATATGTAACTTATTACACGCATGGCTCGAGGAAGATCTGAAAATCTATCAAGAATGTCGAAATCCAAGATTTTTGTCAAATGCGATCGTACAGGTTTGATTTCCCTATCCGTGTTAAATTTCTCATTATTTGAGGGCCAGCTATTTCGAGGCAACTTAAGCCAAGAGGGACCGTGCCACCAAAGTTGACTCTCAACGAGATCATTGGCTGAACATCCACGGGATGCTAAATCCGCAGGGTTATCCTTTGAGTCCACGTGAGACCAGTTATCAAAATTGGTTTTCTCCAAAATTGAGTTCGTACGATTTGCGACAAACGGGTTCCAAAAATAAGAGGGTTTTTGCAACCATGCCAAAGCTATTGTAGAATCAGTCCACATATACGATTGAAAACAAGTGTTGAGATGTTGGGTTCTAAAATGTTGAATCATTTTTGCTAGAAGCTCTGCACCACAAAGTTCCTTTCGGTTAAGAGTTATATATTTGACAGGCGCAACCTTAATTTTCGCACTCAATAGGTGAGTAAAGACTTGTCCATTTGGGGCTTTAGAGCGAATATAAAGTGCAGCGGCATATGCCTTTCTGAAGCATCACAAAAACCGTGTATTTCGAAGGAAAATGCAAGGTGATAGTTGATAAAAACGTAAAAAGCGTAATCTTCAAGAAAGGTTTTCCACAGCTTCAAAGCAGGAGGTTTAATCACTTCGTCCCAATCAGTCTGATTTTTCCATATTTGTTGCATCAGCATCTTAGCAACGATCAATTTCGGGGCTAACCATCCGGCAGGGTCGAATAATTTTGCGATTTCAGATAGTACAGCTCGCTTTGTAAATTGATTTGAACAAGGATATTCGTGGGGTTTAAAATAAAAGAAATCTGTTAAAGCATTCCATTGCAAGCCTAACAATTTTGAGGTACATGAATCAGAGAGAGTTAAAAAATTATCATTCAATAAATTCTTAGGGTCTATACCTTGCAATGTAGCGCAGTTATTAGCGGTCCACTTTCTTAGGGCGAAACCAGCAGAAGCAAGAACATCGATAAGATCGTTTCGGGTTTTAATTGCATCATCTATGCTATGGGATCCAAACAGTACATCATCCATATACATATAATTTCTTATGATATTCGAAATAAGGGTTTTTCACGCTCGCACTGATTGGCTAACTCCAATAAAGTCCTTATTGCCAAATAGGGAGCACAATTGACACCAAAGGTGACTGTCTTTAATTCAAAATCAGTGACGTTTTCACGGGGGGAGTTACGGAATAAAATCCGCTGAAACGGGGTATCTTGGGGGTTAACAAGTATCTGACGATACATTTTCTCTATGTCAGCATTCAAAACGTATTTAAAAAAACGCCATCTGATTATAAGGGTTGGTAAATCGGCCTGTAAAACTGGCCCGGGGTAATGAATATCATTCAAGCTAACTCCATTGGATGATGGGCATGATGCATTGAATACTACTCTTAGTTTGGTGGTAGTACTATCGGGTTTTAAGACCGCATGATGGGGTAAATAATACGATTTCGGGTTAGAGGTTAAATCGAGGGTTACACTCTTCATGTGGTTAAGGGTTAAATATTCTAAAATAACCTCATCGTATTTCGATTTAGACTCCATATCCTTACTAAGACGAGTCTCATTGCGTACATATTGGGACATAGCGATGTTTCGAGATTGGCCAAGAGGCTTTTCATAGCGGAAATTTCTAATAAAGGGTAGAGAAACAACAAAACGACCTGAGGAATTACGGTAGTTCGTTGATATAATTCTTCACAATATTTGTCATCATCCGAGACTGTAGGTCGAGTAGGTACTCCTTCGAGTTCCCAAAAACGGCTCAACAAATAATTAACATCAAGCTTGTTAAAAAAGATGATACGGATGAGTTAACCATAATCGAGTCGACCAGTAATAATCCAACGGAATACGCTCTGTTGCGCTACAAGAGTTCGATTTTTATTCCATCGGAGATGCAATAATCTTTGGGTATATATCTCCCCCCATGAGTAAGTCCACATGTGAACCTTGTTGGTTATTAGAATCAGCCAAAGGTAAGTCAGAGAAATCAGATTTGTCGAGTGAAGAGGGGGGTAACTAGGTAACGATCCAGTAAGATTTTCAACCACAAAAACCTCAACATGAGTTGAGAAATGGGGGTCCAAAGTTGATTTCATTTCGATTTGTCCAATTTGAGATGAAGTCGTAGTAATAGAACTACTGAGACCAATGACATTCGTATGTGAACTTCTAAAGGGAAGCGTGAATTTTCGTTGTAGAGGTCTTGATATAAACGAGGCCTCAGATGCAGGGTCAATAAGAGCACGAACCGTACAGCAAAGGTCACCGACCACGGTAGTCACGAGAGCTGTTCCTAATAGGGTCAAATTTGATTTAGGGGTTTGTAAAAGCGTCGAATACGGTTGATGATTTCTTCTAGCAGCAGAGGTTGAGGGGGCATTCATGGGGAGTGAGCATGGTAAGTTATTTGAAGTTGAAGTGGCAACATGAGTTTGAGTTTCAGGCAAAAGTCTTAAAAGGGGGTTTGAGTTAGGATTCGACAATATGGTGCGATGCAAAAGAGAATGATGCTTTTGGTTGCAAGTAGAGCAAACAAATTGACTCTCGCATTTTCTAAAATCGTGAGAAATGGCCAAACAATTAGTGCATCGATTTTGATCTTTCACTAAAGCAAAACGCTCATTGACAGACATAACTAGAAACTGCGGACATAATCGCAGAGGGTGGCACTCTTGACACAAGGTACACTTACTTGTTTTATTTTGCGAAACATTAGTATGAAAAGAATTTACCTTTCGCGAACCACGGGGATTGTCAGATTTGAAATGCGAATTATTTTTTGAGTAGCTAGTGGGGTTACTTGTTGTCCTAATATCGCTCACGGACCCCAAAGTATGGAAGCGGCTGGATAAGAATGCGTCCATTTCCTTCCAGGTTGGTAAGCCAGTTACGTCCTTAATTGATTGCTCCCACAGATTGAGTGTAACATCGGATAAGCATGTTGAACAGATGTAGATAAAAATAACGTCCCAATTTTTGGTGTCTATATTCAACAAGGTCAAGTTTGATACACAATTATTAATTGTTCGTTGCAGCGCTTTTATAGTGGGACCAGATTCCTTGGTAATAGGGGAAAGGCTTAAAAGAATCTTAAGTTGTGAGTTTACTAGGACGCGTTTGTTCTCATAACGTTCGATTAAATTATCCCAGGCCATCAGAAAACCCGCATTTGTAAATGGGCATGATTTGACAATATCATGAGCTTCGCCTTTAGTCTTCTTCATCAAATGACAAAGTTTCTCAACTGGCGATATATGCGCTTGGTCGCCATATAGGGCTGAGAATTGATCGCGAAAAGTAGGCCAGGAGCTATAGTCCCCATAAAAGGCCTCCATGTCGCACGGAGGTAAATGAAAACGGTCCACTGATGTGGTATGGGGTTTAGTTTCATTCGAGGAGCCAGTTGGGTTAAGTTTAAAAGAACTTAAAAGCTCATTGGCCTTTGAGAGACACTTGAGATGGGCATTATACGCGGAATAGTATTTATTCTTAATAGTCTCTGCGCTAATTTCTTCCTTTAAAGCCGACCTTCTAGACAAAACGTCATCATAAGCTGACCTCAATCCAGTCCATAAGTGGATCATTTCATCGTTTTGCACCTCCAAGCTATGAGACGTATGGTCTTGTTGAGGGATGGAAGAAAAGTACGCACTAAATTCAACCACGCGGTCCGAGGAACGAATGAATTTTTCCAACAGAGACATGGTTCAATGAGACGATAAAAAATCAAAATAATGCCCAAAACACTTTTCTTCAATAAGGAGAACAAAATTTTTTCCGCAATAATAAAAAACCGATAAACCAATATCACAACATTAAATTGGTAGGATCTATTTTATCCGATCACTATTATAATCCTTTGGTTTTATTTCTATTTTCTATTCTTCTTTATCCTATTTCTTATATTGCATATATATAAGTTCGACACGTTGGATTGCAACCTTTTTCAAGCAACTTTAATAATAAACTTTAATAACTCAAACCGAAAATCACTTCAGAATTTTAATACACTTTGCTTATGCGAATACCGTTTGCACAATAGGCCGTGTATGCTTTAATCTTATATCCTTTTGATTTTCAAAACACTTTTCAAATTTATTTTATTTTCATCCAATGTATATATGTATATAGAAATTTCTTTTCACCATTTTCTTCCGATTTATTAACCCTTTCATGACCGAATTTTTTGGGCCAGAGCTAAAATTTTTTTAAGGACATGTGTTTGTAAGTCATTGCCTAAATATGAAGTGATATTAAATTCAGAGTCCTACGTATTCTGGTTTTACACGTTTTTAACCAAGCTTGTTTGCAAAAAAAATTTTCTTTTAAAAATTAAAAATTACGGAATTTATGAACAAAAATGTACAATGTTGCCTATAGGCAACATCGGGCATGAAGGGTTAAAAAAACCTTTTCTTACTTCTTTTTAAATTATAATTACATACCTTTATATGTTGATTTTTACTTATTTGGGGTTGGATAAAATTAAACGCTGGGGGTTATCAACACTTTATTTTATCTAAAAAAATCCGTGGATCCGGCTCGAAGGACCAGCATATGATGGGGTGGATGAGGGTTCCTCAGGAATTCGAACTCCAGAAGAAAAAGAATTATTACAAAATAATAAAGAGGGAAAAAAGAATGGGGTTAATAAAATGAACTTTATTGATACTTCATGCGGGGGTAATTACCTGCTTGATGGTTTTCGAATAACTGACTAACAATAAGCAATAATATTCATATTTAAATTTTTAGAATATAATAAACAATATCAGTGAGAGATGTTCTTCGTTAAGACATCTCTTCAAATTATGAGAGATGTTCTTCGTTAAGACATCTCTTCTAATTATGAGAGATGTTCTTCGTCAAAACCAACCATCAGGAACAAAAGTAATGGGTCACATGAACAGAGTGTGTTCACCAAAATGGGAGACAATAGAGTCGAGGTTGATCGACAAATCTAAGAAATGCTTAAAAATGGTATTATTAGGAAGTCGAATAGTCCATACAATAGCCCGATTTGGGTCGTACCCAAGAAGATAGGTTCTGATAATGTACAGAAGTGGAGAATAGTCATTCACTGTAGGAAACTAAACGATATTACAATAGAAGATCGCTTTCCTTTCCAATAGATTTGGCGAAGGGTTTCCACCAGATTGAAATGCATCCTCACGATGTTCACAAAACGGCTTTTACGACCGCCAGTGATCATTACGAGTTTTTGAAAATGCCGTTTGGACTTCGGAATGCACCCGCCACATTTCAACGTCTCATTAATGGTATACTAAAGGAATTCATCGGGAAAATATGCCTAGTCTATTTAGACGATATCCTGGCTTTTTCTACAAATGTATAAGAACATATGGAGTCGTTGGAAAAGGTCTCATAATGTTTAAAGAACGCTAACCTTAGAATTCAACCGTATAAGTGTAAATTTTTATCCAGGGAAACAGAGTTCTTGGGTCACATAATTACATCAGATGGAATCAAAGCTAACCCAAAAAATCGAAGTCATTAATGACATTAACTACCTAAAGTCAGAAGCAGAATAAATCATTTCTGGGGATAACTAGGTACTACAGACGATTTATCAAAGACTATTACAAAAGAGCTTACCATCTTATAAAATATTTAAAAAAGAACTCCAAAATAAATGTAAACGATACAAAATATGTAGAGGCATTTAATAAACTTAAGACATTGTTGAAGAATGACCCGATACTTGCCCATACAGATTTCCAAAAACATTTCACTTTAACAACCGATGCAAGCAATTTCGCACTAGGCGCAGTGCTCACGCCAAATAATAAACCCATTGCTTACGCAAGTCGCTCTCTGAACGGTCACGAGCAACGATATAGCACAATTGAAAAAGACCTCCTTGCAATAGTTTGGGCCACCGTATAAACAGTATCGAAACGCAATTTTGACGTTTACCAGCGAATTATGAAAGGGACAGCAAATATTACCAAAAAGTATTTCTGTCCCTTTCTGATTGTCTGTCTGTTTTGTTTATTTATGTTTTTTTTAGGTTTTGGGGTGGGTTTTTTATATTGGCGAGAGTTAATAAAAAATGTAATTTTTGTGTAAAACTATTAATAAATAATAAAAACAACTACTAGCAATAACAATTTTTAACTTTTTCTTTCAAGAAATTAAAAAATATTGGCAACTTTCAGCAAGAAAAATTTTTTATGAGCAGTACGTCTTATTTTGATCTTGTAATATTTAGCTTCTTAATAATCTCTGGCACAAGAAACTATATCCATTGTGACCGAAAATCACACACATTTCGATTAATATTTAAATATTTAAGAATCTATAAACTTTTCATTAAAGAAATTAAAAAATATTCTAAATTTTCCCTTTTTTAACACAAAATAAATGTTTATTTACATTTCATTTTTCTGCTTTATCCGCCAGTTTTCACTCTGTATATCTGTTGCTTCTAACACATTTGATTCGCAAAACATTATAACATTTTTTTTCCCCTCTAAATTGGCTAGTAATTTGCTGCTATGAGAGTTTGTCATAAGTCAATGGTTTCGATACTGTTTATACGGTGGTTTGGGCAACGAAATATTTTCGCCCGCATTGATATGGTCGTAGAACTGACCACAGACCACTAGTTTGGCTAAATAATATGAAAGAACCAAATTCGAAATTGCAACGGTGGAAGATAAAGTTAAACGAGTTTGATTTTCTAGTCGAATATATAAAAGGCAAGGAAAATATAGTGGCGGATAGTTTAAGCAGAATGATATATGACTCTAAGAGGAATACAACACCGAGTGAAGAGGTTGCGGAGTCAATACTTTTTATTGGCCTTAATGGATTGTTTAACTCCGATGAGGCCAATGCTAGTAATAATATGGAAACGATTCACAGTGCAGATACTGATGATACAAATTTTATATCAATTACGGAGAAACCCATTAATTTGTTCAAGAATCAGATTATCCTGGATTACGCAACTAAGGAATCAAGGAAGTTGAAAATTATTCATAGGAACAAAATAAGAAAAATTGTAATGGTAACAAAGGAATCTGACTTAAAGAATACAATGCGAGAGTGTCTCCCAGAAAAGGGACTTGTTGCAATTTTTTGTGCGAATGACAGACTTTTTTTGAGATTTCAGGATTATTATAGATTGTATTCTGCAAATAACAAGAATTTAAGAATTTTAAGGTCACCTTAGAAACAATCATCACGGAATAAATGAAGTATTCAATAATTAAAAAAAAAACATGTTATTACCCCAATTTGCAGAAGGAAATTCAAAAATATATCAATAACTGCGAAATATATAACAGCAAAATTTGACAGGCACCCCATTAAACATGCGTTTAATGTGATAGACAGCCCTGAAAAACAAAACGAAATGTACCTCACAAGCATAGATAAGCTCACAAAATATGCTACAGCCGAAAGATTAAAATACTGAACTTGGATTTCTGTTATCGATGGATTGAAGAAATGATTTCAATATCTGGGTAAACCGAGACTGATCGTGATGGACAACGAATTCGATACGATAAACAATTCCTTAGAGAAAATAGAATAGATTTTCACTTGACCACTGCGTACCTAAAGACTGGGAACTTGGACGTTGAGAGACTTCACTTGACCCTTAACGAACATATACGGCTTTTCAACGCAGATTCGAATAACGAGAGCGACCTACAAGAAAAAGTTTTTAAAGCAATATTAGCTTACAACAATACTACTCATTCCCCCACCGCGATGTCAGGCGAAGATATTAGGCAAATATCAGAGAAGTTCAACAAGGAAAAGATGGAAAGGATAAAAGCCATCAATGAGAAAAAGAAATATACCAATAATACGGACTTTATAAATAAATTCATTAAAAACTATAGAGTTGGCAAAACTCAATCCCGATACAAGAAGATTTCTAACTACAGAGTTGAAATTAACCACCTAGTGTCACAAGATAATAAGTTTGATAAAACACAGGTTAAACGTAAATACCTTTTTCAGGGAAGCCATGGTGAAGATTGCATTCCTGATAGCATTGGTGGTGGTGGCCCAGGCGCTTTTACGGATCAGCAAGATTGAGGAAAACGTTGGTTTTGCAGTGGTTCAAATAAGGAGGATCGAGGTGCCTAACACAACAACCACGGTACTACACATAATACGCTGCGTTCAAAATAATAGGAGTAATAGTTGGCCATATTTAAATGAAGTTATTTTGCTAGTTGGCCAAAGGAGAAATGGCGAAATGTTTTGTGGACGGACGAAAGTAAAATTGTTTTGTTTGGCGGAACTGGATCCAGGCAGTACGTTCGACGTCCCTCGAACACAGCAAATGAAGTCCAGTGTACAAGAAAGACTGTTAAACATGGTGGAGTGAAAGTAATGATATAGGCCAACGGTGTTGGTCCAATACACGAAATAAAAGGCATTATGAACCAAAAAGTGTACGTGGAAATATTGAATAACGTTATGCTGCCATATGCAGAGTGGAATATGCCGATTAAATGCCGACAACGATCCAAAACACACCAGCAAATTGGAAAAGGAGTGGTTTCGTGTCAACGTTGTGGAGGTTATGTCATGGCCTGCTCAATCCCCAGACTTGAACCCCATAAAACATCTATGGGGGGATGTTAAAAAATATGTTGCTGAGTGAAAACCGTCAATTGCAGCTGAGTTGTGGTTTGTAGTGCAAGATGGGTGGAATAAAATTTCACTAAAACGATGTCAGGATTTAGTTGGCTCCATGCCTCGTAGATGTAAAGTAAGTAAGTAAAGGCTATTCTACCAAATACTAATCGTATTTAAAGTTTCTGATTATAGTCATAAGCATTTTTAACTTTTTTAATAGCAAATCTTTATCAAAACTGAAATACTCCTATTATTTTAAGATATTTTTTAAACTTCCTGTTACTTACTTGTTGAAAGCTTTATTTAATTAATGAATAACTTAAATAATTTAGTATTGAATCAACATTACATTACACCAAAAAAAATTGAATTAAACCATGGTTTTTTTTTGTTAAAAATTAAGTTTTTGTTTTTCAATGGTCTCACTCCTATTTTTATGAACGCAACTGTACGTCCATTGGAAATAATTTTGTACATAATAACAAATATAATTGAACATAGAAGAGATGGATGAATATTATCAGGGCAAAAGTTAGATCATGCCTTTTCAATTCAATAGGTCAAAACGGGGTTTAATAGACGCAGTTGGAAGCGTATACAAATGGCTTTTCGGACTTATGGACGATAGTGACAGAGAGGAAATTTTAGTACATCTAAAGAATGCGGAAATTAACACCCACAACTCTATAGAGACTTTGAATAAGCAAATGAAAATTAATACACATTTCGACGAGGAAATTCAAGCAATTGGAAGGGTAGTGAAAAGCGACAGAAACAAAATAAATCAGACATTTGAAGAGATAAAAAACGCAACAATGAAATAGTGAGGAGACCTTTGTACATGGACCAGATGCTTAATTTAAAAACCGTAGAGAGCAAAATTACCCAAATTCAGGCAAATATAGCGTCAGCCAGACATAATATTATTCAGCCAGACGTGCTAACACCGGAAGAAATAGAAAACTTTAATATCGACTATTTTAGGCTCAAACTTATTAAAATGGGCGTAATGAACTACATCAATGACTCACTGGTTATTGCAATAAAGATTCCAACCGAATTTCTTGTAACAGACCTAAAGTTAATCACCCCTTTACCAAACGATAGGTATCTAGAAATTGATGAAAATAGTGAATTGATAGTTACTATTAAAAATAAAACCTACACTTATGAAAGAAACCCATAGCTTAGTGAATTGAAAGTAAGCGAAAATTGTATTATAAAAAACCGCTGTAAATTGAGATATATTTGATTCAGGTAAAAAATGCTGTTAGTACGGTGATAACACATAGTTGTGGTAAATTTTTGTAATTGTGAACTAAAAATATTAAACAACTTATAGAAATAAAAAGATTATTGTGGACGAAAGATTCATCTACCCAAATAATGATTTTACAAAAATTGTTTTTGAAGAAAACATTAAACTAAACCAATTTTAGTCTTATGCTAGCATTGATTGTAAGCAGACGTTTTTTCTTTTTCTCCTCCGTTGCGTAGTAATAACTACCATACCAACAAAATCAGTGTAATCACTATAAACAGAATTCAAATTCGATTCCTGTAAATTTCTGTTTCACATTGAAACAATAAACAATAACAAAAAAAATAACAATAAACAATAACAACTACTAAGTGATCAATGCATTCGTTGAAACGAAAGAAGATGTCAGGCAGAGCACCAAAAGAAAAATATAAAAACAATGAAAACCGGTTTAGCATTTTACAATCACTTGTTAATGATGATGATACGTATAGTGAAGAAGAGGGCGAAGTACATGAGTATAAAATTGTTGTTCCCCCAATTATTGTGGATGCTGCTCATAAGTTCCAATGTGTTTACAAGCTGATTGGATCTTCATATGAATTTAAGAGAATGTCCATCGGTACTAAAATTATCTCACCATCAAATACGCTCTTCGAACAAGCAAAGAAAAAGCTTATTGCTTTAGGCTATACTTTCTACTCTCATGAGTGCAAAGATACCAAAATATTTAAGTTGGTCCTCTACGGTCTACCACAACTTAATCCTAATGACATTAAAGAAGAATTAAAAAACTCTTACAACATCAATGTTGTCAATATTAAGGAAATAATTACAGCTCGCTCCTCTGTAGATGATGCTATTTATATGGTTGAGTTTGATCGCACGATAATTTCAAAATCTCAAGTGTTAAAAATTAGATGTATGTGCCAAATTATAGTCTATTGAAGAAGTGTTAAAAAAAGAAACAGAGGGCCGACGCAATGTACCAAGTGTGCCATGTACGGTCATGGAGCTAAAAATTGTTTCCGCAAAAGTGTATTCATTGCTTGCGGGGGTGATCATGACGTAGCCAACTGCCAGGTTAACAAAGTACCTGAAGGCAGCCCCGCCGTCTACAAATGCTTCAATTGCAGTAAAAAATTTTAAGAACAATAATCATAGAGCCGACGACCCTCGCTGCCCCAGCCGCAAAGAATATTTAACAATTCGCGAACATCTAATGAACAAATCCCATACTAAAAACCGTCCTCTGCCCGCTGTCTTCGATGCATCCGCTGCTGATTTTCCCCATCTAAACAGATCTTCAGTTGTTCCAAACGTGAATAATTTCACCGTCCTGAATAACTCCTATGCCAGTATACTTGAAACTCCTGCTCAAAAATGTTCTTCAACAGCTGAACTTTATAGTATCGATGAATTATTCAAAATTTTTACAAGAGCCATCTCTGATCTACGCAATTGTAGAACGAAAATGGAGCAACTCAATGTTATCATGTCTATGCTAAAATATGCAATTTAATCAAGTTCAAAATAGTCTTAAAGTAATGCACTGGAATTGTCAAGGCATTACTACATTCTCTAAATCTGTGGAACTTCATAATTTTATAAAAGAAAACTCTATCGATATTCTTCTTTTGAACGAAACATTTCTAAAATCAAATCACAGCTTTAAGATGTCAGCGTACAAAGTGTATAGAAAAGATAGAATTTCTCATGGTGGAGGAGTTGCAATAGTTATTAAATCAACATTAAAACACAACGTCGATTCGTCATTTCCAACGAAACTGGTAGAAAACACTAAAGTCAAATTCATATCAGCTTATTGTCCTCGTTACACTCCTGACTTCATCCGCGATCTCGATTTGATGACATCTACAAATGGCGACTTCTTCATCCTAGGGGATCTAAACGCACATCACCTCAGTTGGAATTGCGCTAAATCCGATACTGCTGGAAATCTTCTATTTAATCATCAAAATAGTAATAATTATTATATATATTATCCACCTAACCCCACTAGAATTCCTCAAAATCTCACCTTCAGACAGACATCGACGATTGACGTTCTGCTATCTAATTCCACACTATAATTCAGCGATTTAGTGGCCTGTCCCTATAGTTTATATTGGGATCATGTTCCAATATTATTTTTTTATTAATGAAGATATTCATCATATAGAAAAATCTTTTCTAGACTTCCATAATGCTAATTGGAACAGATTCAAAATCTCTCTAAACTCAAAAATTACCTCCTCCGTAATCCTCAATGAAAACATATCTTCTTTTAATATTGAGGATTCTATAAAAGAATTTACTGATCTCGTTAGAGCTTCATGTTTCGATTCAATTCCCATCAAACCTAGAAAAGTTCATAACTATAAATTAAATTAAATCTTAAAATATTTAATATCAACAAGAAACACGTACAAGCGAAAATTTCAACGTTGTACTGATCCAAATTCTAGAATAACCTTAGGTGCAATTCTAAGGGAGCTGAACAAACTAATTTCCTTCAATATTAACAACGAAAGAAACGCCCAGTGGTCAAAATTTTTGTCCAAAATTCCTAGCGGTAGCAGGAAATTCTGGAAAATTACAAAGAAAATTAAAGGAAGGAATAAGCCTATAAAAAATTTAGTAGTTAATGATAAAGAGATTTGTTCTAATAAAGAAAAGGCCGACAGCATTGCCGATCAATTTGAAAAAGCCATTTAACTACTGCGGGTTCCTATAGCTCAATGGAAAATAAAGCTAACTTTATATTCAATCTATTGGAAAGAGACACTTCGTCGTTCACCGACGTCAATTCTCTGACGTCTTTGGGCGAAATAAAATTTTTCATTTCTTGCCTTAGGTGCTCCAAAGCGCCTGGTATAGATCAAATTAACAATATCTTGTTAAAGAATCTTCCTCATACTGCTTTAAATTACTTACTTAGAATTTACAACTTCTGTATCACTAAATCATACTTCCCAAGCGCTTTTAAACTAGCAAAAGTTATCCCACTCCCAAAGAAAGGAAAAGATGAAAGACTTCCATCCAATTATCGCCCTATTAGTCTATTAAGCTCCTTAGGCAAATTATTTGAGAAAATTGTTCATCATCGACTCAAAACGTTTGTAGAAGACAACAACCTAATTCATCCCTATCAGTTTGGCTTCAGGGCAGAACATTCCACTATTCACCAGATTAAGAGAGTGGTCAACATGATTAGATCGAATATAAACCGACGGTACACTACTGGTATTATTTTCCTTGACGTGGAGAAAGCTTTTGACTCTATCTGGCATAAAGGCCTTATATTCAAGCTTCACAAAATGAATATTCCACTATACCTAATTAAATTAATGAAAATTTTCCTTGAGGACAGAAAGTTTGTGGTTGATGTTGACGGAAGTCAATCCACAATGCGTGACATTCCAGCTGGTGTTCCCCAGGGTTCGATTTTATCACCATTGGTGTATTCCCTCTACATTTCCGACTTCAAAATTGTCAGAGGCAATGATGTGGCATTTTATGCGGATGACAGTGCTATAATCTGTCACGGTAAGGTTTCTAACTCAATTGTGAAGAAAATTCAGAACGCTCTGTTATCACCCGCAAAATATTTTTCTAAATGGAATATTAAAATCAATGAAGAAAAATCTCAGGCCATTTTGTTTCCTTACAACAAGTCACCTAAGAGAATTCCTTGTAGGAAACTTAGGATACAAGGCAATGAAATAGAGTTCGCGAAATCCGTAAAATATCTAGGAATTACATTAGACCAAAAACTAAATTTTAAAGAGCACCTAGAGAATACATTTCTTAAAGCAATCAGGTGCGGGCGATCTTTATATCCTCTTCTGAATAGGAAGTCAAAATTGAATTTTAAAAATAAATTACTTTTATTCAAAATGTGTATAAGGCCAATTCTTACATATGGCTGCCAAATCTGGTATGATTGTGCCAGGTCACACCTGAAAAAGTTACAAGTAATTCAGAATAAGAATTTGAAAATAATTTACAATCTGCCTTCAAGATTTCCTACTATTGAACTGCATTCAAAGGCTAACATCCAGATGATTGAAAACTTTATAACTGACTTGGCGCTGTCATTTAGAGAAAAATGCAGAAAGTCAAACTGAGAGGTTTGATTTGATAACTTCTAATTTCAGCTATACTATTATGTATAGCTGAAATTAGATGTTGTCTTAAAGCTTCTCAATTTTCATATGTGATATTAAATTTTAGGTTTTTTACTATCTTTTTCCTATTAAATAGATAATTTTAATAAGTATTTAGTAATAATCAAAATGTGATAATTTGTTGAAATATCCTTAAGATAGAAACTCAAACACTGTAAATAAAATCACTTATCCAATGTTACTATGATAGAAAATAAATAAATAAAATAAATAAATAAAACTAAACCAATTTGAGAATATTAAAAAGATCGAAGAACTGGTGTACCATAAGAACTTGTCTTATGGAATTAACATAATTTTAGTCGTGTTTACATAAATTTAGTAACGGGTACAATTATAGTGTTTCTGATTTGTAAAAAATATTGTTACAAAAAAAATGTAAATATTGCATTAAAGCCTACAGTCGCACATTCAATAAAGACAATTGAGTCCGATGACAGAGGTCCTATATGGGCTACAAAATGAATTGTATCTTTGTAATTATAAACAGAAAAATATAGTATTGCAATTGTAAAAAATAAGATTGTACTTATGTAAAAAAAATAAAAAAACAGTATTGTAATTGTGAAAAAAAAAATAATATTATACTTGTATTTAAAAATAATAATAATAATAAAATTTTTGAGGTATTGTAATTGGGGAAGAAACGAAAATACATTAAGTATTATGATAAGATTTCAGCAGCGACTGCTGAAACTGAGGGTGGAGGAGTCATATATAAATATTCTTTTAATATATAAATGTTTATTTGTAATTGGAATATTTTGTACAAAAATATTTCTTTTGTAATTATAATCTTTTATTTTCGTTCCAACGGGAATGCCAGACGCAAACCTCAGCATTTACTGTGTGAAAGAAAATGTAATTCCAGTACTTATTTTTTCATATTAGTTTAAGTAGAAGTAGAATAATAATTAAGTTAATAATTAAGTGGAATAAGTATAAGAAAGAATTATTTTTGAATTTGAGTATTGAATGGACAATGTAAAGATTCAGTTGTTTCAATTAATATTACTATTCGCACAACGAAAAGATTCAGTTGTTTCAATTGTTACTATATACAAAAAAACTTTTTTAAATACTAACATTATTGATTAAATATTTTATATAAATTAAGTTTTATGTTTTTTTAATTTCAAATACGGCCCAAAAAAGTTCTAATTGATTGCTGATGCTAAATCTGTCAAATTATTTGTCATTTTTTCAGTTTTTTTTTTGAAAATCACGATGGACATTATAGCATTTAACGTCGCGACGCATGCAACCAATAAAATTGTTTTATTAAAAACTCGCTTCGCCCATTTTACGATCGCTATAATCGTCCTACCGCAATGACTATTGGCAGTATGGTGGTTAAATTCGAGTCCACTACTTCAGTAAGCGATCAACCGACTCCCGTACATTGAATAAACACAGGATGTGCTGAAAACATCGTCGCTTTACGTGAGAGGGTACAAGACAATCGTTTTCGCGTCGATCACAAGAACTAGGCTTTTCGCAGATCACAGCTTTGCGAATTTTGTATCGTAACTTAGCATTGCAGTAGTACAAAATTCAACTGAACCAGGAACTGAAGGTAAACGACCAAAAAAACGACCTGTGATAGCTGATGGGGTTCGAGAGCAGTTGGCAACTAATTCTAATTTACATCGAAAAAAATATTCAGCTTTAAGAATTTTTTTGTCCTGATTTGGACAATCTGGACACCAACGACTAATGGTTTCAAAGGGACGCTCGTATGTGACAATCAGGTCATGCCATTTTCTGCACGGGCCATTTAAGGATGGTCATCTCACGTGTAGTTGGTGTGAACAAGTCACTGAGTTCATGCTATTTGACTCCGATTTACTTAAGTCCCCAACGTAAGCCATGCCAATGGCCCAATTCAGATTTATGCGCTTTTGTTCGATGTTATATTCCACACAGAATGACAACAATCGGTTTAATAGTAAAATGGAATAAAGTGGTTTCGGTGTTATCGCACACACACTTTGTTTCATTTAAATTTATAGATAGGAATAGCGATACAACTTGGTACAAGTACAACTGCGTACAGCAATATAAAAAAGTGATGTTCATTTGAACGTTATAATAGGTATGAAGAAGTACAACAGGGGAATAAATAGCAAAATTTTCTATAGGAACAATATAACAGAAGAAGGATATCAAAACCATAATAGTTTAATAATTTTGTACAGTATCTTGCACACGGACGCTACAATCTGCCATCATATTGCCACGGGTTTAACATACCGTATCTAGTGAAGTTTTTACAACAAATTTTGAACATTCTGTTACTCAGTCGACTTATATGTATATATATATATATATATATATATATATATGTATATTTATGTATTTGTATATATGTATATATATACATATATGTATGTATATAATTATCTCTGTAATCATCTCTTATTAGTTTAGTTTGAAGCATAGACTCAGCAAAATTCATAACGTATATACATAAATATATATAACTTCATTAAAGTAAAATTTTGTTCTTTCGTCATCTAGTTCAAATGGAAATTTATTTAAATTTAAATTGGGCATGCTTTTTATAAATCTTTTGAAAATTACGGCATTGGAACCAACTTTTTTCACGTTTACCTCAAACACACTCCTCAAAATTAATTCGTGTATAGTTTTATACGAACAGTACTTACTGCTGTTGTATAAAAACGCAAAGCAATCATTGCCTTGAAGGTCCCTTTCCTGAATGGCATTACACACAGCTGATATCTGTTCTCTTTCAGTTCCTAATGCAAGCACATGACATTAAAAGTACTGTTGGGGTGAGCAGGGGAATAATAAAATAAAATATTTTGCGAGAAGTAAGGGTAAATAAAAATACAAAAGTATTAGTTTTAAATAATCAAATATTATTTAATTTGCACTCAAAACGTACCTTTAGCTTCGGGGGTGGATCGAGTAGAGATCTCTTTTCTTTTATATTGCTTATAATTCACAATTAATTAATTTTAATGCTGGGGTGATTTATACACTTAATCTAAACTTATATCTAAACTTGAAGGTAGGATGGCCAGCGTGACTGAGAAGTCATCTGGCCAGAGATCAAAATTAACATTACAGGGGTATATACATATCGATTTAGATTTATGTATATTACAATTTGAAACGTATATAATGACAAAATATAAAAATGTTGTTTCTAGCTGGCACTGAACATGAGAGCCTGGTTGTGGGTTGCGCTCTTCTTCTTGGGCTGGAATCAACAATAATCTCATCGAGGTTGTCGTTAGTAGGATGTTCGACAGATAGCCCACTGGGTATTAGAGTATCTGTAAATGAAAACGACAAACACACAGCAGAAAACGAGAGAAAGAAATAATACTGCTCTAGATTAGAAAGCGGCACGAGCTTCAAAATTGCCAATTTTTGCTAATAGAGTTGCATCGCAGAGCTCTAAACGTGGTAAAGTTTACACTTCTACAGGCACAACTTTTACTTTGGCAGCGAGTAAGTGGGTGACAAATTCACCAGACGTGGTTAGCACTCTATTATACAGAATGGCAGCATATGCTAAATTCTGTTAGCGGGAGATCGTGTGCATTAAAATCAGCATACTTCGGTAACGATCATATGGGTAATTGACCAGTGAGGTTTTCAACAGGATACGCTTTCGTGGTCAATTTAAACGATGGATCAATAGGAGAGAAGTAATACAAACTTTTGTAGAGTTTGATACCACTGCGCCATTAAGGCCCATAATAGTGGAAGCAGGTGCCGAATAGATTGGAAGATCTAGCTTCCGTTGCACTTTTCGAGAGATGAAAGTAGCTTGAAATGCTGGTTCTATCAAAGCTTTCGCGGGGGATTTCTAAAGAGCGATCTGGGGAAAATGGGCTAACGAGGCTGGTTTCAGCTCTCTCGCTACTTCTCCGTAGCGAATGATGTTTTTGTTTGCAAATATAGCAAGCGTTAGAGCTATGGCATCTTTTTGACTCATGGGAAACGGCCAAACAATTCGTGCAACACTTATGATCTTTAACAGATAATATGCGTTCACTAACCGACATTCTCAGAAAATTAGAACACAAACGAATAGGGTTGTTCTGATTACAAACTGGGCACTTTCTTTGGCGTATATTCGGGTCAACAGTCTCATATGTTCTGAATTTTCGAGGGTTACCAGAGCTGCTTTGGTTAGTAGCCTGGATAAAATTGTGACTGTGTGTTCGGGAAGTTTCGTGGAACAAATGTACACAAAAATGATGTCCCAATTCTGAGTTTCTATGCCTAACAATGACAAATTTGTTATGCAATCATTAATTGTCCGTTGCAAACTCTTAATTGAAGGGCCAGATTCTTTGGATATGGAAGGGAGGTTCAATTGAGAATTGACTAATACTCTTTTATTCTCGTAACGATCGACGAGGTTCTGCCAAGCCATGTCGAAAACATCATTCGTCATGGGGCGAAGAAGCATAATCGCCAGAAAAGGTTGGGTTGTCGCATGGGGGAAGGTGAGCGGGGATTGTGTTAGTAATCGGTTTCGGTTCGGTTACTCTTAAGACTATCAATTAATCCATCAATAAACGAGAATAATTGAAAATATAAGGTATATCCCGACAAATACTTGGCCTTAACTTCCTGTGTCGATATCTTAGTATCCTCGGCATTTTCTAATAAGTCATCGTAGCTATCACTAAAGGCTTCCCACAAATGGGTCAACTCCTGCCGTTGGATATCTAGTGTGAACGGAATGTTTTTTTTATTTTTTTATTAGTTTATTTATTTGCACAAAATTTGAATTCAATTTAATTAGGCCTCAGCGCCTTTAAGGCATTATTCAGGCAAAGTTGGCAAAAATATATATACATACTTATATACAATTAAGTAATACAGGGTATTATATTAAACAATTTACATTTAAAATTTAAAAAATTTGCATCAGAAGTAATTCAAATGTAGAGCATAAATGTTCTTTTAAATAACATTTAAAAGACGTATTTCTTTCAATAGATTTTAACTCATTAGGTAAAGCGTTGTACTTATTAGCACCTTTGAAATCTATACGTTGTTTCGTTTTTTCTAATCTGCATCTTAGAGTTCTGAGAATTTGTTCGATTTCGCGTGTTGAAATAAGTTTGATTGGTTGAAAAAGTACAGTGACCGATATTATAGACATTTTTAAAGACAACTGTTAAAGTTTGGTACTCGTGTAATCCATAAATTGGTAAGATTGTTTTACAAACGTCCTTGTATAATGAAACTGTTTAATATATAATAGGTAAGTTGTAAACTGTCTTCAATGCTTTGCAAACATTAAAATGATTTTAGATTACTGTTGTTTTTATTATGTGCGTAGATAACTGCCAAATAATTCAAATGTGAAAGTATTAATGATTGATAAATAATCAATTTCCCTTTTTCATTTAGTTTGTATTTCAGTTTATACAAAATACCAACAGCAGGTGATATTTTCATGTAAATCCCAGAACAAATTACTTTGCAAAGTAATACCCAAATATGGTGTTGAATGCGTTTCAGAAATACGTTCGCCATTTACATGTACAAAAAAATCGCTGTAATCTTGCGGTGACTGCGGTCTAAAGCGGACAAGTTTTATTTTCCCAGGGTTTAATTTCAACCTGTTTAAGCGTACATATTCAAAAAGTAAAGCAGCGTCTCCTTCAATATTGCTTTTTAATACTAAATCGTATTTTAGCGGATATAACAGGCATATGTCATCAGCAAACATATAGAGTTTCTCAGTCAAGTCAAGATTTTTCAAATCGCTTAAATATATTGAAAATAAAAGCGGACACAATCCACTCCCTTGAGGTACTCCAAACCTTACAGAGGGAATGGAACTTCTAGAATAATTTATTTGAACATACTGCTTCCTATTGGAAAAATAACTTTCAAAAAGTAAAAACTCACGGCCTTGAACACCATAACATCTTAATTTTTCCATTAAAATTTTATAATTGACTAGATCAAAAGTTTTTGTAAAATCGAAGACATTTCATCTACTCCTACAAAACCATCATCCAATCCGTTACAAATAAATTTAAAAACATTTTAGACAGCATCTTCTGTATCGCAACCCCTTCGAAAACCAAATTGGTGATTATATAAAAGATCTTTTTCTTCCAAATAAAGTAAAAGTCTGTCAGCTTTTCAAAGATTGTATCTATTCCATATAGTACAGGAATAGGGCGAAATTTATCGACAGTAGTTAAATTGGCCTCTTTTGGTATTGGGACTATTTTGTGGACTTTCAACACATCTGGATAGACTGAATCAGAAATCATCTTGTTGAAAATGGCAACCATTATTGGTGATAGTTCTTCTTCAGATTCCTTTACAAATTTGGCAGATATATTGTCATGATTTCATGAATGTCCTCTATGTTATCATCATTTAATATGAAATGAGATTGTGACCTGAAAATTGTTCGAAATAAGCTGAAATTATCATTGGGATAAATTAGAACTTTTTGCTTCAGTTCATCAACCGAACTAAGAAAGAAATTATTAAAAATTCTTGCTTTTACTTGATCATTCGTAATTTTTTTACCTTGGGAATCTCGCACGTCTACCTTCTTACTACTTAAGCGTCCAAGGGTATTGTTAATGAAATTCCAACATTTTTGGCGTCATTCTCCACCTTTTTTAGGCCTTCAATATAATAATTGTCTCTGCATACTTTACTTTCAACCTTGATCACTTTACTTATTCTTTTTAGTGTTATTTCAATAATTTGTTTATTTCTTGATTTTCTCCTTTTCTTTAACTTTTGTTTTAATAATATTAGTTCTTGAAGGTTACCATTAATCCATGGCGTAACTTGAAAAAGTAACAATTTTTTACTTTTCGTTTTAACAGTCGAATGAGAAGTCGCCGTAGTCTAGTAGGTAGTGTGTTGGCTTATTAGACGCAAAAACCTGGGTTCGAGCCCCAGGCCAGGCATCAAAGACAAAAATACATTTCGGCGACTTCCTCTCAGTAGATTTCTGGCAAAAACTCTGAGAGTAAATAAAAATTGCCATGAAAAGTTTCTCAATCAATAAAAATCTGTCGTTCGGAGTCGACTTTAAACTGTAGGTCCCACCACTCATGTATAAAATTAACACACACAACATAAGTGGTGTGAGAAACTAGGACGTTGTACAATGGGTCAATTCGACCTCCGCGTACTGTAATTGTCTTAATTGACAAGTACACGTCCTCTAACCTAACCTAACCTAACAGTCGACTGACTTATAGCACCTTCAACACAAGAAATCAGAGTATTTGTAAGATCTGAAGCACTTAGCGATAATATATTTTTTGGAAAATTGTCATTTAAATAACTTTTCGCTTTGTTGTAATCACAATGGGATTTTACTATTTCAACATGTTTCTTAACTACAATAATTTTGGAGTTTGCAGCTAATGATATTGTGATCTGATAGGTTGCATTCGACTAAATCCACAAAAATTCTTACAGGGAAATTTCTGAAAATGTGATCTATGCAGGTATTACTGGCTGGCCTTGTTGTCATATATGGTTTTGAAACATTGATTGAAGTTCTGCTTAATGAGGATTTTGAAATAAAGCCAACAATAATTAGAGGGTTTTGGGCATAATAATTTAGCATTTCATCAAAATAGTTTATAAAATCACGAAGATTACATTTTTGTGATATATAATAGAAAATTATTCTCAATGGCTTACTATCAATTTTAAAATTACACAAAGTAACAACCAAACATTCGAAAAAATCGTTGCTCCTGCAAAATTCAACAGAAAAATTTAAGTTCTGTTTAACATATAACGAAGTTTCACCATAACAATAAATAATAATTCCACAGAATAGAGTTACTCTAAAAAAATTGAATATTCAAACGCGACTGAAAGAAAATTTCACTTTTAATATAAAAAATAAAGAAATATATGCCATATTTAAAAGGGTACAAAAATGGTAAAAAGGATTAGCGAAAACTTTCAAAGCGATATTCAAAAAGGTAGGGTAGATGATTACAAAATATTTCAATATCCACTATATAAAATTATTTATGTTGTTATAAAAGTATCAAAATATTTATTTAAAAAATAAAAAATAAAATATATTTGCATATACATAATTTAATACAATTTATATAATTTCAATTAATAATATTGAAGATAAAATAGATTTCTATTTATATTAGTGCAAGAATATAAGATTCACAAATATCGTAACAAAATCACAATATATTCAACAGCGGCACTTTAATTTGTGACAATCTTCCAACTGTTTATAAAAAGAGAATGCAACAACAATACGAGTGTATTAATACAAGTTAACGCTGTTAACATTTAAAGCCTCTTACTCTGTTCAAAATTTCAAGTGGAATGCTGTCAAAATACATGTTAAAAAAAATCACATGAAATTTTCATGAAAAAATTTTGCAGAAGTAGTACTCTGTTCATTTTGTGAAAAACATATGAAATGTTTCTGGCAACATTATTTTTTCACAGCGAAATAATTAAAGCGCCAATTGTTTCACGTGGAATTTTCAATAACACCTGACTTTAAATTTTATGTGTATGTGCTAATATTGTTTTCCTTTTGAAAAAAATATTTACTTAAAAATGGAAAGCAACCAAGAAAACAAAAAGATGAAATTTAAGCGGCAACTAATATCAGCCGTAAAGAAAAAAATCTTATATGGAACAAAGCAGACAAGCTGCGCTCCAATCGGAATGCCATGAAAGCTGCATGGAGAGAAATTGCAAATGAGATCAATAAACCTGGTAACCAGAGTTATATACCTTCATTAGCTTCTTTTAAGTGAAAATTATCTGCAGATGATGCCTGCCGACAAAAATGGAAAAAGCATTCTTGACAGCAAACGCTATTACAGGCAAAGACGCAAAGTACCGGAGAAATCTGGTAGTGCTTGCGACTTGGAAATAATATCTGACGACTGTGACGATCCTTGGGAGTTTTCTGAAGATTTAGAATTCTTAACGGAAACATCAAATTTAAGAACGTAAGTATTGATTGCCATGTACATACATATGTATGTATGTATATTTAAATTTATAAGTAAAAAAGCAAAAGTAATATTTTCCACATTGCAATTTCAGAACCAGTTCATCGCAACTGCTCTGTTCTCCCTGTTTTGATTCACCACAGGCTATGTTCTTTGATGCTAGTGATTTGTCACAAACTTCTACAACATCGCAGTCAAAAGAACCTGAATATTCATACGCAAGTTTTTTTATAAAATGTATGTGTATTTATTTTTAACCCATTTAAAAATTGTTTCATAGAAAAAAGCAATATCTTCAAAAAAATGTATATTTAAATGAAATGAGAGCTGGCGTTTCGAAAGTAGCTGAAGTAATGACGAAACTTGTAGACATTGCAAGCACCCAGAAGGAAACTAGTGAGAACACCTCCTTTTTGAATTATATAGATTCTTTGATGCAAAAGTTACCCAAGGCAGTAGCCGAAGATATGCAATCTAACATTATAAAAATGTTACTTGACGAGATCTCAAAACAAAGACTTAATGATCAAATCGAGGTCAATGCTTAATTTGATCTTTATTTTTTCCATATGTGTAGTACAAACTAAACAGACTGAAACACATATGTATACTAATTAAGTTTGGTGTTTTTAGTAATATGTACTTATGTACATACATATGTATGTAGTTGTATTCATTCAAAAATGAAATTGTTTTTTTTTTACATATTTTTCTTAATTTTTCATATTGTTATTTAATTCTTCAAAGCATTTAATGAAATCTGTTCCTTAAGTTTTTTTATTATTTTGTTTTTAATAAAAGTAATGTACTATGGAATTAACAATGAAATACGTTTTAAATACATACATATACATTTATTTTAGTTTTCCAAAACATTTGTTTTTTAAAAAATACGTAATAAACTATATAGAAAATAAAAATCAAAACTCCTTTGATAGTTAAAATTAAAAAAAGTTTTATTTTTCTTTGTTAAAAGCTTTAAAATTATTCTATAAATGCACTTTCTTTTTGCCAGGGTATAAAGCCCTCATCGGAGACGAAATATGCTGCAATTTTTTTCCGAATGATACGGCCTGACTCATCTTGTCTACCAGCGTTTGTGTTTTTAATGTTTGAGGTGTAAAGCGAATCTGCAGGCACATTATTTCGAAATTCTCCCTCGACAATAACTCCAGACTCATTAAAATAGTCTGCAAATTTATTTGGTGAGTAATACTCTTTTCGAGTTCGAATAAGGTAGTTGTGCAAATAAACACACGTTTTTATAATAATATTGGCTCGATCGGGACCACAAAACATTTTTCTCGACAGGCAGTAGAATTTTGAGCACATCAACCCAAATGCGTTCTCTACACACCGTCTTGCTCTGCTCAGCCTGTAGTTAAAAATATTTTCTACATCTTCTAGAGGCTTACCAGATTTCGGTTTAAAGGGCTTCATTATACGGCGATGTAGAGGAAACGCATCATCTGATAGAAAAACAAATGGAGTTTCATTTTCTGACTGTAGCGGAAAACATAGTTGATTTTGACGAATGGCAGTTCCAAGTGTGCATTTGTCAAATATGTTTGCATCACCTTCACTACCATAAGCGCCAATATCGACGTAGGTGAAGCAGTAATCCCCATCGGCTGCTGCCATAAGCACTGTGCTAAAAAATCCCTGTATGAAAGTTAAAAACATTTGTTATTTTTGACTGACAAAATGTACTTATTATGTTACATACATATGGACATACTTTATAGTTATAGAAGAGACTTCCAGAATTGGGGGGGGGGTGTATTTTACGGCAACATGTTTGCCATCAATTGATCCTACGCAGTTAGGAAAATTCCACTTTTCGTAAGAATTTACAATGCAAACCAATTCTTCTTCTGTCATTGGTGGAATTTCATCTTTTAGTGCCTTACATATGGCATTGCACACTTCGTCTATAACAACCCAAAACTTTTGTTTGCTTACTCTGTAACAACTTGCAATATGACGCTGCAATGTCCCGCATGCCAAATACCTGGTAATAAAAATGTTTAAAATTAATGGTATAGACACATATGTTTGTCCGTATTTATGTAATTTCATCAAATACACTCACTCTAACACTATAGCCAACTTTTGCTTAGGTGAAATACCATCAATAGGGTGAGTATTTCTTTTAGGGGTAAGTGATTCCTCCACTTTACTCAGCAAATCAAAAAAATCCATATGGAAGTTTTCACAAAAAGCTTTTTGATTGTTGAGCAAATCATCAAACTAGAAAAATATACATAGTTTTGTGTACAATAAATGTATGTATGTAAATAAGTATGTCAATTGTTTAACGAAATATACTTACATCGGATGCAAATCTTCATTTTTTCCTTTCTTTGCTTTAGATAGGGACTGGTTGAAAGCCTACTGTCATCCAAAAGCTCTTCTGTCGCAAAAACAATATTACTTGTTGTGCTGCTGCACAAGCGGCCAGTAATATTTCTTTATTCATTTTTAATTCACCATTTTGATTCAACACAGATTTTTTAATAAAGATTCTAAAATAAAAAAGCAAAACATATGTGTTTTGTTTACAAAAGTAAAACAAGTGGCGTACTTTCAATAAAAAAATCGTCAAATTATGTAAATTCGCGTGATAGGCAACATTGGCTACACGTCAAATTTTCCGTATGAAATAATTAATGTGGCTCAACATTTTTTACAAATTTTAACAGAGTACTAGCCTTTAAATGTTAACAGCGTTAACTCCTCCCCTCTTAAAAACGCTTGCCATCGAGCGTCTGGAAAACTTGGAAGTTCCCTACTGTTGGTGCCGGGGATTCGATATCGGTTTCCTGGCGATGACTGGCTTCCACAGTATCTTCTATAGGTTGTCCCGTTGGGTGATTCGGCTTCTTCTTTAGGAACCATTTTTTTATTTTTATTAGCACAATGATAAGTACAATGAGCATCATTCCAGCAGGAAATCTGTTTAACATTTTTTCTGCCCTTAAGACATATGTAGCTCACTGAGTGCCTCTAGGGATAGGAGTCTAGTTCGGCTCTCTTCTATTTGAGTTGGTTGAGCCATTGCTGGCATTACTTTTAGTGGAGGCGCTTCAAAATTTTTGTAAGTTTTCCCGTTTACCTTTATCGTTGAGTTTTTGAAATTTACGATGTAGGTGCCGTTCATGGTGCGCACATTGTTGTCTACAGTTATGTTACCTTGGAATTCATTTAGGAAAAGCATTCCTGGAGCGATGAGTTCGTCTCTTGGGACATGGTGACCGTTGATCAGGTGACATGAAGACTTGAGGCTTTTAACTAACTTAGGTATACAGAAATCATTTCTTAAATTTAATAATTCATCCTGGTTACAAATGCTTATCATACTATGTTGTTTACAACCATTTTTTATTCCATATATAATTTCTTCGTTTTTCAGTATATTATTATATTTTAAATTAATTATTACATTGTTTTTCATTAGTGCTTTAATAATATAGTTATTATAAATATCCTTGATAGTCAAGGGAATTTTTACAATATACATTATTGTTGAAGAGTTGCTTAGCACACTAACATCCGCTAATTCAAGTGCCTCTTCGACCGTGTCAAATGGAATATTTTCTTTTTTAATTCTTTTACTGTTAATTCTATTTCTTTTTTGTCTAGTATGACTGAATTTACAATGCCTAACCTGGCCCATTGTATGGCATACTTAATATTTATTATTTTCTCCTTTAACATTCTTATTTTACTTTGCAAGCTAAGAGCAATTCCATTGTCAATGTTGTTATCCTTTTTTATTATATTTAATATGTCATTAGTAATTTTTGTCAATTTATTCATTCGGTTATTTAAGGCGATATTTATAAAATTTTTTTTATTATTATTGGTTGTCAATTGGCCTACATTTTTGTCAATAATATTAAGGTCGTCATGGTCAGGACTTCCTGCTAGATATTTCCAGGCAGTTCCCAGTATATCTAAGGATCTAAGGACGGGTTCGAAGATTTCCAACAATTCAATAGTTTGTTGGGCCTCGTGCTGTAGGATAGGAAACATAGCATTTCCGGGTGGCAATGTACTGTTCATTACGTCTGTTATGTTTCCAAAAGTTTTCTGTACGATAAGGTGTCTATGACATGGATAAAATTAAGGGTATCGTCTTTTATTTTGGAGTAGCCATTGTCGATGGTTATTAAGTGGGACAAGGAATAGTCATGTGTTTCAACTTCTACATGAGCCATGCAGGTTAGGAGACTGAAAATGTATTGATAAAAATTCAAATGGTTGCATTCTAATAAGTAAGTATAGTACTTTTTGTTATTAAATCTAAAACTTTTCTTCTAATTTTATTTGATAAAAGTTTCTTTCCATTTAGTTTTAATTATTATTCCTTTAATTAAATTCCATTGATTTATTATTCATACCTTTAGTAGTCGTACGCCTATGGCATATTAATCGACATTTTTTCTTATATTAATTAGACTTTTATTTAGTTAATCATTAATTTATTACTTATATTTTTAGTAGTCGTACGCCTATGACATATTAATCGACTTTTTTTTTAAATTAGTTATATTTTCTATATTCTAATACGAATCTCCTTATTCTGTCGGGACATAATTTTCCCGAATTTTAAATTTATAATCTTATTCCTATTCTTCTTAACAAAAAAACCTTTTTTTTAAAGAAACTATTTAGAAATAGTTCTGTTTTTATTATGTCTTAATATGACGTTTATGTACTGTTCGTCCGGATTGAGTGATAACAGTATTTCCGTTATCCTGAGAGACAATTACCTTTTTATAGCGGGGTGTAAGTTTGTTCCCTAGTCCTTTATTTATTTTTACGTAAATTACGTCGTTGGTCAGATATGTCTTTAGCTTTGTCCTGTTTTTGTTATGGAACGCGAGGTCTTTTTCCTGTTTTTCAGTTAATTTTTTGATATTATAAAGTCTGTCTTTTTCAATATGTGAGGGATCGGTATAAACCTTTCTGCCAAAAAATGCTTCAATGGGTTTATTTCAATGGGTCTATTAGTGGTTGATTGAATAGTTGTATTTGGATATTGCCCTGTTCTTCAAAACTATTGTATTTTCTGCTTTTGTGCAGCGCAGTAATTCGGTAAGAGTGGAGTGAAAACGTTCCACTTGGCCATTGACTGAACTAGAGTATGGACGTGTCTTAAATATTTCTATTCCATATTGATTCCCTAACATAAATATGATGAAGGCTGAATTTAGAGACTTCTCATTATCAATTACTATTTTTCAGGGATACCAAAGGCTGTAAGAAATTCCTGTAAAGGTTGCTTTATGTCTTCAGTAGCTCTAGATTTTATTAATTTGACCTGAGCGTACTTTGAAAACTTATCTATGGCAGTGAGGCATATTTTATTATTTGTGTGGTAAATATCGATGTGGACAATATGGCCTGGGTAAGTTGGGATAGGAGATGCTTTTAAGATTGGATTTGGTGGATGTCTTTCATATTTGTTTTCCTGACAAATTTTACGTTGTTTAGTAATTTTTTTGATTTTTGCATTCATCTGAGGGAAGCAGTATTTCTCTAAGATTTGGGCCTTGTTTTCAGCTGCACTCCTATGTGCTCTATTGTGTTCTATTATGATTGCGGACTCTTGTACTGCTGGTTCTGTCAAGTCGTTTACTATCTTTCTAGTGTAGCGTATTTTGTATTGGTTAAAATGTAAGGGATATATAGTCTGAATTTTGCCAAGGATGTGATCTTCCGTGATTATCGCGTTTGTGACTGAAGGATTTAAATCGCGCTTCAATAGAGTAATTAGCAAACCTTCCGTGTATTTCGGTTCGGCAATAAGGTGTCTGTGGTATGTTGGGAAAACTATTTTGAACTGATATGATGAAGTTTCCACACTGGTTATAAAGAGTTGGTTTTTAAAGGCATTAACTGGTGCGTCAGTATATGGAATCAAACTTTGAGATGAGCTTTCGTCACTATGTTGGGTAGGTGTAAGAGAATTAATTTGTATGCTTTGTGGCGTCCTAGATAATCCGTCTACAACAACATTTTTTTCCTGGCTTATATCTCAACTCATAGTTGTGTTCCTCAAGGATTGCTCTCCAGCGTTTCATCTTACCATTATTATTTTTACTGCTTAATGCATATGTCAATGGTTGGTGGTCTGTAAAGATCTTAAGTTTGGCTGAGCCATAAAGATAATTACGAAGAGATTTCAGTGCCCAGATGATAGCGAGCATCTCTTTTTCGTTCGCCGCATAATTTTCCTCTGATTTTGAAAGGGTTCTAGAAATAAACGTAATTGGTCTATCCTCTTGTGATAGGACTGCACCTATCCCATAATTAGACGCATCCGTTGTAAGTTCGAATTCCTTGTTTAGATTGGGATAAGTCAGCATAACGTCATCAGAAATAAAGACATTTTTGATTTTCTGAAATGCGTTAGTAGCTTCTTCGTCAAGACTGATTTGTTTTTTAGCTGATTGGTTCTTGGACGCACGTCCATCCTCCCCTCTTAAAAGGGTCGTTAGGGGTTTGGCAAGCTTCGCGTAATCTTTAACGGAGCGACGGTAATAGCCCGATAGGCTTAAGAATGATCTTAGTTCTTTGAGATTTTGTGGGGTGGGGAAATTTTTTATGGCTTTAATTTTTGAAGGATTTGTTTTTATTCCTTCAGGCGTCAATATGAATCCTAGAAATTCCACTTCTTTTTCGAAAAACCTACATTTGTCTAATTGTACTTTCATATTTGCCTGCTCGAGAGTCCTAAAAATGTTACCTTAATCTTTTTCGTGGTCTGCTTCGAATTTGCTGAATAGAATTATATCATCTATATACACATAGCAGCAGCGTCCTATGTAGTCTCGCAGAATATCATCTAATGTCCTTTGGAAAATAGAAGGAGCTTTCTTTAGACCGAAAGGAAGTCTGGTGAATTCATACTTTCCGTTGTTGATAGAGAAGGCTGTTTTTTCTATATCCGAATTCCTTAATGGAATTTGGTGAAAACCACCCTTTAGATCGACAACAGAGAAAAACTTATTGTGTCCTAATTGGGAAAGAACTTCGTTTATGTCGGGTATCGGGTATCGATCCACTACCGTTACTGAGTTCAATTTCCGATAATCTATCACTAACCTGTATTGTTTGTTTCCTAAGGAGACCGGTTTTCTGTCCACTATTCAGACAGGTGAATTATAGGGTGAACGAGATGGTCTGATTATTCCATCTTCAAGGAGTTTGTTGATTTGTCTTTCGACTTTTGATTTCAAAGACATAGGATATGGGTAGAATCTGGAGTATATTGGGCTATTATTAGTTGTCCTATTTTCTGCTTTTACTGTTGTAGTATAGATAAGTTTTTCGTTGGATTCCGCAAAAAGTGTTGAATATTGCTTGCACAATGTCTGAAGTTTCTTCTTTTGGTCTTTTGTTAGATGTTCGGTTTTCGCTTCTAAGCTATTGACAGGTTTAGATATTTGCTGTTTAGTAGGGACTCTTTTACCATTTTTTATCAACATATAGTCTTCTGAAGTGTAAATAATTGCATTTAGTTGTTTGAGGCTATCGTTGCGAAGAATACCATGAAACGATTTGAAGGAGGGTAAAACGAAGAATTTAAGTTCCTCATTTACTCCGAAAAGATTTAAAAAGATGTGGTGGGATATTTTAAATTTACCGCCGATCGAATTGGCGTAAAATATGGAATTGTTTGGAGGAGGGTTCTTGGCTAATAAGGGTTGGATATAGGTTTTGTTAGATCCGACATCTATCAAGAATTTAAGCACTTCCCCGTCACCAGTTTTACATTGAAAATAAGGTAACGTGGAGTACGTTACCCTAAAAATGAATATCGCAAAATTCTTCATTGTCGTATTCTCCTTCGTCCTGTGCTTGTCGCGTATATTCCTGGTAGTAATTGTCCCATTACTGCTTTTCTTGAGTGTTACACTCACTAGCTCCTGTTTTTTGCTAGATGTCATCTTCAGGTTTTTGTGTTATGTAATTAATTCTTTGGATTTTATTAGGAATGTTTCTGTTGAACTGATTGGATTGTGTTGGCGGTGGGCGCTTTCCTGCGAAATTAAAATTCGGTCTGTTCATATAATTTACATTCCTTGTTTGTTGCGATTGATCGATATCCATTGGTGTGGGTGTTTTTGACTGTATCGGTCTTGGTGGAGGGTTTCTAAAAGGGTGGTTATCGAATTGTCTGTTTGTCCAAATTTGGGGCTAAAATATTGGGGTTGTTGAGGCAATTGTGGATTAACCTGTTTCATTCGTAAAATCGATTGAGGCAAATAGGCAAGTTGTGGGTAAAATGTTTGGTTCCTATAATGAAAATTCCTTGGAGGTAAAGGAAGTTTATGTTGGAAATGTTGAAATGTTGCTGGGGATGGATTCGGTTTTTAGACGAACTGTACTGATTGTTAGCATGCGTTGTTCTGTAATTTTGATTTTCGAGCTTAATACATAAATGTTCATGCCAAGGAGTCTTGAAAGATCACCTGATAGACCTCTGATAAAGGTATCAAGCGCTTTGTCGCGATACGTATTTGTGAGAACTTGCATGGCTTTTGCTTTTATTTCCATGCACGCGACCTTGTTAAGAATGAGTGTTAGGTGGGAATATGCTTCACCGTAAAATTCTTGTACTGATTTTCTACCCTGTATTAGACAAGTCATTTGGTACTCGAGTGTACTAAGGTCGCGCTTATAAGCATAATGCATGGTAAGGCATCGGGATATTGCTTTCCAATTAAGAGGTGTATTATAGGATTCTAGTGCGGCGTCCGCACTGCCCACCATTTTGTTCCGAATGACATTAAGAATACCGAAGTATTTGGGAGTACCAATATTAGGCTCATAAATTTTTAAAATTCTCTCAACGCTTTTCTTCCAGCTGCTATATTCCGCTGGATTTCCGTTAAATTCGCGCAAAGAACGAACTACATCTGGCACTTTGTCCATATCTGTTAAACTGTCACGGTAACGTTCGTCAATTGTTTGATCTGTCATCACCTGTGGTATTGGCTGAAGAACATCCTTGAATAAATCTTGTCCGTCTATCTCCAAAATACTAGTCATTAGTTCCCTAATTAGTGACCTAAATTCTGGGGTCGCGTTTCGGGCATTGGAGGGTGCGAATAATAAAGCAGGTTCTGGTGTTACAGGAGATTCTGTAAGTGCATGTGCACCACCATTCCCTAACACCGATGGTCTTATTACGTTATTTGGGTTCATTTTGGATTTTATTAATTTTAGGTTTAAATAGAAATTTTAATTTACTTTAAATATTTTCAAATAACTGTTCTTATTTTTGTACAATTCAAACTTTACACAAAGATGATCACTTTACTATTAATAATAATCTCTTTCAATATCTTTCACACATTTTTCAATTCTTAAAATTGTTTTTCTTTATCTTTACGCAATTCCAAGAATATACGATTTCACGACTCGCAAAAATAAAAATAGTTAAAATTATCTAAAATTTATTCACTTAAATTTTCTTTTTCTTTTAGTTTTTTGTTTTGTTTTCTTGACAATTCCAACAATTAATTGTATTATTTAATAAAATCTTAACTTTTTAATAAAATTTTGTTTTCCGTTTGTTTTTCTTTATATTAATTAAAGGATTCAAATTTTCTCACTTTGTTTTGTTCACTAGTATGATAATCACCCCTATCGTGAATATTATGAGAATAAATTATTTGGGAGTAAACTTTTTTTCCCATCCCAAAAAATGGGTATTGCGAATATATTGGGAGTAAAAGTTTTTATTGTGAATTAGTTATAAATGTTGTATAATCAAAAACAAATTATTGTGAATTACCTCTCAACAATTTTTCAAAAAAGTACAAATCTTAGAAAATGAGTAGCGTATGTGTTCGTTTTTTTTTTGCAGGAAGAGGAGAAACAATCCATGGAAAGGTTGCAGTGAAGATCTAGGTATACTTTTGTAATAATTATTACATATACATATTTTTGAATACATCTAATACAAATATAATTTAGGAGACGGCGGGTATGCCTCTGAGCCATGGATGCTAGTATCCTATAGGAATGCCGCAGAGGGATCAGCAGAAGCAAAATTTAACGAAGTGCATTCTTGAGCACGTAATATTGTGGAAAGGATCAACGGAGTTCTTAAAAACAGATGGCGTTGTTTGCTCGGAGCACGAGTTACACTACTCCCCATAGAAAAGTGCTCAAATTGTTAATATTTGCAGTGCGTTATATAATTTATGCATATATTATAAGTGCGACTCACCACTTGTAGTAAAGTTTTATATGAAACGCACGAGCAGGAAAATGTTGATGAAGTTGTTCAAGGAACACGTCTGAATGAAGCTGAACGCATTCGTACTAGCAAAGCAAGTTGACTTTCATCACTTCTGTATTTACGTAAATAAGAATTGTATACATATATGTACATACATAAAAACAAAACAAAATTTTTTTCACTACACTCGCGTGGTACTACTTGATGACTTTACTTCCGACCGCGTACCGGCAGTTGGGCGCCAATTAATAAATTGGTTGTTTATTTATTTAAAAAAATATATTTTTTTTGGCCGTACTTTATTGGTTAAATATTAATTAAGAACTAATTTTACAATTTTAATTTTCTTATAACTAAACCTCAGTAAGTTGATCAAGTCACGTTGCAACATCAAGTGAGTAATTTATTTTTTTGGGTGTCAGCAACTTGGCAAAAGCGCGTGTAGTTAATGCACCGGTATTGTAGACATGTTGTCAGCATTTTTGGTAATTGCGCGTGTAATGTTGTTGGTATGTTTTCTATATTGTGGGAAACATATTTTTTTGGAGTTTTAAGCCTAGTACTCTGTTCAAAATTTCAAGTGGAATGCTGTCAAAATACATGTAAAAAAAAAATCACATGAAATTTTCATGAAAAGATGTTGCAGAAGTAGTACTCCGTTCATTTTGTGAAAAACATATGAAATGTTTCTGGCAACATTATTTTTTCACAGCGAAATAACTAAAGTGCCAATTGTTTCACGTGGAATTTTCAATAACAGCTGCCTTTAAAATTTATGTGTATGTGCTAATATTGTTTTCCTTTTGAAAAAAAAATATTTACTTAAAAATGGAAAGCAACCAAGAAAACAAAAAGGTGAAATTTTGTGAGGCAGAAAGCGGCAACTAATATCAGCCGTAAAGAAAAAAATCTTATATGGAACAAAGCAGACAAGCTGCACTCCAATCGGAATGCCATGAAAGCTGCATGGAGAGAAATTGCAAATGAGATCAATAAACTTGGTCTCCTTAGGAAACAAACAAATCAGGTTAGTGATAGATTATCGGAAATTGATCTCAGTAACGGTAGTGGATCGATACCCGATACCGGAAATAAACGAAGTTCTTTCCCGATTAGGACACAATAAGTTTTTCTCTGTTGTCGATTCCATTAAGGAATTCGGATATAGAAAAAACAGCCTTCTCTATCAACAACGGAAAATATGAATTCACCAGACTTCCTTTCGGTCTAAAGAAAGCTCCTTCTATTTTCCAAAGGACATTAGATGATATTCTGCGAGACTACATAGGACGCTGCTGCTATGTGTACATAGATGATATAATTCTATTCAGCAAATCCGAAGCAGACCACGAAAAAGGTTTAGGTAACATTTTTAGGACTCTCGAGCAGGCAAATATGAAAGTACTATTAGACAAATGTAGGTTTTTCGAAAAAGAAGTAGAATTTCTAGGATTCATATCGACGCCTGAAGAAATAAAAACAAATCCTTCAAAAATTAAAGCCATTCAAAATTTCCCCACCCCACAAAATCTCAAAGAACTAAGATCATTCTTAGGCCTATCGGGCTATTACCGTCGCTCCGTTAAAGATTATGCGAAGCTTGCCAAACCCCTAACGACCCTTTTAAGAGGGGATGATGGACGTGCGTCCAAGAACCAATCAGCTAAAAACAAATCAGTCTTAACGAAGAAGCTACTAACGCATTTCAGAAAATCAAAAATGTCTTTATTTCTGATGACGTCATGCTGACTTATCCCAATCTAAACAAGGAATTCGAACTTACAACGGATGCGTCTAATTATGCGATAGGTGCAGTCCTAGAACCCTTTCAAAATCAGAGGAAAATTATGCGGCGAACGAAAAAGAGATGCTTGCTATCATCTGGGCACTGAAATCTCTTCGTAATTATCTCTATGGCTCAGCCACACTTAAGACCTTTACAGACTACCAACCATTGACATATGCATTAAGCAGTAAAAATAATAATGGTAAGATGAAACGCTGGAGAGCAATCCTTGAGGAACACAACTATGAGTTGAGATATAAGCCAGAAAAAAAATGTTGTTGTAGACAGATTATCTAGGACGCCACAAAGCATACAAATTAATTCTCTTACACCTACCCAACATAGTGACGAAAGCTCATCTCAAAGTTTGATTCCATATACTGACGCACCAGTTAATGCCTTTAAAAACCAACTCTTTATAACCAGTGTGGAAACTTCATCATATCAGTTCAAAATAGTTTTCCCAACATACCACAGACACCTTATTGCCGAACCGAAATACACGGAAGGTTTGCTAATTACTCTATTGAAGCGCGATTTAAATCCTTCAGTCACAAACGCGATAATCACGGAAGATCACATCCTTGGCAAAATTCAGACTATATATCCCTTACATTTTAACCAATACAAAATACGCTACACTCGAAAGATAGTAAACGACTTGACAGAACCAGCAGTACAAGAGTCCGCAATCATAATAGAACACAATAGAGCCCATAGGAGTGCAGCTGAAAACAAAGCCCAAATCTTAGAGAAATACTACTTCCCTCAGATGAATGCAGAAATCAAAAAAATTACTAAACAATGTAAAATTTGTCAGGAAAACAAATATGAAAGACATCCACCAAATCCAATCTTAAAAGCAACTCCTATCCCAACTTACCCAGGCCATATTGTCCACATCGATATTTACCACACAAATAATAAAATATGCCTCACTGCCATAGATAAGTTTTCAAAGTACGCTCAGGACAAATTAATAAAATCTAGAGCTACTGAAGACATAAAGCAACCTTTACAGGAACTTCTTACAGCCTTTGGTAGCCCTGAAAAATAGTAATTGATAATGAGAAGTCTCTAAATTCAGCCTTCATCATATTTATGTTAGGGAATCAATATGGAATAGAAATATTTAAGACACGTCCATACTCTCGTTCAGTCAATGGCCAAGTGGAACGTTTTCACTCCACTCTTACCGAATTACTGCGCTGCACAAAAGCAGAAAATACTCACAATAGTTTTGAAGAATTATTAAACAGGGCAATATGCAAATACAACTATTCAATCAACCACTAATAGAAAACCCATTGAAGCATTTTTTGGCAGAAAGGTTTATACCGATCCCTCACTTATTGAAAAAGACAGACTTTATAATATCAAAAAATTAACTGAAAAACAGGAAAAAGACCTCGCGTTCCATAACAAAAACAGGACAAAGCTAAAGACATATCTGACCAACGACGTAATTTACGTAAAAATAAATAAACGACTAGGAAATAAACTTACACCCCGCTATAAAAAGGTAATTGTCTCTCAGGATAACGGAAATACTGTCATCACTCAATCCGGACGAACAGTACATAAACGTCATATTAAGACATAACAAAAACAGAACTATTTCTAAATAGTTTCTTTAAAAAAAAAAGGTTTTTTTTTGTTAAGAAGAATAGGAATAAGATTATAAATTTAAAATTCGGGAAAATTATGTCCCGACAGTATAAGAAGATTCGTATTAGAATATAGAAAATATAACTAATTTAAAAAAAAGTCGATTAATATGTCATAGGCGTACGACTACTAAAAATATAAGTAATAAATTAATGATTAACTAAATAAAGGTATAATTAATATAAGAAAAAATGTCGATTAATATGCCATAGGCGTACGACTACTAAAGGTATGAATAATAAATCGATGGAATTTAATTAAAGGAATAATAATTAAAACTAAATGGAAAGAAACTTTTATCAAATAAAATTAGAAGAAAAGTTTTAGATTTAATTACAAAAAGTACTATACTTACTTATTAGAATGCAACCATTTGAATTTTTATCAATAAATTTTCAGTCTCCTAACCTGCATGGCTCATGCAGAAGTTGAAATACATGACTACTCCTTGTCCCACTTAATAACCATCGACAATGGCTACTCCAAAATAAAAGACGATACCCTTAATTTTATCCATGTCATATACACCTTATCGTACAGAAAACTTTTGGAAACATAACAGACGTAATGAACAGTACATTGCCACCCGGAAATGCTATGTTTCCTATCCTACAGCACGAGGCCCAACAAACTATTGAATTGTTGGAAATCTTCGAACCCGTCCTTAGATCCTTAGATATACTGGGAACTGCCTGGAAATATCTAGCAGGAAGTCCTGTCCATGACGACCTTAATATTATTAACAAAAATATAGGCCAATTGACAACCAATAATAATAAATTTTTTTTTATAAATAACGCCTTAAATAACCGAATGAATAAATTGACAAAAATTACTAATGACATATTAAATATAATAAAAAAGGATAACAACATTGACAATGGAATTGCTCTTAGCTTGCAAAGTAAAATAAGAATGTTAAAGGAGAAAATAATAAATATTAAGTATGCCATACAATGGGCCAGGTTAGGCATTGTAAATTCAGTCATACTAGACAAAAAAGCAATAGAATTAACAGAATTAAAAGAATTAAAAAAGAAAATATTCCATTTGACACGGTCGAAGAGGCACTTGAATTAGCGGATGTTAGTGTGCTAAGCAACTCTTCAACAATAATGTATATTGTAAAAATTCCCTTGACTATCAAGGATATTTATAATAACTATATTATTAAAGCACTAATGAAAAACAATGTAATAATTAATTTAAAATATAATAATATACTGAAAAATGAAGAAATTATATATGGAATAAAAAATGGTTGTAAACAACATAGTATGATAAGCATTTGTAACCAGGATGAATTATTAAATTTAAGAAATGATTTCTGTATACCTAAGTTAGTTAAAAGCCTCAAGTCTTCATGTCACCTGATCAACGGTCACCATGTCCCAAGAGACGAACTCATCGCTCCAGGAATGCTTTTCCTAAATGAATTCCAAGGTAACATAACTGTAGACAACAATGTGCGCACCATGAACGGCACCTACATCGTAAATTTCAAAAACTCAACGATAAAGGTAAACGGGAAAACTTACAAAAATTTTGAAGCGCCTCCACTAAAAGTAATGCCAGCAATGGCTCAACCAACTCCCATAGAAGAGAGCCGAACTAGACTCCTATCCCTAGAGGCACTCAGTGAGCTACATATCTGTCTTAAGGGCAGAAAAAATGTTAAACAGATTTCCTGCGGGAATGATGCTCATTGTACTTATCATTGTGCTAATAAAAATAAAAAAATGGTTCCTAAAGAAGAAGCCGAATCACCCAACGGGACAACCTATAGAAGATACTGTGGAAGCCAGTCATCGCCAGGAAACCGATATCGAATCCCCGGCACCAACAGTAGGGAACTTCCAAGTTTTCCAGACGCTCGATGGCAAGCGTTTTTAAGAGGGGAGGAGTTAACGCTGTTAACATTTAAAGGCTAGTACTCTGTTAAAATTTGTAAAAAATGTTGAGCCACATTAATTATTTCATACGGAAAATTTGACGTGTAGCCAATGTTGCCTATCACGCGAATTTACATAATTTGACGATTTTTTTTTATTGAAAGTACGCCACTTGTTTTACTTTTGTAAACAAAACACATATGTTTTGCTTTTTTATTTTAGAATCTTTATTAAAAAATCTGTGTTGAATCAAAATCGTGAAATAAAAATGAATAAAGAAATATTACTGGCCGCTTGTGCAGCAGCACAACAAGTAATAGATATTGTTTTTGCGACAGAAGAGCTTTTGGATGACAGTAGGCTTTCAACCAGTCCCTATCTGAAGCAAAGAAAGGAAAAAAGGAAGATTTGCATCCGATGTAAGTATATTTCGTTAAACAATTGACATACTTATTTACATACATACATTTATTGTACACAAAACTATGTATATTTTTCTAGTTTGATGATTTGCTCAACAATCAAAAAGCTTTTTGTGAAAACTTCCATATGGATTTTTTTGATTTGCTGAGTAAAGTGGAGGAATCACTTACCCCTAAAAGAAATACTCACCCTATTGATGGTATTTCACCTAAGCAAAAGTTGGCTATAGTGTTAGAGTGAGTGTATTTGATGAAATTACATAAATACGGACAAACATATGTGTCTATACCATTAATTTTAAACATTTTTATTACCAGGTATTTGGCATGCGGGACATTGCAGCGTCATATTGCAAGTTGCTACAGAGTAAGCAAACAAAAGTTTTGGGTTGTTATAGACGAAGTGTGCAATGCCATATGTAAGGCACTAAAAGATGAAATTCCACCAATGACAGAAGAAGAATTGGTTTGCATTGTAAATTCTTACGAAAAGTGGAATTTTCCTAACTGCGTAGGATCAATTGATGGCAAACATGTTGCCGTAAAATACACCCCCCCCAATTCTGGAAGTCTCTTCTATAACTATAAAGTATGTCCATATGTATGCAATATAATAAGTACATTTTGTCAGTCAAAAATAACAAATGTTTTTAACTTTCATACAGGGATTTTTTAGCACAGTGCTTATGGCAGCAGCCGATGGGGATTACTGCTTCACCTACGTGGATATTGGCGCTTATGGTAGTGAAGGTGATGCAAACATATTTGACAAATGCACACTTGGAACTGCCATTCGTCAAAATCAACTATGTTTTCCGCTACAGTCAGAAAATGAAACTCCATTTGTTTTTCTATCAGATGATGCGTTTCCTCTACATCGCCGTATAATGAAGCCCTTTAAACCGAAATCTGGTAAGCCTCTAGAAGATGTAGAAAATATTTTTAACTACAGGCTGAGCAGAGCAAGACGGTGTGTAGAGAACGCATTTGGGTTGATGTGCTCAAAATTCTACTGCCTGTCGAGAAAAATGTTTTGTGGTCCCGATCGAGCCAATATTATTATAAAAACGTGTGTTTATTTGCACAACTACCTTATTCGAACTCGAAAAGAGTATTACTCACCAAATAAATTTGCAGACTATTTTAATGAGTCTGGAGTTATTGTCGAGGGAGAATTTCGAAATAATGTGCCTGCAGATTCGCTTTACACCTCAAACATTAAAAACACAAACGCTGGTAGACAAGATGAGTCAGGCCGTATCATTCGGAAAAAAATTGCAGCATATTTCGTCTCCGATGAGGGCTTTATACCCTGGCAAAAAGAAAGTGCATTTATAGAATAATTTTAAAGCTTTTAACAAAGAAAAATAAAACTTTTTTTAATTTTAACTATCAAAGGAGTTTTGATTTTTATTTTCTATATAGTTTATTACGTATTTTTTAAAAAACAAATGTTTTGGAAAACTAAAATAAATGTATATGTATGTATTTAAAACGTATTTCATTGTTAATTCCATAGTACATTACTTTTATTAAAAACAAAATAATAAAAAAACTTAAGGAACAGATTTCATTAAATGCTTTGAAGAATTAAATAACAATATGAAAAATTAAGAAAAATATGTAAAAAAAAAACAATTTCATTTTTGAATGAATACAACTACATACATATGTATGTACATAAGTACATATTACTAAAAACACCAAACTTAATTAGTATACATATGTGTTTCAGTCTGTTTAGTTTGTACTACACATATGGAAAAAATAAAGATCAAATTAAGCATTGACCTCGATTTGATCATTAAGTCTTTGTTTTGAGATCTCGTCAAGTAACATTTTTATAATGTTAGATTGCATATCTTCGGCTACTGCCTTGGGTAACTTTTGCATCAAAGAATCTATATAATTCAAAAAGGAGGTGTTCTCACTAGTTTCCTTCTGGGTGCTTGCAATGTCTACAAGTTTCGTCATTACTTCAGCTACTTTCGAAACGCCAGCTCTCATTTCATTTAAATATACATTTTTTTGAAGTCGCCGTGGTGTAGTAGGTAGTGTGTTGGCTTACTATTCGTAAAGCCCGGGTTCGTATCCCAGGTCAGACATCAAAAAAATGAAATATGAAAAAAAAATATTTCTTCGGCGACTTCCTCTCAGCAGATTTCTGGCAAAAACTCTGAGAGTAAAATAAACTGCCATGAAAAAGTTTCTCAAAATTCTGTCGTTCGGAGTCGACGTTAAACTGTAGGTCCCGCCACTCACGTATAAAATTAACGCACACAACATGAGTGGTGTGAGAAGCTAGGCCGTAATCCTGACTGAAGGGTTGTAATGGCCAATTATGTATGTATGTATACATTATTTTGAAGATATTGCTTTTTTCTATGAAACAATTTTTAAATGGGTTAAAAATAAATACACATACATTTTATAAAAAAACTTGCGTATGAATATTCAGGTTCTTTTGACTGCGATGTTGTAGAAGTTTGTGACAAATCACTAGCATCAAAGAACATAGCCTGTGGTGAATCAAAACAGGGAGAACAGAGCAGTTGCGATGAACTGGTTCTGAAATTGCAATGTGGAAAATATTACTTTTGCTTTTTTACTTATAAATTTAAATATACATACATACATATGTATGTACATGGGAATCAATACTTACGTTCTTAAATTTGATGTTTCCGTTAAGAATTCTAAATCTTCAGAAAACTCCCAAGGATCGTCACAGTCGTCAGATATTATTTCCAAGTCGCAAGCACTACCAGATTTCTCCGGTATTTTGCGTCTTTGCCTGTAATAGCGTTTGCTGTCAAGAATGCTTTTCCATTTTTGTCGGCAGGCATCATCTGCAGATAATTTTCACTTAAAAGAAGCTAATGAAGGTATATAACTCTGGTTACCAGGTTTATTGATCTCATTTGCAATTTCTCTCCATGCAGCTTTCATGGCATTCCGATTGGAGCGCAGCTTGTCTGCTTTGTTCCATATAAGATTTTTTTCTTTACGGCTGATATTAGTTGCCGCTTTTCTGCCTCACTAAATTTCATCTTTTTGTTTTCTTGGTTGCTTTCCATTTTTAAGTAAATATTTTTTTCCAAAGGAAAACAATATTAGCACATACACATAAATTTTAAAGTCAGCTGTTATTGAAAATTCCACGTGAAACAATTGGCACTTTAATTATTTCGCTGTGAAAAAATAATGTTGCCAGAAACATTTCATATGTTTTCACAAAATGAACAGAGTACTACTTCTGCAACATTTTTTCATGAAAATTTCATGTGATTTTTTAACATGTATTTTGACAGCATTCCACTTGAAATTTTGAACAGAGTACTAGGCTTAAAACTCCAAAAAATATGTTTCCCACAGAATAAAAAACATACCAACAACATTACACGCGCAATTACCAAAAGTGCTGACAACATGTCTACAATACCGGTGCATTAACTACACGCGATTTTACCAAGTTGCTGACACCCAAAAAAAAAAAAAATAAGTTACTCATCTGATGTTGCAACGTGACTTGATGAACTTACTGAGGTTTAGTTATAAGAAAATTAACATTGTAAAATTAGTTCTTAATTAATATTTAACCAATAAAGTACGGCTTTTGGCAAAAAAAAATATTTTTTTTTAAATAAATAAACAACCAATTTATTAATTTACACTGTGTTGTTTGTATATTTTCGGTTTGTTTACTTTTATGCTTTTCTTTTCTTCTTATATTATTTCACTTGCACTTTATGTTTTTAATTTAAAAAAAAAAACACAATGAGCACCAATGTATAAATTAAAGCACAGAAAAAAAAAGAAAATGTATCTTGAGTACCTTGTACAAAGTAAATAATTAAGTATATTAAAAAATTACTAATATTGTAACCGTGCAAAGGGTATGGTTAATCCAAAAACAAAAACCAATGTGGCGATCTTCAAGACGAAATCTGCAAATATAGTCTCGCAAATATTTTATTTTATATAGGGGATTATCCGGCTCGAAGGACCAAAATGTGGGGTGAGTGGGGAAATAATCAAATTATGTATTTTGCGGGAAGTAAGGGTAAATAAAAATACAAAATTATTAGTTTTAAATAATCAAATATTATTTATTTTGCACACAAAACGTACCTTCAGCTTCGGGGGTGGATCGACTAGTGATCTCTTTTCTTTTATTTTGTTTACAATTCACAATTAATTCATACTAATGCAAGGGTGGTTTATACCACCGATTATACAGATACGAAATTTTTGACGTTTAAAAAACGCTTAAAGCAGCAACATAACCTTCCTCGTAGAGGGAGAAAAAAAATATTATAATGTTTTGCGAATCAAATGTGTTAGAATCAACAGATATACAGAGTGAAAACTGGGAGTTAAAGTAGAAAAACTAAATGTAAATAAACATTTATTTTGTGTTAAAAAACGCAAAATTTGGATTATTTTTTAATTTCTTCAATGAAAAGTTTAAAGATTCTTAAATATTTAAATATTAATCGAAATGTGGGTGATTTTCGGTCACTGTGGTGGATAAATGCTTTTATAATAAAGATATAAATAAAAGGATTCTCGTAACCGGCAGTGTTTGCCGTTGGTTACGCTATAACAATTGCCGATCTTACCTTAGTAAGGGCAAAAGGAGATTGGATAATAAAAACCAAGGCAAAGTTGTTGCCGATTTGAGTCTTCATTAGAATATAATTTATTTGTGTCTTCAAATTGGGGAATTGAGTGACTTTATCAATGTCACTCAATTACCAATAGGATCCCTTTGAACATTCGCCACATTTCATTCAAGTGCAGCTTGATCGATTTTTGTTTATGTTTGTAGTATGTGTCGCGTGTGTATGTACGTGAGCAAATTGAAGCCAATCTTTTATTTTTGTTTTAGTAAACCTTTATTCTTTATTACAGATTTAACTTATTTTGTTTTCTGTTAGTATTTCTTTATTTAAATTTTCTTCACAACACTGCACTTCTATCTGTATTTGTATTTTTATATATTTAGTATTTTTTGATTTTCTTCTATTGTTTTGTTATGTAGGTACTTGTTGTTATTTATTGTTTTTTGTTTTATTTAAATCACCACACTAAATTTCTTTTTCATCTTGGTTATTTTATTATCTTTTTTTATTACGTACGTATGTATATGTTCTTTTTTGTTGTATTTATTATTTTTTTAGATTTAAGTTTTTTATTTAACAAAATGGTATCCGAAACAACTTATCGAACACCCACGAATTGCACTTTAAACAACTTATAAAGATAATACGCGATTTTTGTCTTTTCTTTATTTTATTTTTTAAAACAAAACTCGAACACTAAATTTAATTTAATTTAAAGAGTCCCTGCTCGGTCGCCAAAATGTAAAATCCTAAGAGTTTTTAAGATTCGAATCAAATTAAATAACTTATAATTTGAATAATAGGGCACTTTGTCGCGAGACCAAAAATATCTTCGAGTTAAATAACTTTCACGAACGACTTCTTTTTACATCTGAATTCTTTATTTTTCTTGATATTCTATTCTTACATCTAATACATAATAATCTATCTTAATACTAACGGTTCAAGGACATTCAGTAACTCCGTTGCTTTATCTGTCCTTGGAATATATTCTATATTATTTATTCATTAACCTTAACGCTATTTCTTAATTATATTATTCATTAGGGTAGTTCATATTTATAAATTAGTATTATTAGTTAATTATTATTATATTATAAATTAATTTTACTGCTATTATGATTATTATTATTTAGTTAGTTATCATTTATCAGTAGTTAATTCAGTTATTTATAAATACTGTAGATGTGGCCCAACAATATGTGTCGAACGACCATACCACGCTGAATACAGCGGTTCTCGTCCTATCACTGAAATTAAGCAACGTCGGGCGCGGTTAGTACTTAGATGGGGGACCGCTTGGGAACACCGCGTGTTGTTGGCATCCTAACAACTTTTGTACAATAGGTCAACTTGATCTCCGGGCACTGTACTTGTCTCATTTGACAAGTGCACGTCCCCTAACCTACATAAAATGTGACTAAAATTAGGGACAGACATATTTATATCAATGTTAGCATAAATATTAAAAAGTTTCTTGATAAATCTGTTTGCGTTACTAAATGTTTCAATCTTATTAGGTAGGTCCATCTGAGAGAGTTGGAAGAACACACTTTGGCAACATAGGGCCGATTGTTGTACCATAGTATCCCCTAGTCAATCCATGGCAATTCTCCAAACCATCCATATAGTAAGCACCAAAGTACCTTTTACTTCTTTGACAAAGTGCCGTCCATGTAGCCAGCAGGTGAAAGACAGTCTCTTCCTCATCACTGCAGGTTCTGCAGAAATCATTAGCAAAGTGTCCAAGACCAATACATCTCGCATGTGTACCCATAATGTTATACCCCGTAATGATCCCGACAACCATACTGAGCACGTCTTTCTGAAGTTTAAGCAACTTGCAGCGCGCCCTTCAACCATCCATGGCAAAATTTTTGGTGCAGTTCGACTCGTGCCTAACGCCGCCCATCTGTCGTTGACGAAGTCGACAATCGCATTGTTAATTATAATCCTGCAGGTTAGAATTTATCGATTACTCGGATTATCACTATACTCCGGTACCCATATGATGGACATTATATCGTTCTGCTACCTCGTTGAGATATCTGTGACAGCTATATACCATCTTGGAGTACATCACGTCGGAATTCAGAGCCTTTATAGCTGCCTGGCTATCAGAAAATATGATAATGTTTCGCATGGAGATGTTTAGGTTTCCAATAATTCTCGCAGTAGCCTGTGTTGCTAACACTTACGCCTGAAAGACCCTACACTGGTCCGGCAGCCTTATAAATTGGGCTATTCCGACCGATTCCGAAAAAATTCCATTTCAAACAGTTCCGTTCAATATAGAGCCGTCAGTGTATATTTGCACGGAGTCCTTTACGAGGTGGGTCGCACCATTTTTCTAGACTTCGTTTCCAGAATGCAAGTCCTGAATCTCTTGAAGTCGTACCACGTTGTCGTGTAGTCACTCCTCCCGACAGCCCCAACTTTTTTCAGGATCCTCGCGTGATTAATATCCCACTCATACCAATGCAAAGTCGCCCAGAGACGTCTGTTTATTTGATCTGCCACGCCCTTAAAACGCGGAAAGTGGCCTAAAATTATCTCTAGTGTTTAAGTAGTTGTTTAAGTAGTTGTAGTACGCAGTTCATCACTGATGATTATACAGGCTGATCTCTGCAACCCCCGTATTAGGTTCAAATTAGTTGTTCTATCAAGTGAATCCCACTAAACTAGGCATCCAAAGGCCAAGATAGGTCTGAGTACCGCTAGTTAGTCATTCTAGGCCCTAGACCTCATTTCCTCCCTAACACTCTGTTGCAAGCTTATAGTTCAATCGAAGCCTTTTTCGATGTTCAGGTTACTAAGATAGTTTCCTATCTAGAATAAGTCCTAGAAAGTGCGCCTCATCCTTGAGTTTCAGTTCGGTCCCGTTCCCGAAAAGGCAGCAGTTTGTACCCTCTCGTAACGAATACTACCACCGTTTTCCCAGGGGTAACATCTAATGCGCAATCAACCGCACACTCGCTGACTCTCCTCAAAGCCAACTGTATCTCTGATAGTGTCGACGAATCTGCGCGAAATTACAAGAACAATGTCGTCTGCATAGGCAATTGCTCTACATCCAACCTGCAACTCTAGTAGCTTATTCATCACCGGATTCCATAAAAAAGAGAATTCCTCTCCCCACAGATCTGGTTGTTTCCGAACTCCCTAGTGTGGGGTAGATTGTCCTTCTACAAAGTAGTTAAATATCCAATTTACCGTAGTGGTCTGTACACCTAATCCTGTCAGGGCGCCAGATAGTCTCACATTGTTGAAGGCTTCTTCAATATCCAGAAAAGTAGCCAGAATATACTTCTTTTGTGCCAACGATTTTTCTATTCTACACGCCAGGTTATACAAGGTAGTCTGAACAGATCTTCCCTTGTTGTATGCGTTCTGTTCCTTGGAATTTCACCTAGTGTCTGACTGGATTTTCATCTAAGATGTGACGCAAATTAACATCAATGAGTCTTTCCATGGTTTTCAATAAGAAGGAGAACAGACTAAAGTCCTTGGTTGTAGTATGAGAGTTTCTTCCAGCCGTCGCACAATGGGGTTTTTGATGGGAATGGGAATTAAATCGTGCGAGCTTTCCTGGTTGCTTTTTTTTAACTTTTTTTGGTTTATTTTGTTTAAAGAAGATAAACCCATAATAAAAAAATCGTGACCTGAAATCCGTAAGGGCCTAACAACCAAAAAATTCAAAATTGAGTTTTTGATTGTACTGCATCAAAATATTTGTTCTAACAAAACTTTACAATCCTACTCTCAAAGATTATCTACCAACCAATTAAAATTAGAATTGAACATAGAAATGTTAATACAAATTAGAATAAATCATTTGGAGTAGCAAACAAGTTTTCATTTCATTTTGAAGTCTTTGTTTCCGGCTTCTTGCGCTTCCTCAGTTAACTGCCCTATTGGTAGTAAACAGTAGTTTATTACTTTTGGTCCGCGGCAGCAAAGATGAGGAATTTTCTTTCCTTTATTCTTTTGGTTTTTGCTTCTTTCACTGCAATCCTCGAAATCAACTTTCGATCTACCACGTTTAACACCAGATTGGCGCGGGAAACCTATTGACGAATCTAACCAGTACTTGTTTTTCTGAAGAAAACGCTCAGAAACTCTATAAGATGCATTCCAGCGATTCTTCAATTGGGAAATAAAATTTTTCAATGTATCGTTTTATTATTTCCTTTCTTTGATGTACTCCCATAGCACTTTCATTTATAAGATTATTATCTTGTTGTGCTATGACTAATAACAAATAAATAAATAAATAAATCGTTAAAAACTTTAATATTTTTTTATTGCTTGGCAATAAACATGTAAACATTTTTTCTTCAAGAATTACAATTTTTTCAGTAAAGGTTTCAAATTCAGAACTTGCAATTATTTCATAAATAAATAAAGAGAAATAAATTGAAATAAAAATTGTAATCATGTTTGTACCTATGATTGAATAAATATGGTCTTATAATTTTATACAAAAAATTTTATAGATAAAAATTCTATAGGTGCAAAAATATATCTTCTTTTTTAATCAGGTGCAAGAAAGTGAAAAAAAATTTTTCTCTATTATTTCACAAGGTGTCTTAGGTTTAAGAAAAGAAAATTTTTTTTGTTTTACTTTGCTTAACTCACAACTATTTTTCCATATATGCTACAAAATTTGCAATTATATACCTTCAGAAAACATATTTTTAAAAATAATAAAACTATATAAACTTAAAAAACAACGAAGCAAATATAATCTCAATCGTCTGTCGTTGAAGGTTCCATATATTTTTTTAATATTTTTACTTAAAAACTTGTCGAGAACTAATTTTGAAAACACTGAAAAATTTTTTTTTCACGAAAGAAAAAAAATATCAAAAAACTCACACTTCAAAAAGACGTACTAATGTAAGGGTACTTGCTAGAGACACATTTTTTAAGAAAGTGATGCAGAATTTTGTGCACTTTTAGCTCATGTACAAAAATATTTGATACTCAAGAATTTCATTTTCCAATTAATTCCCATTTTAAGCATCAAAAACCCCAATGTGCGTCGGTATAAATACTAACCCCGCTATACACCATTCCGACGGTACACGGTTCATCTGAATACTAGCAATAAACATCGCCACGAGTAATAGTAGTTTCAGTTTCAGACGTTGTTGGAGGACTGTATATATCCCGTCTGGTTTCGGAGATTTAAGCGGTTTAAATCTGTCTATCGCCCATTTTATTGCGTCCGCAGTTATAATCGAACTATAGTCTCCTTGTGATTGGCCCCCGAAACAGTTGCTTATTCGCGTTCTGTCCCGGTGGGTATCCACAAGAAGCTCCAGAGTTTCCCTCCCAGGTAAGGTCATGCGGCATGTAACTGGAGCAGATCCGTTATAGTTTACCGTTGATCTCCGCCGTTATCGTAGTTAGGTCCTCATTACTGAAAATAGGAATCAAACATACCATTAAGTTATTTTTAATGAACATTTAGGATCTGGGTCTACTTATACATTTGTCATGAACTAGACTGTAATTTTTTGCCTTAATCTACAAACTATAGTTCCTGGATTAGGGCGATGTCTTCTCCTCTGTTTTCAGCCGGAGAAGCAGTGCAGACGTTGCTTTGAAGTGGTAGAGATTTACTTGGGCTACTCTTTTTCATCCACTTTTCCCTCCACTATCGTTGTGCCTAGACCTTGGTCATCTAGTTCTTCTTTATCCGAGTAGTCGAGGTTGTTGATAGATGCTCCTTCTCCTTTTCATCATCATCCGTGACGTTCATGTGTTCGTTCTGCGACATTTCCCTCTGGCGGGCACTGTCACCGGACTCTGTGGGACACCATTGAAATTCGCTAGGTGCTCCAAGGGTTCTTGGTTGACTCTGATAGTCGCACAACGAGATCCATAGCGCTCCTCCAATTTGGAAATTTTACAATTGTGAGTTGGTAGATTCGGATTGCACATCTGGATTATCTTAAGACTCTTCGGTTTCAGTGGTATCCAGGAGGATATCTACCTGGGCGTCTTCTACGAGCCTCCAGTTTGACGGTGTGATACTTCCGTCTGGGTCCGAGCGGTCAACCACCGCCATCTCAATACTGTCTTTCAGTATGTCGCTGTACATTATGTTGGTACGGCGAGAGCTTTTTCCTTCTTCGCACCGGAAATGTCACCTTCCGCAGAACGCTGTCTTTCACAGCAGTCTCGTTATTTGACTGTTCTTATTCGGCCAATTTTGCCCGGGGCCAGCGACTACGCATCACGTCAACCTTCACATTACCAAGTCTGCTTTCGCTGGACGTAGATCAGGCATTTGCAGTAACCTTGGTTTCGGTAAGGCTGACGCTTTTGGCTAATAGCGTTCTTGCATTCTTTGTTTCCATATTATTTGCATCTATATTTGCTTTCATTTTGGGTCCTACGCCAGGTATACAGCATACTCCTTGATCGACGGGAATATTTTTAAAGGACCCGCATTCAGACCGACTTTCGGAACAGCTCGCAACGCACCTTAGTCCAGGAGCTATAATTCATCAGAGCATAGGATCAAGTGACTATGCATTCCCACCTTAGCTGATAGACAGCCTATTGGCCAACCGGCATTACCAGCCAACACCCACATGGACGATTCGGTAGACGATTTTCGTCGCCCAAGCTTATTAAGTAACTGACACCAAAAACAAACGCTGTAGGTGAAGAACTAACACTTCGCACAAAATATACTTTTATATTTCCATTGGAATACTATTTTTGTTGCAATGGTCTTCCAAATTTCAAGACTTTTAAAATTCAGTAAATTTTATATAAATATGTACATATATATATTTTAAAAGATTTCCGGAGTTTATATGGTTAATAGGATACGAAAAATTTCAAATTGAGTCATGTCGTCCTTTATTATAAATATATATTTCTTGTGATATTAATGTAAGCAACTTTGAGTTTAAAAAATATTCCATGTTTCAAAGGTTGTACGGTTGAGTGTCTCTGACATAAGTTATTTATGCTGTTAAATATTCTGGTACTTCATCGTTTTTATTTTCCGTATAAAGTTAGTAGTGTTCAGTTTGAACCTTTGTTCTATATTAAGCGATTTTAAATAGTCCAGCTTAAAATTAATCGATTTATATCGCTTCAGTATAATTCTCATTGTTGTATTTTTCATTTCCTTTAGTTTTGGCTTAGGCTTTAGTTATTTGGTTTTTGTTTGCTAAATATGATTCTAACGATTTTAATTATGTTTGCCTGATTGTAATTACTGTAGCTATATATTTCATTCGATTATCTCAAATGCTCTTTTAAAGTATAAAATAATTCCTACTATTTTATCCGAATTTTCGGTCTATTTCCCTCGGTTTATTAATTAGCTAAAAGTTTTTTCCTGAATCCTGGCAGATACTTTTATAGATTCCAAATACTGCTCCAGTTGACCCCTTACTACTCAGGTCTTTGACGTGTTTACTGGTCAAATCTCCTCACATCTGCTTTTTTGATCTTTTTCAATTGGGGATACCGTTGCTATTTGCCAATCTTTAGGCAACACTGTCACTAATGATTTTTTAATTCGCCATAACAACCCGTTTAACGGATTTCGGCCTGCCGCAACACATCCTTCCAGGCGTCTACGCCAGTTGGTCACACCAATCGATGACAGGGCTTCCTCGATTTGGTGCTTCCAACGGATGCAAGGTCGTCCTCTTCGCCGACTTCCGCTGATTCCCGCATCAAATACCCGTCTCGCCAGAGCATCCTCCTCCATTCGAACGACATGGCCGATCCATCGCAGCCGCTGGATATTAATACGCTGTACAACGTCTATGTCGTTGAGGAGCTCATACAGCTCACTGTTGTATCGGATACGGAAATCATCGCCAACTCGCACTGGACCGAAGATCTTGTGTAGTACTTTTCTCTCGAACACTCTCAAGGCCGCTGCATCTGTACTTAATAGGGTCCATGCCTCTGCGCCATAAAGAAGCACGGGTAGGATGAGTGTCTTGTAAAGTGTTAGTTTTGTCGCACGAGAGAGGTCTCTGCTACTCAATTGCCTATTGAGACCATAGTAGCACCTGTTGGCAAGAGTGATCCTACGCTTGATCTCCAGACTGACATCATTTCTGGTGGTAACGGCGGAGCCAAGATAGATGAATTCCTTGACCGTATCAAAAGTATAGTTATCGGCCGTAATCTGAGAATCAATATGCCGCGCGTCTCTACTTGACGATAACATATACTTTGTTTTGCCCTCATTTACTGCCAGACCCATCTTACTATACTCCCGTTCAATAGCACTAAAGGCAGCAGTAACATCTCGCTTGGTACGCCCTATGATGTCAATGTCGTCAGCGTACGCAAGCAACTGGACACTTTTTTGAAAAATAGTGCCATTGCGATGCACTCCCGCCTTTCGCAGAACACTCTCCATGACGAAGTTGAAGAGGTCGCATGATAACGGTACGAAAAGGTTTGGAAAGGTCCTTTCCTACCTTGACGGAGCTGCAGGAATTGCTCAACGTCATTCTACATAGCCTTATCAGCTTCGCAGGTATACCGAGCTCAGACATTGCGGCAAAAACACGATCCCTTATGGGGCTATCGAAGGCTGCCTTATAGTCGCCAAAAAGATGGTATGTGTCGACTTGTTTTTCGTGGGTCTTTTCCAGGATTTGGCGTAGTGTGAAGATCTGGTCGATGGTAGACTTGCCAGGTCTGAAGCCGCACTGATAAAGTCCAATCAGTGTTTTGAAGAGTGGCTTCAGTCGTTCACACAATACGCCTGTAAGAACCTTATATGCGATAGGGAGAAGACTTATACCCCTGTAGTTGGCGCATATCGTAGGGTCTCCCTTTTTCAGGACATGGCAGAGGACACTGAGGTTCCAATCGTTGGGCATACTTTCCTCTAGCCATATTTTGTAAATAAGCTGGTGCATGCGCCCTACCAACTCATTACATCCGGTCTTAAACAATTCAGCGGGGAAACCATCTGGATCCGCCGCTTTATTGTTTTTAATACGTATAATCGCGACTTTGACCTCTTCATGGCTAGGCAGCGGAATCTCCACGCCGTCATCGTCGATCGGGTTCGGAACATCATCTCTAAAGGCGGTATTGTTGTCGTCATCACCTTGTAGCAGAGTAGAGAAGTGTTTCCTCCACAACCTCAGCACCCCCTCTGTTATCAGGTTTCCGTTCTCATCTCTGCAGGAGGACGCTCCATGCTTAAAACCTTCGGTTAGACGCTTAACCTTTTGATAAAATTTTCGAGCATCATTCCTGCATCTATACATCTCGACTTCCTCGCGCTCACGCCTTTCCTGTTCCCTCTTCTTGCGTCTGAAAAGGCGTCTCTCATCCCTTCTCCTCTCTCTATAGTTCTCGACAATGGCTCGCGTTGCGGCTGCCTGCAGCGTTTTCTTGTATGCGGCGTTTTTCGCTGCAGCAGCCTCGCGACACTCCTCATCCTACCATTGATTTCGTTGGGGTGGGCGCTCGAAACCAAGGACTGCTTCCGCAGTAGTGCGCAAAGAGTGGGAAATGTTGGCCCACAGTCCACCAATGTCGCTGAGATTGGATGGGGAGCGACGGAGCTTGTCCGAGAGTTGAGCGGAGAACGCCTCAGTTGTCCTTTGTGATCGCAGCTTCTTGACGTCCAGCTTTCGCAATGTACTAGAGCGCGCAGACCTCGAGGCGCTAATGCGCAATCGGAACTTGGCTGCGACAAGGTAGTGGTCCGAGTCGATGTTTGGCCCTCTGAATGTAGGCACATCTAGTACACTGGAGACGTGCCTTCCGTCAATCACAATGTGATCAATCTGGTTGGATGTTGATCGATCGGGGGACATCCAAGTGACTTTATGGATGTCGAGATGCTGAAAACTGGTGCTACATATTACCATGTTGCGCTCCGCGGCGAAATCGATCAGCCTCATACCATTGCAGGTAGTGTTCGCGTGGAGGCTGAACTGTCCAACAGTGGGGCCAAAGATACCTTCCCGCCCGACCTTCGCATTAAAATCTCCGAGGACGATTTTGGCGTCATGGGCCGGGTACTTATCGTATACGTCCTCGAGTTAAGCATAGAAGGTATCCTTCACCACATCGTCCCTTTCTTCCGTCGGGGCGTGAGCACATATTAGGCTGATGTTGTAGAATTTTGCCTTGATGCGGATTGTGGCTATTCTTTCGTTCACAGGTGTGAACCCAGAGACAAGGTGACGAAGTCTCTTATTAACCACAAATCCGCATCCAAATTCGTGCTTGTCTTCATGGCAGCTGTAGTATACATCGCAAGATGCAAGTCTTTTGCATCCTTGTCCTGTCCATCGCATTTCCTGTATGGCTGTGATGTCAGTCCTACATTTAATGAGGGCATCCGCTGGCTGGGCGGAAGCGCCTACCCTGTAGTGGGTGCGGACGTTCCATGTGCCAATACGTAAACCATAGTCCTTTATACGTCTGCCGTGGTCGTCAACTTTTGAGGGGATCTTTTCATTGGATTTTGCTTTGGTTTCCATTGGATATTTGTTTTTACGTGGTGGGTTCCAAGCCCTATGCATAACCCAAATTTAACGTCCAGGGGATTGGACTTCGCTGCACGCATTAGTTAACATCTAGCGGGTGCTAGAATGTCATCCAGGAGGGGCCACGAGGAGGCTGCGTGTCAACTTGAATACAGCAAGACAAGGATCGTCCTGGAGGTCGCCACGTTGACCACAATCAGAAACTTTACCTTGTTTGCATGCATTCCTCCCTCCCTTTTTTCATTATTACTAACATTATTTTACCACTATATCACAACCATTCATCATATCACTTGATATTTTGTTATAGTCCGGTTTAATTTTCAAATTTTTAATATTAGTCTTAATTCCTCTACAGAAGTTTGAACTAGGTATGTTATCGACATATTACCGTTATTTATAGTATCCCTTATTATCCTAAAGGCCGTTATTACAAATTCCGTTAAACTTGGGTTTAGTTAAAGGTACCTTTAGCTAAAGGGAACTGTAAAGTTACCTTTAACTTATTTTCGTTATTACAACTTACAGATAAAATTTTTCAAAAATATGGCAGTGCCGGAGCAATGTCGATAAAACTGCTCAATTACACAAGTTTTTTTCAACGCAGTGGCAACTGCGGGCTTCGTTTTTTTTGTTGTATATGCTCATTTTGTTTAAATTTGAAGTTGCCATGATGAAAATAATATATAATATGGCAAGTTCAAACATAAAGTGACCTTTAAATGTTAAAGGTAGGATGATCCTCCCTTTAGCTTAACGATCACTTCTATCTTATTGTGTATTCATAAAAACGAAAAACAATTTATCTGTCCTTTAAAATCCTCCCTTAGGGCCATTATTACAACTTGCCGTTAAATTTGGGTTTAGTTAAAGGTACCTTTAGCTAAAGGGAACTGTAAAGTTATCTTTAACTTATTGTGTGTGTGTGAAAAGGTAATGCTTTTTAATGTGTGTGTGTTAAAATTTGGGAGCATACATAGCTGTGAAAGACTGTATTCTTTATTTTATTTTTTTGTAAGATTTAATGTTGAAGAAATAGTCGCTGTAGTCTAGTAGGTAGTGTGTTGTCTTATTAGACGTAAAGCCAGGGTTCGAGCCCCAGGGCAGACATCAAAACAAAATACAAAAAGTGTTTCTACGGCGACTTCTCCTCAGCAGATTTTTGGCAAAAACTCTGAGTAAATAAAAATTGCCATTAAAAAGTTTCTCAAAAATCAGTCGTTCGGAGTCGACTTTAAACTGTAGGTCCCGCCACTCATGCATAAAATTAACAAACACAACATAAGTGGTGTGAGAAACTAGGTCGCAATCCTGACTGAAGGGTTGTAATGTAATGTAATGTATGTATGTATGTATGTATGAAATAGAAATATACGCCTGTGTTCTATATTCCACTACAAAATGAAAGTGAAAAACTTTTTAATTCCACATATACAATTTCATTTTTATTTGGTTTCAAACATCTATTTAAAACAACATGAGAAGAAACGGTAATTGTGAATCGTTTACGTTTTAATAGGAATTAGTGACACAAATTGCCCGATATTGTTAAATGTGGGCACAAAACATTTAAGTACGTATTTGAAATCGCATTTTTAAATGAAAAATTATAAAGAATACTTTCTGTCTATTTATATATGTGTGTAATTCTTCGAATTATGTAAGAATACACACAAAAAGTAATGAGCGATTTTTTTCAACCGAATACTTGACTTAAGAAATACTTTTACGCACTCGTTGTCGATAAACAAAATTTTTTGTCACTAGAAGAAAGAAAAAAATTATAAATAATGAAAAATTTTAAATAAGATTTTTATCAAAATATAAAAATGAGTGGCGTATTTTTAATTGCGGTATTAACCGAAAAAGTAAAAATGAAAATGGAGAGAGCAGGAGAAGACTTAGGGACTGTTCAAACCCTTTGGAATTGCCGGAACAATTGTTTGTGATTTATAACCCGTTAAATATTTTAGATTTATAGCATACTACAGACTTAATAAGAATGCATTTAGAATTGTTTTGGAAGAAGTATCCATCATTACCAACAAGTCCAGCATTCCAACAATTTTGCGTTCAGCGACAGCACTTCGTTATTTCGGCCAAAGTATTACTCAACCAATGATTAGAAGGGACTCAAATTTGGTTTTAGGGAGGAGTACAGTATCCAAACTGTTAACACATATGTGTAATGCTTTGGAATCCACACTATGCCCAAAATGGATTAACTTTGAAAATTTACAGTCAAAAAGGCACTTTTATGAAAAATTCCAATTGTCTGGTATTATTGGTTGTTTATATGGCACTCATGTCAAAATTAAAGCACCACTCAAAGATAGCCATCTTTTTTACATTAGAAAGGGCTATCTCAGTTTAAACACCATGATAGTTAGTACGAAACACTTTCAAATATATGAGTACATTCTCATATGAAAAACACTTATTTATAGATAAACGATCACTTAATGAACATCATTGCAGTAAACGCTTGCTATTCTGGAGCTTGTCATTACGCATTTATTTGGAAGCTCATTGATGAAAGACAGCATTTGCTGTTAACTTACAACAATGGCGGTAGAAGGTCATGGCTTTTGGGTGATGGAGGTTATTTTTTGGAGCCATTTTTACTCACACCCTATGGATGTCCAGAAGTAAATACAGCAGAGCATATCTTTAACCAAAAACACGCTTCAGCTAGAAATATTGTGGAACGCGTTATTGAAGTTTTAAAGAGCAGATTTAGATGCCTGCTAGATACGATGTCGTATGACCCACGAAAGCCGAAAGTCCATACCATCCGTCTCATGCGTTACATGCGTTACATGTATTGCAAGTTACACACAATGCGTTTTCTGCGACTGGTATTTTGTTTGATTAGCTGTTGTGGTAAACAATAAACAAGCAAACAATAACAGTTTTGGGAAAAAGAAAAAATCAAATTGTAATTTTAAAAGAATTTATGGCTTCAATAACATGTTTATGAATTTAAATATATGATATTTTGTGCTGCTAAGCACAATATAACCAGTAACGAAAATTATGACATTTGAAAAACGCTCATAACTTAAAAGCACCGGCCAATTTAGAGGGGGAAAAAATGTTATAAGTTTTGCGAAGCAAATGTGTTAGAAGCAACAGATATACAGAGTGAAAACTGGCGGATAAAGTAGATAAATTAAATGTAAACAAACATTTATTTTGTGTTAAAAAGGGAAAATTTGGAATATTTTTTAATTTCTTCAATGAAAAGTTTAAAGATTCTTAAATATTTAAATATTAATCGAAATGTGGGTGATTTTCGGTCACAATGAATATAGTTCCTTGTGCAAGAGGTAATTAAGAAGCTAAATATTACATGATCAAAATAAGACGTACTGCTCATAAAAAATTTTTCTTGCTAAAAGTTGCCAATATTTTTTAATTTCTTGAAAGGAAAAGTTAAAAATTGTTATTGTTATTAGTTGTTTTTATTATTTATTAATAGTTTTACACAAAAATTACATTAATTGTGCTGCTAAGGCCTTCGAAAGGCTTCAAAAGAACGCAAGACAATTGTTAATCCTTAATGTTTTTAAGGATGTTAATAAAAAAATTAAATAATTTATAAATTTAAAATTATTGGGACACTATAAAAGGACACTAAGCCCAAATCTTTCGATTAAAAATCAACCGAGTCAGTTAGATGTTATAATTCAACTAATTTATTTCAATCTTTACTTAACTCTAACTTATTCTATTTACTTAATCCTAACTGTATTATTCTATTCAGCAACTCCGTTGCCTACTTATTTACTTTACTTATAATTTAACGACCTTGTATTCATATGGTCATGAACCTTAACATTACGTTATATTAGGGTGATACTTATTTATATTTATTAAATTCATTATATATTTAATTCAATTATTCATTATTATTAAGTATTAGTATTATAATATTAAGATTAAGGTTAATTAATTTGGATTATTATATATATATTATTATTATTTATATGTTTATTATTTGTTATGGCGCAACATTCCGGCCCCATTGAAGGACTGAGCTTCTTCAATCATTTGGAAGTGGAGCCAGTTTGTGGATTGGGCGCTTATAAACGCCGTTGCGCTTTGCGACCTCCGCCACTCTGACCTTGCCGTCTTCTCCTTCTATGACCTTGACGACTCTCCCGGTCAGCCACTGTTGAGGCGGGCAATTGTCCTCGTGGATGATCACGACCTGACCTAGTTTCAGGTTGGGCGATTCGTTGGACCACTTGGGTTTGCCTTGTAGACCCAGAACGTAGTCGCGAGACCAAGCCTGCCAGAACGTCTGCTTGAGTCCGCAAAGTAATCGCCAACGCTTCCATAATTTGGGTTCTTTGAGTTTCTCGTCGCCTACGGATTCGAGCGGCAGGGAACGCAGACCCTCTCCTATTAGTAGATGTGCTGGAGTTAGTGCCTCTCCGTCGTTGGGGTCTAGAGACAGCGGTGCAATGGGCCGACTGTTGAGCACCGCCTCTGTTTCTGCGAGCATCGTCTCCATTTCTTCTTGCGTCAGCGATGCGTTGCCCACTGCGCGCAGAAACAGGAACTTCGCCTGCTTGACGGCTGCTTCCCACAGCCCTCCGAAATGCGGCGGCCGAGGTGGTATGAAGGTGAACTTCACCCCGGACGACGCTGCGTAAGATTCAAGGGCGGGTCGACTCCTGTCGAATGCTTGCTGTAGCTGTTTGAGGACGTTAATGGCTCCCACGAAGTTCGTCGCGTTGTCGCATAGCACTTCCCTCGGAAGACCTCTTCTTGCAGCGAACATTTTAAAAGATAAGAGAAAAGAATCAGTCGATAAATCAGACACTAACTCTAAATGCACAGCTTTTGATATGACACACACGAAGACCGCTATATACATTTTCAATGGTGGTCGACCTCGAATTCTCAATGAGACATTAACGGGACCACAAAAGTCAACGCCGACGATAAGAAATGGTCGGGTAGCTCTCACTCTATTGGTGGGTAAGTTTCCCATTATTTGGGACATAAGTCTTGGTTTATAGCGGAAACAGTATACACACTTGCGAACAATTATACTGCACTCCTCCTTGGCGTTAATTAGCCGGATTCTCTCTCTAGCGAGAGCAATGAGTGCCTTTGTGCCGGCATGGCAATTCTCGAAATGGAGATGTCGCAAATAGAGTGTGACAAAGTCGTTTTTCTTCGGTAATAAAAGTGGGAATTTTGCATCATATGGCAAATTTGCATTCAGCAATCTCCCACCTACCCTTAATAGTGAAAATGTTCTCCCATCCTCAGTGAATGTATGAATGAAAGGTGTAAGTCTCTGTATGTTCGACGGTAAGATCAGAGATTTCTGTAATTTAGAAATCTCCTCAGAAAAATTAAATTTCTGGATAACCTCTACGAGGCGATAAAATGACCATTTCATTTCCGTTGCAGTAGGTATGATACTTTGATTTAATTTTCGTTTCTTTAGATTATCAATGAATCTGAGTACGAAACATGCTATCCGCAGTAACTTCTTATATGAAGAGTATTTCGATATCATTTCCAGTAGACAGTTAGAAGTTCCCTCTACTGCAAGAAATACATTCACCTTTCTCGTTTCCAATAACTTTTGGTTCTCTGTTAATTCAAAATGTTCATTAACAGGCCATTTGGAACTGTCGTCTAGAAGAAACGACGGTCCTATAAACCATATTGAGTTTTTAAAATCTTTTACATCGGATCCTCTTGACACAATGTCAGCTGGGTTCTGCTTAGTAGGCACGTGGCGCCACGAAACTTGGTCCGACCACTCCTGAATCTCAGCGACTCTATTTGACACAAAAGTCGTCAAAGAGGATGGATGCGTTTTTATCCAATGCAGTACTATTTCGGAGTCCGTCCAGAAATAAACATCATCTATTTCGAAATTCATCATACGCTTAATTCTATTCCATAACTTAACCAGCAGGTGTGCAGCACATAGCTCAAGTCTAGGAAGTGATTTAGACTTTAGAGGAGCAACTTTGGACTTAGCCGTAAGTAGCCTCGAGACGACCGTGTCCGTCTCGGAGCTTCGAATGTATATGCAACACCCATATGCTCGAATTGAAGCGTCAGAAAATCCATGAATCTGAATTCTCGATGTTGATGTGGTATGGCCGAATCTTGGGATACTAATTGAATCAACTTCCTTTAAATTAGCTTTGAAGTTTTCCCATGAAGTATTCAACCCCAAGGGAATTGATTCATCCCAGTCAAGCTTTTGAATCCAAAGCTCTTGCAACAGGATCTTTGATTTCGTAACAAGTGGGCATAACAGTCCGAGAGGATCGAATAATCGAGAAGACACCGATAATATGTTTCTCTTTGTAGCCTTTAAGTCCTGAAACTTATTTTCCAAATGAAATTTAAATAAATCATTCTTCGGAACCCAATGTATGCCCAATGCTTTCGCAGAGTCGGAATCGCTATGAATTAGTTTCTCTTTCTGTAGAGAATTCAAAAATTCAGGATGGTTAGAAAACCATTTGGTGAGATTGAAACCAGTCGAAGCCAAAATTTCACTGACCTGATTTCGAATTAAAATTAATTCATCATAGCTTTCAGCTCCTGTAAGTAGGTTATCTACGTAGAAATCACTGCGAACAACTTTCGAACCGATAGACAATGTCTCTTTGTATATATCGCTTAAGTGAATCAGACATCTAATGGCTAAAAATGGTGCTGAAGCTGTACCATAAGTAACAGTATTCAACCGAAAATGTCTCAATTCATCAGATGGATTCTGTCGCCAAAGGATTAATTGAAAATTCCTATCTTTGTCACCAATCATGACCTGACGATACATTTTTTTCAATATCTGCAGTGATTACATATTTGTGGAATCGAAAACGGATTAATGTAGAATATAGTTCTTCTTGAACTGTAGGACCAACCATTAACTGTTCGTTAAGAGATACATGTGAAGAAGTTCTACATGAAGCGTCAAATACTACCCGAAGTTTGGTAGTTGTACTCTGAGGGCGCAAAACGCATTGATGTGGAATGAAGTAGTGGGGAGTATCAGGGAATTTGTCCAAAAGAGACATGTGACCCAAGTTGAAGTACTCCTTCATGAAATCATGATACATCTACCGCATAGTATCATCTTTGGAAAGTCTTCGTTCCAAAGAGAAATCGTCGCTTGGCAATTTCAAACGAAGATCCTAATAATTTAGGATCAGACTTGAAAGGTAAAGAAACCTCAAACCGTCCCGACGCAAGACGTCGTACTGTCGTCTTGAACTCGTTCTCACATTTCTTATGCTCCTCAGAATAAATTTCAGTTGATTCGGTTGGAAGTTCTTCTAACTCCCAAAATTTCCGGACGATTGAATCAACATTGCTCTCGTCTTCAATTGAAGTATTTATATGAAATACTTTAGTGTTACAAGAGTCCTTAGAATGATTGTATCTTCCAGTAACAATCCAACCAAGAGAAGTCTTTTGAAGAACTGGAAGACTCGGGCCCAATTTGATTTGGCCAACACACATTAAGTCAAAGAAAGGACCTGCGCCAATTAACAAATCAATTTTTGCGGCTTAAAGAAGCAAGGGCCAGTTAATTCCACGTTTGACGGGATACTCAAACTAGCTATGTTAACCCTACCATCAGGTTGCAAGTTTGTAATTGATTTTAATACCCAAAACTTTGATGTAAATTGAGTAGAGTTGACACTCGAAGTAACAGTCAAATTGACGTGAGATTTTGATAATGAATTTGTTTCACCTATGCCATTTAAATTCAATCTGCCTCCTTCCTTATTCAAACGTAGCAGTTGCGCTAGTTCTTCGGTTATCAAATTAGGTTGAGAACCGGAATCCAAAAGAGCTCTGGCTGGTATCAGTTGGCCAGAACTACTTCTTACTCTTACCACAGCCGTCGCTAGAATTATGCGTTCATCTGACGCCGAATAGTTAACAGAAGCGTGAGAAGTCGAAGGCTGTTCAGAGTAGTTTATCGAGGCATTATTAGAACTTGTATTATATCGGTGAAGTAATGAGTTATGTGCACCATTACATATGCGACACTTAGAAGATGGACACCTTGCAACTGTGTGTCCCTTTTTCAGACAGTTAATACATGCCTGCACGGATTTGATGAAGTCAAATCGTTTGATTATAGGCTCAGCAGTAAAGGAAGGGCAGTTGTTGATCATATGCTGCGTCGATTTGCAAAATAGGCATCTGTCAGCAGATTGTTTCGATTTGGTACAATTTAATGATGTTCGACTGGTTTTAAAATTAAAATGTTCATTTTTAGGTTTATTAACCCTCGGCCTTGAATTAGAAGACTCGTCAGCAGAGATATGCTGGTAACGTCTATTCAAGGCGGCTTCGCAATCTGACCACAATGGGAAATCAAGCTGTTCTTCCCATTTTGATTTGGTGATTGGATCCACTTTTGATATCACTAAATGTATTAATATTGCATTAGTTATTTTCTTGTCATCACCAATTGACAACAACGAATCGTAAATGGCAGAAACAGTATCGATCATGCTTCGCAAAGCAACAGCCGAAGGCTTGGTGATTTCGGGCAAATCAAAAAGTTTTGCAATATAATCGAAAAATATCAAGCATTCGTTATCGTACACTTTTTTCAAGCTTGCTATTGCTTTTGGGTAATTCTCCTCGGAGATCTGAAAGGCCTTCACTGTACCCAAGGCCGATTCGGATAAGCATGATATCAAGTGATTGAATTTCTCAATATCCGTCAAAGTCGGATCGTTGTGGACCAGGTTCTCAAATAGGCTCATAAAATTCTTATAATCAGCGTATTTACCACTGAATTTAGGGAGCTTCATATTTGGGAGTCTTGAATGGTGAGCCTGTACGCTAAACGAAGTTTCAGGTACATTCGATTGCCTATTCTTGGCCAACAGACTCATGAACAAACTCTTCGTGGTCACACAAAGATCTTCAAGCTCGGCCCTGTCGTCATTATCGGGATCCAAATTATCCACTTCCGACTGAAGCTTCATCGCTTGGTCAATATATGATTTTAAAATATCCAATCGACATTCGAGCTCCATCGGATTAAAAGAAATAGTCTTATCCACAATGGACTGTCGAATCCTGTCGATATTCTTAATGACCTTCGCTTTTTTCGCGAGTAATTTCTCCAAGCTTTCAGCTCTGGAGGGAGAATCTTGGCGTTTAGAGCCCCTACTAGTCATTATGATTGTTGTCTAAAAAAATTCCTCAAAACAAGAATTAAAAATTGACCAAAGTAAATTATTGGTCAGACTATATTCGAATTTAATAGTATTTACTTGTTTTGGACAATCGAATTTTATCGATATTATTCGGACACGCAATGCACGAAAGTTCCGATTCCAAAATTTCAGTGACTTTAATTGAGTCAAGATTAATTTACTTGGTCTCAGAAAGTAAAAAATAAAAAATCTTTACACACAGCCGTCGGTAAAAAAAATATTTTAATTTACCGAGTAAAATCGCCTAATAATCGATTTGTAAACAATAAAGAAAAATCCAATTTCAATATGAACACACAGCGTTATTAATAATAACAATGGAATATAATTCGATGACCGAAATTTGTGTGAACAATTTTTATTGAAATTATTTGTTTTGATTTTTGTTCTAGTGTGACCACTGTACACAGCTGTAATGTGTAACTTATATACAAGCAGTATAGGAACGCGTGAAACGGAACACTTATCGAAACGAATTTACGAAAAATAAATAAAAAGGAAGATGAACAAAACAACACAAATGCTATGCTGAATGTTCTCTCACGAATAACGACACGAATTGTTAGTGTAATTCGAAATAAATACAAAATACTAACACTCGCGAATATGTTTCAAAATGTTTCACTAAATAAGGGTGCGTTTTGTTTATAATTTTACGATATCGACGTAATTTTAATAAATATTTAAAATTATAAATAAACGAGATGTTTCAAGTATTTTAAAAAATGCGAAATATTATTTGTGTTCTGCTTTTTAAGCGATTAGAAATATTTTGGTTAAATTACAAAAAATTTCTTAAATTTGATTAAGTTACAAATTTAAGGACAAAGAAACACAAAAATATTTTGCACTTTTTTACCTCTTGAGAGTCTGAAGTACTCCCCTTAGTTTTCTCCGACCGGCACAGAATGCAGTGACAACGGGGTATCTGTGCAGAATTCCTGTCCTGGATTGTAGGATTCTTGAAGTCGTCCAACGATGTGCTACTTGTTGGATTATTTGTTGTTTATATAGTGTATTTTTAAGTTCTGTGTAATGTGTATCTTGAATTATGTTGGTGTTTATGTTACAGAGATATTTATCACTTCACAATTTTTTTTTTAAATTAAATTTCTTTCAGATTTCACTTATTTAATTTGTTATTAATCTTTTATTTAGCTTTTTCTTTACAACACTGCACTTATATCTTTAATTCTTGTTATACTGTATTTTTTTTTAATTTTAATTTTGTTCTATTTTGCTGTACTTATGTTCGTATGTTCCCACAACAATAACCAATATATGAATATTGTTTTTTTTTTATATTTTTCTGTTTGCCATTTTTTGTTATTATTTTTCTATTTTATTTATTTCACTGTACTGTATTTTAGTATGTTTTGTTTATTTTATCGTTTAATATTTTATATATTGTTTTGTGTATTTTTTCTTTTAACAATTTAAATTTTACACAGTGAAATTTTGGTTTGAATTCATTTAGGATCAACTTGCGAAAAAATTTTGGTAAATCCTGATGTATATTGTTGTTGTTGTTTTTTTTAGGTTTTACATGTATTGTATGGTTTTATTGTATATTGTATATTTATTGTATGTATTGTATTTTATGTTTAATTTTTATTTGTTTCATTAACAAATTAAATTTTAAGCACTTTATAAAATTTTTAGTTCTCGCACAATTTATTTGAAACAACTTATCAAACGCGCGAAATTTGGTCTTTTTATATATATAGGCATAAATTGAAGCAAATTATCAAATTTATTATATTTGTCACTTATTTTTTTTTATTCCCTGCTCGGGCGCCAAAATGTTAATCCTTAATGTTTTTTAAGGATATTAATAAAAAAATTAAATAATTTATAATTTTAAATTTATTGGGACACTATAAAAGGACACTTATACCAAATCTTTCGATTTAAAAATCAACCGAGTTAGTTAGATGTTATAATTCAACTAATTTATTTCAATCTTTTCTTAACTCTTACTTATTATATTTACTTAATCCTAACTGTATTATTCTATTCAGCAACTCCGTTGCCTACTTATTTACTTTACTTATAATTTAACGACCTTGTATTCATATGGTCATGAACCTTAACATTACGTTATATTAGGGTGATATTTATATTTATTAAATTCATTATATATTTAATTCAATTATTCATTATTATTAAGTATTAGTATTATAATATTAAGATTAAGGTTAATTAATTTGGATTATTATATATATATTATTATTATTTATATATTTATTATTTGTTATGGCGCGACAACAAGTGTTTTCAGTTAATTTATCCTCCAATTTTCTTGTTTACGAATTAATAAATTCAAAAAAGATGACAGTCAGTACATTAAAACAATCGATAACTAATATAAAATTTTGTTCATGAAAGAAATGTGTTAAAAAATGTATTTTAATGTATTTCCCTCTTAAATTATTAGTAAAATTTATTATGAAATATGTTTTTATTAATATTTTTATAATGCAAATAAAAAAATGCGAAAATAATAATGCACTATTTATATTTATCTAAACATATTTATCGAAACCATTCACAATAGAATATAATTTGTCATCCCTAAGTTTAAGAAACAGCTGACTTTTTTCGTCGAAGCATGAGAAACAGGTGACTTTTTTCGCCGCCGCATGAGTCGCATAGAAAAGTAGAAAGTAAACCTACTTGATGCATTCTATGCGTCTATGCATTTTCTTCTGTAATTTGTCACAAACAACAACACTGATTCTACTTTTTCGGTATACGCATGTAACGCAAGGTATGGACTTTCGGCTGAAAAGCAGTTCAAATTATTAATACATTAGTAATGAAGAGTGCAATAATGTTGTTGTAGAAAATGAAATTGAAGAAAATGCTCCGGATAACATCGAAACTAATGACTTAACACTGCTCAATGACGCAATTAGAATTCGAAATGAAATTTCTAGAAGCATAATTTAAAAATTGTTTTTTTTATTAAATAAAGTTCATTCTATTAAACAAATAAAAAGCAACAAAAAAGTTCTTGCATTTTTAAATTCTACGTTCTCCAAGTTAAATACTGTCAAAATTTGGTTAATATGCGCCTATCCGTTCCGAAGTTATAGGGAGAAATCTACTTAGAATACACATATAGTCGTATGTCGCGTAAAAACTTTGAGAGCTCATAACTCAAAACACACTTTTTCGACTTAGAATGTTATAGAAAGGAGGCGTCGATTTAAATTAAAAACAATTAAAATTAAAAACAAGAAGTATTTTTTCACGTTACTTTTTCCGTTCGGTTTCAAATTACTTTTTTTCGGGTGAAAATGATTTGTAGAACACATCAATTTCTCTTAAAACAAACTGGAAATGAAATTTACATTTTCATTTCACTTTCATCAAATTTAAGAACACAAACTGAGTGGAATTTTCACTTTCATTCTATTTTCTTTAAAAAAGAAAAGGTTGGAGATATTAAAGTTTCTAAAATCCAAGAACACATTTGAATGCGAATACCGGAGGACATATGAATGTCAAATTTACCTTGAAGACATTTCCGGTAAGAAAATGAATTTCATGAATTGTGTGCAAGAGGTGTTATGATCTTGTTCTACTGGTAAGAATCGATGGGAAAATGACTGGGGAAATGTATAAAAACATCCTACAGAATAATTTGATTAAAGATTATGAGGACGAATTACCACTAGCGTGAATATTTCAGCATGATAACGACCCGAAGCATACATCTCGGATAGTTACAGCTTGGTTTGCTGAGGAAAAAATAAGGGTTCTTGATTAGCCAGCTCAAAGTCCCGATCTGAACCCTATTGAAAATCTTTGGGGGATCGTAAAGCGAGCAGTTGCAGCCAAAAAACCTAGCAGCAAAAAAGCACTTTGGCAGCTTATCCAGGCAGAATGGAATAACATTAGTCCTGAGCATTGTCGCAATTTAATTAACTCAATGCCTCAAAGATGTACTGAAATAATACGCCAAAAAGGGTACCCCACAAAATATTAAAGGTTCAAAATAGTTTGGGTGAAAAATAAAACAATTAAATTAAATTTTCAATATTTTTTTAAGATAACCTAATTATGTGTCCACTTAAATTTGAAGTCTGATATCAACTCCGCACCAAAACATTTTTTATAATGAATAGCTATTTAAGTTTAAATATATAAAATTAATAAATATTAGTTGTTTTTGTTTCCATTTTTCTTAAATCTTTTGAACAAACAAAAGAAGAATACAATAAATCTTAAAAAATAAAATTATACTTATTTTGTCCTTTTATTTGTCTGTATAGAAGAAATATTAAAAAATACTTTTGTATAAATTATAAAGCTTAATTGTTAACATACAGTGTCGGTCAAAACATGTTGGACAAAATTCAGGTTATAATATTTTGTACGATTTAAAAGAAATTATATATTTTAGAAACAACAAATACATACTAAAATAAAAATACATCCCTAGTGTAGTTAAAAAAAAATTTAATTTCAGTGTTTATTATGATATTATTAAAAATTAAACAAAAAGGTAAATAAAGAAAAAAATTCATACGACAAAACATATTGGATTATGCAGCATGATCTAATATTTTGTTGCATAACCACGATTTTTCAAAACTTCAGCACATCTTTTCTGCATAGAACTAATAAAATTCTCTATTATATTCATTGGAATAGCTGACCATGCCTCATTTATAGCTTGATATAATTTATTTGGATCCTGATGTGCCGATTCCCGATTTACCTTTCTATTTACTATTTCCAACCCTTTCACCAATTTGGATGTGTGTTTCGGGTCGTTGTCGTGTTGAAATATCCATTGGCTTGGCATTTTATCACGGGCATGTGGCAACATATTCTTCAGCAATATATTTTTATAAATTTGTTTGTCCATAATACCGTCGATTTTGTGTAAAGGTCCTAAGCTTTCCCCAGAAAAGCAACCCCACACCATAACATTGCCACCTCCATGCTTAACTGTTCCGGAACAATATTTCGGATTTAGTCTGCTACTGACAGGTCTTCGAACTCTTCTCATTCCATCAGAATCCACAAAATTAAATTTGGATTCATCGGAAAACAAAACAGTGTTCCATTGTCCAACTGTCCAGTTCAAGTGTTCTCGAGCAAATTTTAGGCGCGCCTTACGGTTTTTCTGTGATAGGAATCAGTATTGTTTTCTCTGAAGACATAGTATATAACAATTTTCTGTCCAATATGTTTTGACCGACACGTATATTGATCGTAATATGATTTACATGCACATATATTAAAAGATTGTGATTGAATATTTTTGCAGTTATATTTATGTAAATTATTATTATTCAGTTCCAATTTGTCAGTGAGCGCGATTAGACGTGTTCTTTGCTTAACCGCACTTCGATTGACTCTTTGCAGTGAAACAAAACAAAGAAAGAAACAAAACAAAAACAAAAATTATATTTACAATTTAATTAGTAATCTTCTGCTTATTTATTTCATATATCTAAGAACCGTTAAAACAAAAAAAGAAGTCATTTAACTAGTGACCAAATGGGGGAAAAAAGAGGATCCCATTCAACCAGCCTTTATTTACAATGGATGTGACAAAAAAATTAAACATTAATACTAGCGGCCCGAAATATCTTGTTACGTGTAGAACCAGCTCTAAGAGTGTAACAAATGTAACAAATGAAACGCTCGCAAATGTTTCCCCTTTTCTTATAAAAAAAGTTATTGACGGTATCTGCGGTAGTGAAGTGGAAATGTGCAAAAAAATTCGTGATGGTTCGGTTTTAATTAAAACAAAAAACACTCTACAAGCATCCAAACTTATTACCCTAACCTCACTTTCCCCAACTGTTCGAGTAGAAGTTTGTGAACATTCTTGCCTGAATTTCACAAAAGGCGTTTTATACTCAAATGACCTAAGAGGCATGGACGAAAATGAAATATTAATGGAGTTAAAGAGCCAAAATGTTTATGAGGTTAGGAAAATATTAAAGAAATTTGGTAATGATTTGATTCAAACTGGCCTAATAATTGTCACCCTTGCTACCCTTGACTTGCCAGAATACATAAACATCGGCTATGAAAAAGTTTAATTATGCCCATACATCCCCTACCCACTAAGATGCCGTAACTGTTTACGATTTGGACATACAACAAATTCTTGTCGTAATGATAAAGTCTGTCCCAACTGCGCACAAGATTTTCACCTTGAAGAAGAAGACGAAATTTGTAATAATTCTAAAACATGTATACATTGTATCAACAACAATAATGAAAGCAGTAAACACAATGCACTAGAAAAAATCTGCCCAGTATTTTTAAGAGAAAAAGAGATCCAGGCAATTGTTACTCTTGAAAAAGTAGATAGAAAGAAAGTCGTAGAAACTTATAAAGCACGTCACCAAAACTCTCAACATACATTCTCTTCAATAGTTAAGCCAATTTCATCTCTTAATAATTCAATATCCACCTCGAATAACATTGATAATACCATTAGTAAAACACCAAGAGAATTAATTGATTACAATGATATTGAAACATCAACCAGGACCAATATTGAATTAGAACAACACTCTCTTAAACCCAAAACTGTTACTCTTTTACCGATAAATACATCAAAAAGAAACAAACAAACATTAAAAAGGAAAAATAATATAAAGTCTGCAATTAACCAAAAACAACAAAAATCAAGAATTAGAAGTAACGACGACGAATCAGCTGGATCTTTATCTCCAGATAATGAATAACATGTAATAATTATATTATGTACTGTATTGTCGGCATAGTAGCGTTGTGGTTGGGTCTGGGATTTGGTATTTGGTACTGGGTTGATGCATTGTCGCATTATCGTAAAAGATACTGCGAATTAATGCTGAAGCCCCCATTTTCCTGTCTCTCTCTCGCTTTGGCGCTGCTGTGCTGGTAATACTGTATTATTGTTTATTTAAACTATGTTGTTTTTACTTTTATATCATTATTATTTAATTTTTAATTTCATCTTTATTGATTATGCACTGTTTAAATATTTTGCAATGGAACATAAGAGGCTACAATGTAAATTACAATGAATTGCAGACACTTATAAAAAACATTATATAAAAATAATTTCAATTCAAAATCTCACATAAATAACAAAAATAATAATATTAATATTCCAGTACCTATAAATTTTACAATGAATAATTATAATAATTCTAATTCATTTGAAGGTGTTGCTCCTATATCTCTCAACAACGATTTTGAAATAATTGGTTTAGAAATACATTCCAAAATTAAGTTTAGAATCTTATCAGCATACATATCTCCGACAGTTGATTTCAATTACAGTAATCTCCAAAACGTTTTTAATGGATGTCATTCCCCCACAATAATAACAGGTGACTTTAATAGCTGGCACCAGAGTCGGGGCTCTAGCAGAAACAATAAAAGAGGATCTATTTTAAACAATTTTTTAAATAATAATAACTTTATTTTGTTAAATAACAATTCCCCTACACATTTCTCGACACAAAACACTCTGACATACATTGATTTGACGTTTTGTACCCCTGATTTGTTTTTACATTCCAATTGGAGTAAAGAGAACGACCTTTGGGGAAGTGATCACTTTCCAATTATTATATCGTTATTTAAAAATAACATTGATTGTTTTCACTCAGTCAAACCTCACTTTAAAACTGATATGGCTAATTGGGAACTTTACAGAAGGAACTGCTCTTTATACGAATCCAATAGACCGATAGATATCAACGTTAATACCGAAGCTGCAAATATTAGGAAAATTATTATACAAGCATCGAACGAATCTATACCACAATCAAAGTCACTAACTACCCGTACTCCAGTCCTATGGTGGAATCCCCAACTAACTCTTTTAAAACAGGAAAAGAACAAATTGTTGAACAAACTCAATAAGGATATTAATAAATTCAATATGATAAATTATAAAAGAGCGAAAGCACGACTTAAGAGAGAAATTAAAGCATCGAAATCAAAATCTTTATATAACTTCACTTCAGAGATCCATAGCTCTACTCCTCCCAAAAGAGTTTGGAACAATATTAGAAGACTTTGTGGTTACAAAACTTCCTTTAACATACATTGTTTACAATCTATAAACCCTCCTTATAATGGGCTAATAGAGAAACCCGATATAGCTAATGAATTAGCCAGATTTTGGTCCGCTAATTCCTCTGATGGTAATTTCCCACCAAGTTTTCAAACTAAGAAATACAGTTTAGAAAATAACTTATCTAACATCTCCCCATGTGTGAAAGCTAGTCTAATAGAACAGGATATAAACAGGATTGAGTTCAATTCTACATTGGATAGACTTAAGGGGAAATCCCCAGGTTTAGATAGAATTTCATATACGATGATGAAAAATTCTCCAGATGGCGTCAAGTCTAGAATTCTAAACCTTTATAACATGATATTCAATTCATATATTCCCCAACAATACAAAACATCTTTAATTATTCCGATATTAACACCAAATAGTGACAAGACGCTGACAAAATCTTACAGACCTATTTCACTTAATTCATGCATCGGAAAGGTCATGGACAGGATTATTGCAAATAGAATATGGTGGCTAATATCATCCAGTAACCTCTTAAATAATAATCAAATGGGTTTTAGAAAAGGTAAATCTACAGTAGATGCCCTCCTTCTTCTTGAACATCTAGCTGTTAACAGCCTCTCAACTAAAAATCACATCACAATAGTTTCACTCGATTTTGAAAAGGCTTATGACAAAATTGGAATTCACACAGTTATTGATCAACTTATTTCATGGAAATTTGGACCCAAAATCATTAATTATGTAAAAAACTTCTTAACAAATAGGAAAATTATTGTTCGAGTTGCAAAGTACAATTCTCAAACCTTTGGTCTACATAACCGAATTCCCCTAGGATCCCCACTCTCTGTTGTGCCTTTTCTAATTGCATACAATAAACTATGCAATATAATATCTTTGCATAATAATATAAGTTTTTGTGCTTATGCTGATGATTTTAATATATGTATTAAGTCAAATAATAACAAAAACCCTACTATTATTAAATGTTTATCCTCACTGAAATTTAACACTAACACTATTGTAATTATTAACGTAATTAAAGCGCTGATAATATCTAAAATCAGATATGGGTTATTCCTCTATGGAGATTCATCTAAAACTTCCCTAAAGAAAATAAGATCTATCGTTAATTTGAATATTCGTTGTGCACTTGGCGCACATCGAACAACCCCTAACAACAACATTGTGTTCGAATCGAATATTATGAGTTTAGAGAATTTTTATCATTTTGAATCTGGAAAATTGATAAAGTCAATTATTACTTGTTATGACTCTCCTCTTAGGAAAATTGTTGAAAATTACTTTAAATTGAAAAGAGTACCGAGATACTTATCGACACTACAAAAAAATATTAGAATAGCATTAGAATATGATTTTCCTACCAAAATATCAAAACATAACAATATAACCCATCCTCCATGGCTATTTCATCATAATTCTATTGACTTAAGTTTATCTATATACAGAAAAGATGAAACATCTGTACTACAGTACAATTTATTATTTCACGAAATATCTAACAAATACCAACAAAGAACCTTCATATTTACTGACGGATCCAAGACAGAAAAGGCCACATCCTTGGCAGTCACGTTGGAGGATAAGGTAGTCTGTACTTACGTTTTACCTAACCATACTTCAGTATTTTCGGCTGAAATTACGGCCATATACGAAGCTATTAAACATTGTGACACTAGTAGGTTACTGATTCTTTATCGGCTTTACGAGCTATTTCTAATTTACACAATAATAATTATGATGCTGCTAGCATTAGAAACTCCCTAATTAAATATTTTCCAAAGTTCATTATTATTTGGATTCCAGGTCATGCATCGATTAAGGGAAATGAATTCGCAGACTATTCTGCTAAACAAGCTCAAAATTCGCCAATTTTAGGAAAATCCAACAAAAATTTTAATGATATTAGAAAACACATTAAAAGACAAATAATAGATAATAACTATTCCCTGTGGAACTTAACAAATCACTGGTACAAAACGATCAATTTTAATAAAAACAATATATATGACTGGATTCCAGTCAATAATGAATTTAGTCGTAAAGACCTAACAAAAATTATTAGACTCAGGCTTGGTCATACCAAAATTACTCATGATTACATTATGAACAAATCTGATCCTCCTATATGGAGTTGTAATAACAACTCCCTCCTCAACATTACACACATTTTTGCTAACTGTCCTTTATTCGAAACCTATAGAATTAAGTTCTTTGGAAATTCCAATCCCCTTTCTATTCTTTCATCTCCAAGTAATCTATCAATTAAACAAATAATTTTATTCTTGAAGAACACAAAACTTTATGATAAATTGTAACTAATAAAACTTTTCTTTTATCTTTAATATTAAATTATATATATATATACATATAAATTAAATGTAAGTTCTCATTTGCTGTAAATATTTTACCTTAAGGCCTAGTTGCTATAGCTTTATATATATTTAGTGTATACATTAATGTACTTACTAAATTTTTTAATAAATAAATAAATTATTATAATATATAAATGGTGTGGAAACGTTACTGTACATTCGTAACTCGATGATCATTTTTTAAAATAAATTTATATAATC
>OW388085.2:8446834-8539334 GCA_936449025.2 Sarcophaga subvicina
AATTTTTCTTTAACTTAAAAAAATATATTATTGGGTCATTTTTGCATTAAAAATAACAATAAATAAAAAACCGGTTAATCGGTTAATTAAAAAATGAAATTTTTCAAATTATTCGGAAACCGGTTTAATAAACAACCTAGTTTTTTGAATACTCTAAGTCCTAAATATAAATGCACACAATTTGCCCATTTTTCGCCCCTTTCCCCTTTTTGGACCCCTTTTGGTCCAACCTTATAAACGGAACACCTACAATAGCTATTTTGGGAAACTTAACAAAAGCTTGATATATATCCCAAATTTCAAGAAAATCGGTCCAGGCGTTCAGGCGTGATTGGCTAACAAACAACCAAAAAAACAGACTTACAGAAAGATTTATAATATATATTAGGATGTACATAAGTGAACTAACGGGTGATTTTTTAGCTATTATCTTTTTGGCAACACTGGTTTAAACAGCTCACGCACGTTTCGTATTTTGTTTCACTGTCAAACATCTTCAGTTTGATCTATAATTTAACCATGAATCGTCTTACAAACGAACAACGCTTGCAAATCATTGAATTTTATTATCAAAATGCGTGCTCTGTTAAGAAAGTTCATCGCGCGCTTTTTCCATTTTATGGTCAGTTTAATCGACCCACTGAAGCGGCTATTCGGGCTATTGTGACTAAATTTCGCACCAAATTGACATTGTTGGACATTAAACCACCAACACGCTTACGTAAAGCCGAAGATCCATTTCTTTACCGAAAAAATGTGTTCAGCGACGAATCTCATTTTTGGCTCAATGAATACGTAAATAAGCAGAATTGTTGATTTTGGAGTGAAGATCAGTCAGGAGCATTGCAAAAGCTACCAATGCATCCAGAAAAAGTCACAGTTTGTTGCGGTTTATGGGCTGGTGGCATAATTGGACCGTACTTCTTCAAAGATGCTGCGAATCGTAACGTAACTGTGAATGGTGAGCGCTACCGTGAGATGATATCCAATTTTTGTTTGCCCAAAATGCAAGAACTTGACTTGACTTGCCTTGACATGTGGTTTCAACAAGACGGTGTCACATGCCACACAGCACGCGTAACAATGCACAAATGAGAGGCGAGTTCGGTGAACATTTTATTTCACATTCGGGACCGGTCAATTGGCCGCCTAGATCGTGCGATTTATCGCCTTTAGACTATTTTTTGTCGGGCTATGTTAAAGCTCATGTGTATACAGACAAGCCCGCTTCAATTGACGCATTGGAAGACAACATTGAAGCATTTATTCGTGAGATACTGGCCGAAATGTTGGAAAGAGTATGCAAAAATTGGACTAAGCGGATGGACCATTTGAGGCGCAGTCGCGGTCAACATTTGCATGAAATAATCTTCAAACATTAAATTATATGGACCGTACTATCGATTCAAATAAAGATTTCATGCATTTTCCTGAATTTTACGTGTTTTTTTTTGAAAAATTTTCCTATAACTCTTAAAAAATCACCCATTTTTATATTATTTCTTTTCAGAAATGTATTTACTGAAAGAAGTATTATGGACGCAACAATTTGGGAATCAATGCTTTAAGTTTTCGTATTTCCATACATTATTTTGTTGCTATAAATATAACAAATGATGTAAGAGCATGGTTATTTACAATCAAACTTATATTTAAAACAACAACAAAAAATTAATAATAATAAAAATAATATAGAAAGTACAAAAATTAAAAGGAATTGAATCAAAACAAAAAACTTGTGTAAAAGACACAGATGCGTCTGAATAATTAAAACTTTGAATTTGCGCCTTAAGGAAAGCGGTTAAAAATTTCAGTCAGTATTCTCATAAATTCATTGTTTGTAAGAAGAATATCAGTTTATCAGCTACGCTTTTCCACTAAAAGCCACTACAAATAAATACTGAAATAAAAGTAAACGAGCTTTGACAGAACAAACAAACAGACATACAAACAAATTAATATTTTATTATTTTTATGGAAAACATTACTCTTTTAGCTGTTAATTGTAACATGGAAAAATGGGTTAGTTTCAAAGAAAAAAATAATTTAATTAGAAATTGAGACATTGACCCGACTTTTATTAAGAAACAATAAATTACAATATTTTATGATAGCTTTTAGTAAAAATTTAACGAAAAAAATTTATGGTAAATGAATTTAAGTTAATTTTCTAACAATGGAAGTAGGCCCAGTAGCCGAAATGGTTGCGGTATTTTTATTCTTTAAAGTGTGAAACTAAATATAAAAACGAACTTAAATTTAATTCCAGTAAAGCAATTTGTAGAAATGTCTCGCCCAGACTGTTCATTGGATATCACTCAAATTCCCTCCAATGGTTTATATTCGTAATGTTCGTCAAATATTCTCACAAACGTTCAGCCAGGTATTATGCTGTAAAGAAAGATAATATTCCTATGCAAAATCTGGTGGCACCTGTTCCAACTCTAGTCGACTGAAACCTATGTCGTGGACAATGAACTGTTGAGAATGCAGAATATATTAATGTAAAAAATAATTGGCTGCCGATGAATTGTTTGAGAATCTATTTCCAGAAAGTAGACGCCATCTGCCAATGCAGAAAAGCACATTGATAATTTCACTTTCAAATTTCCAGTTACACATTATTCGATTAGTAGGACTCTAGAGGTAAAACTCGCAGAGGTTATGCTATTCTAATAAAGTTGTATATGTGAATTGTGCTAAGCATCTTACATCTGCATAGAGAAAACAGATTAAAATTATATACATATACGAGTATATTTTCTATATTTTAGATTACAAAGAACCAATAAACAAATATTGACTTTCTGGATATATACCTTCTGGAGATATCGCCTTCTCACTCCTGCTTGTCGAGTGTTTTTTCATGCAAAATCTAGATGGTATACATACGTGTAGGCGTTATATAGGGTAGATAATCAACATCCTCACAAATTGCCAGAAAATCTCGCATATTATTTACTTTGAAGTAATGAAGATATGTGCAAACGACTGATTCCAATTTGAGAGTAGGCGCCACTTGTCTACTTTAGTTACGATTTGAAACATTTATGATATTGTAGCACCTTTCACAAGTTGGAGGATGGACAAATGTGTTAATTAACTGAAATTTAGAAAACTCTTCAGAGCTATTTTTATAGAAAACACACTACTTAGAACTCTAGAGGATATACATAGGTGTTGCTACCTCCGTCTCGATGAATATCTCAAACAGAATGCTTATATAGCAGATTCAATCCAGTCACAGATTAAATGGAATAGAATTTTCTCTCGACATAAAATCAAACAATAATAATTGCACAAATCATCTCAAAGAACAATTGGAATTTCAAAAATACAAAATTAAAATAGCTGTTATATTTAAGACACTTTTACGAAAATCAATCGAGCAGATATATACCAGATCATCAATTTAGCTTCAGGAAAAAGTCAGCCCTATTGAAAAATGCCAAAGATTAGTACAACATTCGAAGAAAGTAAGTACTGTTCTGCTCGTTTCATAATATTTATGAGCATTCGATAGTGCTTAAAACAAGTATTGTGGAGCTTTTGGAAAACTACACAACCGAGTGAAGATGTTTTATTAACGGCGGTGATTTTGTAAGTGCTTTTAATCTAATTTCAACAATAGAATCACAATTAAATTCCACCTAATTATGGTGATGGAAATTAAAAAAACGATGCTTCTTTGCGATGCATTGCATTGAAAGAAATATTGATGTTATATCGATTTGTCTCGCTGAATTGAGCACATCTTTCGATAGTGCAAATTTTCGCTTGAAAGCATCAAAAGTTTCCAGTTACTCTGAATATTTCACTCTGGACTGTCCCACTCATCAGTACACCACAGAATAGTCTCTCATTTAAAAGAGTATGTAGCAGCCAAATTATTCCTTTAAAAAAAAAATACCCAGTTTCGTTGTGAAGCATGTCCCAAAATCATGGAGTTTACTGGTACCGTCTAGGGCACTATTAAGAAGAAAAATGTTAGCCATTTGATTTGATCATGATACCCTCTGATTAATATCGCGGTAGACTTGACTTCCATTAATCTAACTATAATTTTCATGGATTATAGAACGAAAGAGCCAACGTCTATGCTTTTATATAATTTTAAAATATGTACTTAAACTGTAAATGTAATGAAAGCATAATACATTCTTTTGGAAATGAGCACTTTAAGATAAATTCAGCAATTACAACAGAGACGTAGCAAAGTTATTAATTTATAGTAAATTTTAGGAACAATATTTTTAAATACAAAAAATTATAATATTTAATAAAGAATATGATAGAAATAGTTATGACCACTACTATACTAGTAGTTTTTTAATAGTTTCCAACATTCCAGGGGCATTGAAAGAAGGATTCAATAATAAAGCGAATTTATTAATAAGTCATCGGAATAGACCATTCGTGTTTTTTACATCTGCAACTCGAATCTTGCCATCTTTACCGGAGTATGATGCCACACAACACGTCCCACTGGCCATTTTAACGTGATATGTTGTCTTCATGGATAAGTACCAAAGAGTTCATAATCAGATTGGTCTCGAAGTGTGACCATCAATTTTTTTGTAATAACTCGTTTAAATAGTTGGTTGACCACTTTTTCCAAAACTGCAGTTTTACACCTGCGATTAGTTTCCATCTATCTAATTGATTAATTTGCAGACATCCTTTATATCGTTTAGGCAAACAGTTTAACGGACTACCAATCAGCAAATGCCCAGGTGTTAGTGCTTCAAAATCATTGAGTACATTCGCTGGAGCAGTTATTGGCATCGAATTCATTATTACCTCAATTTCTACCAGACTTGTTGAAAGTTCTTCAATTGTTAACCAACGATAGAGGTATCCTTTTGCTTGCCAGAGTCCTCCAAAGGCGTTAGGCTGCATTCTACTTCAATATTTTCTATTACTATTTTCAAATACATACGCATACGGCGCAAAAATTTACTCCACAATTTTTAAATGCTTTTGACATTGTGACGCGGTTTGCTGGTAAAGGACCCGTAACAGCTTCAAACAATCTAAGCATCGAACATGCGTTTGATAAAGTTTACATTAATAATTGTTATATTGGTTAAAAAATTTGCTTCTATTTACATTTTATTTGCTGTTGTTATCACAATTATAAAAAAGAAGTTTTAATATGAGAACGTCAATAATGATTTTTCTAAAATCCATCCTATATTATCCAGAATACCACGAAGAAGAGCACACAATCTTCACTCGTAACATGCCACCAAGGGATGACGCACCAGTTGTAACATTCGCAGATAACACGGCTTTTATGAGCTCCTCTGAATCTCCTTTAAAAGCTTCAAGTTGCATACAACAACAACTGAAGTCTATTTACCATTGGATGGAAAAGTGGAATATAAAAGTCAACACTCAAAAATCAAGCCACATGAATCCTACAACAAGAAGAGAAGATTTCCCAAGAGTATTCCTCAATGGTTATTGCTATTCCTAGCGACAAAACTGTAAAGTATTTTGAACTTCAACTTGACAGAAGACTGACGCGGAAGGCACATATAAATGTTAAGGGAAAAAAACAAGAAGAGAAGATTTCCCAAGAGTATTCCTCAATGGTTCTTGCTATTCCTAGCGACAAAACTGTAAAGTAGTTTGAACTTCTTCTTGACAGAAGACTGACACGGAAGGCAGATATAAATGTTAAGGGAAAACAACTAACGAATGCCCAAACTTCTTGGAGCTAGATCTCAGCTTTCTGTGAAAAACAAAGTGTTACTTTATAAGACAAAATTAAAAACTGGCTATGGAATAAAACTATGGAGTACTGATAGTTAATCTAACATAGACATTTTTAAGAAAATTCAATCTAAGTTCTTCCGCTCAATCGCAAAAACTCCACATCCAAGCTTGAATAAATATAGGGGCGATATTCTTAATGTTCTGTTGAATGTCATTTCCATAATTGTAATTTTTATAATTGACAGTGACAAATTTTCCATCTTTGGAAACTTAATACAAGCAGATTTAAACTTAATACAAGCAGATGGAAACTTAATACAAGCAGATGGAAACTTAATATAAGCAGGTGATTAAAAGTGGGGCGCAATTCTCCTGCAAATAGCCTTCTAACTTAGTTATTTATCGTTTATACGATGTAGAGCGCTTAACTTTCACAACTTGTGCTCCTTATTTAGACAATCGAAGCATACTTTTTTTAATTATAATTTTTAGACAGACTGTACAAAAAGGCAATGATTTTCCACTTAATTAACACATTTATTTATTTCATAAATTAAACTAAGTTAGTAAAACAAATACAATTTGTTTACTAAATTACAATAACTTTAAGCCGCCTTAAGAGACAAAGAACTCTCGAAATTCCATTATCACTAAAGATAAGATAAGAAAATGTGCCAACGTATCCAAAAAGGGGTACACTACATCGTGATGATTAAGGCCATAGCCTTGGTATGTCGTAAAAATCGTACAGATTGATCTGTTTAATGAATCATGTCTGCGATAAGTGTGACTCGTACATGATTAGAACGCAACTGACACCTTAAACACCATTAGGAAAGCTATGGTTATAATAATAAATGAGAAGCGAATCGTGGAACAATAAACCGAAACAACATTTCCTTAATACAGCCAAATGCTATGTATCGTAAAATAAACATGCATATGGTCGATATAGTAATGGACTCTGGAAATGTCGACACACGTAAAACAACCATGTATCGCTTGGTACTCAACAAAATATATTGCTTTTGACCATATGATTTTGATTTGAGAACACAATAGCCTGCATCTGATGCAAAAAGACGCAAGACAGTTTGTCAACCGTATATAAATGCTTTGTAAGAGCAATTGGTGATTTTATTTCAATGTCGATCAGGTTACATTCCCAAAATACTTTTTTGTGTCAGATTTCCAACTGTGAATTAGTATCCGAATAATAAATTTCTACCATAATTGAATTTGTTACGTTTAAAGAACTATCTAAGAAAAACCACTTGTAATCTTAATAAGTATCTTGTAAGAATTCTCTCCTCATTACAAATTGGGTCGTTCTAATCAAATTGTTATTTTTAATAACTATTTATTATGTTGATAGAACTATTGCTTTTTGAATTGTTTGGATCTTTAGCTTGTCTTAAAGTTAGTATAACCTTTGAGTATATTAATCAGTATCTAATAAAATTGCTTAACAAGTGTACTGAAAAATTACCAGCAATTTTTATTTTTTTGAATAATGATATTTTTTAATTTAATTGCAAATAATAAAAGTTCATATAATCTATAAATACTCAAAAGTCACAATAATTGAAAACAAAATAGCTTTTTAACATCACGTAACTTTAAACTCAGCTAAACTGAATTTCCTTAACAAATGTTAGGGACACTATTGATGTCATTATATTTTATTGAAAAAAATCACAATATGTACTCTAATTTCGTGTGGTAATAAAGGGTCCGCCAAATAACTTTTTTTTTGAAAATTTGCCTCTGGATCAAAATCCGCACCAAACAGTGACTCGTTTTCGGTGCGTCGGCTTTTAAATGTATGCGTGCGGGTTTTCTGTTCCCCAAATGCGACAATTTTGCTTGTTTACATACCCACCAAGATCAAAATGAGCTTCATCTGAAAAGATGATTTTTTTTGCCAAAATCGGCAACTTCTGGTGTAGGCTACTGCATGGCCAGCCGAGGCAGCCATTTGAATGAAATTATTTTCCATTATTAACCGGAAGGATTATACTTTCAAATAAAAAAAGAAATTTCAGAAATTTTAATTTAATTAAAGAATTTTCAAAAAAAAAAGTTATTTGGCGGACCCTTTATACAGATATTTAAGATAATTATTATATAATTATTACATACTTAAGGTAGTAACAGCAATTGGGTCTTTATTGTATGTACGTACTCATATTTATTTCGATGATGTCACATTTTATCTGAACAGAATTAATAGTTGGTTTATTTACACTAATCTGCAGGGAAAAAACTTTAATTAAATTTGTCGACATTTCATATTCTGCATTTATATTGAAGGGTTAGAGACTATAATGAACCATAAGATGGTACAAATACCTGACTAACTAACGGCCTGTAATGTTATTTAATTTAAAAACATGCTTAATTAAATTTTCTCGTTGAAAACTTGTAATGCATTTGCAATTTATACTTAACTTATCAGTAAATCTACTTAATATTCCACCATTCTTACAATTTTTGATATTCGTGTAACTAAAACACAGACACCAGACATTAAACCTGACCGCTAAATAGAAGACGAACTGGTATCATGCTATGTTAATGTAACACCATTTCCAAACGCTATTTGTAATTACATAATTAGTAGAATATTTCTACCTTAATGAGTCTGTATTCGAGCCTTATCCAAATAAACAAACGATTCTATTTATATCTTTGTCATGACACTCATTGGAAATAGTGTATTTAAATTGTTTATGTATATATGTATGTGTACTTATTTCTATTTCAGACTGTGCAGTACTCTTAAATATTTATAAAAAGAAATAAAAGAAACAAATTTAAGACGGTTACGTTAGATAATACGCATATACTCGTATCAACCAAAAATGTACAGTGGCTCCATCGCATAATCGGACAAGCATTAGTCTGATATGTATGTGCTTAAAACTTAAAAAGAAAATATTAAATATATGTTTTTTTTTGCTTTTATTTACACTCTACATTATAGCCTTTCAGATTAATAAAAGAAATAACAACATTTTTCATGATAACGGTAATTTTATAAAGGAAAAGAAAATTAACTCAATTTTTTGCGCTCAACGCATAATCGGACAAAGAAGATCACCATTGCTAAAAATGACGAAAGAAAACAATTAATAGTTTGTGGCATATCCTTTGTTCTCAAGAACGGCCTATAAACGTTTTGAAATTGATTTTACCAAATTGTAGCATACCTCAGGTTCTATGGAGTTCCACGCTTCCAGTAAAGCCGCCTTAAGCTGATTCAAAGTTTTAAATTGTTGTTGGTATACTCTTCTAGCTAATTCTTCCCAAAGATGTTCAATTACGTTGAGATCTGGGCTCTGTGGAGGGTTTTCTATAAGTTTGGGGCAATTATGAACCAACAAAAGCTTTTCCACACCCGAAGTGTGCTTGGGATCATTGTCTTCGTAAAAATCAAAATTATTCGTAATGCCTAATTTCTCGGCACTTTGCTTTACATTTTCCTTCAAAATGTTGAGGTAGACAAATTTGTCCATTTTACCATCAATAAAATGCAAATTGCCCACCCCAGCACTCGACATGCAGGCCCAAACCATAACAGAGCCTCCTCCATGCTTAACAGTACCTTTTGTATTTTGAAGATTAAATTTCTGCATTTGGTTTACGCCACACAAATATCTTGCCATCTAAACCATGCAAATTCAATTGGCTCTCGTCAGTGAACAGAACCTTGGAACGAACAAAAACTATCAGCAAAAATGTATTTTAAGATATCTTTACACCAAATTACCTTATTCCAAAAATCTTCTGTTTTAAGCAAATACTCTTTAGCAAATTTTATTCTCTTGTTTTTATTCTTAGGCCTAAAAAATGGCTTTTTTTGGCAACTATAACATGGTAGTTATATTTGTGCAATGTATTACGAATAGTATTTAAGCAAACATCTTTTCCACTGCTGTTTTTTAAAGATATTTTTAGTCCTTAGGCATTGCGAATGATTTTGCTTTTTACCAGGACAATGATCCCAAGCAAACTTTGGGTGTGACAAAGCTTTGGTTGATCCATAATTGTCCCAAACTTATAGAAACCCCTGCACAGAGCCCAGATCTCAACGTAATTGAACATCTTTGATAAGAATTAGCTAGAAAAGTATACCAACAACAATTTAAAACTTTGAATCAGCTTTAGGTGGCTTTACTATAAGCGTGGAACTCCATAGAACCTGAGGCATGCTACAATTTGGTAAAATCAATTCCAAAACGTTTATAGGCCATTCTTGAGAACAAAGGATATGACACAAACTATTAATTGTTTTCTTTCGTCATTTTTAGCAATGGTGATCTTCTTTGTCCGATTATGCGTTGAGCGCAAAAAATTGAGTTAATTTTCTTTTCCTTTATAAAATTACCGTTATCATAAAAAATGTTGTTATTTCTTTTATTAATCTGAAAGACTATAATGTAGAGTGTAAATAAAAGCAAAAAAAACATATATTTAATATTTTCTTTTTAAGTTTTAAGCACATACATATCTAACTAATGCTTGTCCGATTATGCGATGGAGCCACTGTATATAACATTTAAATCTTTTGAAATTATCTCTCCACAACTGACCCTATTTAGTAAAGTTAAGCACTTATTAAAGTTTTTATTTCTAAAGGAGTTCAAATTAAGATTGTTTTAATTAAGAATTTCATGAAATAGGACAGTTTTGTCAACTTTGTATCTACATATACTACGATTCATTTTCGATTTATAAAATTTGGAGAATATTCTACATTCACTTCTTGATAAAACAAAAAAGTTTATTTTATGGCCTAATAGACATAGTTTATTCGGAAGTAGAAAGCTGCAGGTTCAGGTTAGTTTAAAATAAAATTAAATTGTTGTAATAAATTTCCGCTGTTAGGATCAAAAGGAATAATACAATTATGTTAAAAAAATAAGAATTACTATATGATAAAAGAAAAGTAAAAATTCGGCAATAAATTTCAAAAAATCTCAATTTTATTTCATGACGAATGTGAAAAAAATAATTGAAATAAATGTTGAAAAGCAATCATGACATGTCCATAATTTCCTTATCTTATTTACAGGAGAGCGTCCATACAAATGTCATTTACCTGATTGTGGTCGTGCTTTTATACAATTATCAAATTTACAACAACACTTGCGCAACCATGATGCACAAGTTGAAAGAGCCAAAAACCGCCCATTTCATTGCAATATATGCGGAAAAGGTTTTGCCACCGAATCCAGTTTAAGGACACATACCTCAAAGGTCAGTGACATAATCCCTAATATTTAATCCCACCTTAAATTTTAAGCCGAAATAAAAGACTTCTTTTACGTTTAATTTATAAACACGCATCCATTAACATTCCTATTTTAATTCTATTTATTTGATTTTCTTACTAATTTTTTCTATACTCTTTCTATCCTTATCCATTTGTTGTTTCAATTTCAATTCAATCTTAAATTTATAAATGATGAAAACAAAACGCAGGAGTTACAGTTACATCTTGGTGTACTGCAGCAGCATGCAGCCTTAATTGGTGGCCCAAACGCTACATCGTGTCCTATCTGTCACAAGCTATTTTTAGGTACTGATGCTTTAATGGAACACATGAAACATGTGCACAAAGAAAAAAATTCTCAATCGAACAACAGTAAGTATTAATAAAAGCGTTTTTCTTGTAACAAAAATACACCTAAACAAATCGTTAAAAAAATTATTTTAAGTTTTATTGCTGGTTGTGTTTTAAACGTGTAATCATAACTCCGGCCGGCAAAAGAAAATCTTTGCAAGTAAGGCGCAAGGAGAATGAAATAAAATTAGAATGTCCCAATAAATACTAGTATTTTTAAACTTTTTCTACTTGTTTGGATGTATAGAAATAATATTGCCATGTCCTAAATGCTAACAGATGTTTTTTATTTGATTTTATTAAATCTTACGTTCAATTATGTACATAGATACAGGACTGAAGAGTAATCTCTACCTTACCCAATTAAAATACACAATCCTCTGAAACAGTATATAGCTCTCTAAGGTCTAAGCGTAACAAGTGCAAAAGTTACTAAGTTGATTGCACACCATGGCTTTAATTAAGACCGAATCCTAAAAGAGGCAACTAAAAGAAATTTACACCAGATAAACCAACTAAGTAAGGAAGGACCAACTAACTAACGAAGGACCAACTAACAAAAGATTCTGTCTACAGACATAACTCAGTAATAAATACGCTGATTGCACAACTGAGTTCACAATACGGCCTTATTTACGCTCAATTCGTTTAGAAGTTGCAGGAAACCCATAAAGCCCTCGAAAAGCCAGAGAAATTTTTCACGTTTCTCGACAGTGCAGGAAAATAACACACGAACTGAGTCTATTTTCCATCATGTTTATAACGGTTTTGCAAATTTAGTGAAGTAAAATCTTCCTTACCATTGCGCAAGGAGGTTCTATGGATCATCCAGCTCTCCCTAACATCCCTAGCGTAAAACTTTCAACGTCGCTAATAAGACATTTACGATATGATTAATATCCGAACAGGCAGTCTATTGCCTAGCTTTACTAACATGTTCATGGCAATGATCAAAACATAACGCCTCTAGTTTTCGTTTAGAGCTCCTCAGCATTTCTGGATTGGATTGAATTTTGCATAGAATACAACAATTATAACTTAGCCAGTGTAAAGGCTTGAAACTATATTCATATCTCAGTCGAAATCTTATCCTCTTTCTTCCCATTATGTGGTGGACACGGCATCAGATGATTATTAAAGATCTGGATGGAGAAACCATTTTCTTACGAGGAAACTGGATGACATTTAAAACATTACTAGGAATTGAATTAAGTTCTGCGGGCTTAGTGATTTCCTATGATACACAGTCTTAACTCATGATTTAAACCACCCTCTTCGACACCACGTTCGGTAATCACTGGTAACAAGATGAGCTCTACCTGCTCCTATTCTTAGTCTTGCTACAATAGGTCACTTATTTACTTTAAAAACAAAGCAAAAAATTATCAGACGATGGGGACATACTTTGTGACAGTCCTATGTTTTTTAAAAAGTTTCTCAAAAAACTGCCGTTCGAAGTCGGCTTTAAACAGTAGGTCCCGCCACTCATGGATAACAATTTACACATTCACAACATTGGCGGTGTGAGAAACTAGGTTGTATTCCTCACTAAATATATTTATATACATATACACTTATTGTTACAAAAACAGAACAAAAAATTTACTTACTTACTTAATTGGCCTTTAACAACCCTATTAACGGATTTCGGCCTACCTTAACACATCATTCCAGGCGTCTTTGCTTCTTGCGCGTCTTCGCCAGTTGCTCACACCAATCGATAAGAGGACTTCCCTGATCTGGTCCTTTCAACAAGGTCGTCCTCTTCGCCGACTTCCGCAAATCAGTATCAAATACTCGTCTCGCCGGAGCATCCTCGTCCATTCGAATGACATGGCCGAGCCACCGCTGCCGAAGATATTACGTAGTACTTTTCTCTCGAATTCTCTCAATGCTGCTGCATGAGTGCTTAATAGTGTCCTTGCTTTTGCGCCATAAAGAAGCACGGGGAGGATGAGCGTCTTGTAGAGTATTAGTTTTGTCGTACGAGAGGTCTCTGTTACTCAATTGCCTATTGAGGCCATAGTAGCACCTGTTGGCAAGAGTGATCCTGCGCCTAGATCTCATCATTTTTGGTGGTAACGGCGGAGCCAAGATAAACAAATTCCTTGACTATATCGAAACTATAGCCATCGGTCGTAATCTGGAATCCAATACGCCACATACCTTACTTGTCGACAACATATACTTCATTTTGCCCGCATTTACTGCCAGACCCATCTTAATAGACTCCCGTTCAATAGCACTAAAGGCAGCAGTAACATCTCGCCCTATGAGAAACACTCTTCATGACGAAGCTGAAGACGTCGTACATATATCTGAAGCCTCGTACGATATATGTATAAAGGTTCGGAAAGGTCAATTCATACCTTGACGGACTTGCAGGAATTGCTCAACGTCATTCCTCATAGCCTTATCAGCTACGCAGGTATACCGAGCTCAAACTTTGCAACAAAAACACGATTGTTTATGGGGCTATCAAAGGCTAATTATAAACGCCAAAAAGATGATGTGTGCCGACTCTATAGTGGGCCTTCTCCAGGTCAATGGTGGAATAGCCAGGTCTGAACCCGTACTGATAAGGTCCGATCAGTGTTTTGACGAGTAGCACTAGTCGTTCACACAATACGCCCTTAAGAACCTTATATGCGATAGACAAAAGGCTTAGGGTCTCCCTTTTTCAGAACAGGACAGAGGACATTGAGCATAAGGGACATCAGATATTACCAAAAAGTATTTCTGGCCCTCTCAGATTGTTTATCTGTTTTGTTTATTTATATTGTATTAGTTTTCGGGGTGGTCTTTTTATTATGACGCGAGTTAATAAAATATGTAATTTTTGTGTGAAACTATTAATAAATAATAAAAAGAACTAATTGTTGACAATAGTTTCCCACTTATTTATTCTCTAACAAGTTGAGGTAATAATAATAATTTTTAACTTTTTCATTCAAGAAATTAAAAAATATTGGCAACTTAAGCAAGAAATTTTTATGAGCAGTATGTCTTTTTTGATCTTGTAATATTTAGCTTCTTACTTACCTTTTGCACAAGAAACTATATTCATTGTGACCGAAAATCACCCACATTTCGATTAATAATTAAATATTCAGGAATTTTTTAAATTTTCATTGAAGAAATTAAAAAATATTCTAAATTTTCCCTATTTTAACACAAAAAAATTTTTTTTTACATTTCCTATTTTTACTACTTTACCACCAATTTTCGCTCTGCATATCTGTTGCTTCTAACACATTTGCTCTGCAAAACATTGTAACATTTTTTTCTGCCTCTAAATAATCGGTTAAGACTGCTGTTTTCAGCGTTTTTCATATCTGTTGCTTCTAACACATTTGATCTGCAAAACATTGTAACATTTTTTTCTGCGTCTAAATAATCGGTTAAGACTGCTGTTTTCAGCGTTTTTCAAACGTCGTAATTATCAACTCTGGTTACTCGGTACTCGAAACCAAGGACTGTTTCCCCACAAAGAGTGGGAGTGGGAGATGTTGGCCCACAGTCCACCAATGTCGCTGAGATTAGATAGAGAACGACGGAGCTTATCTGGGAGTTGAGAGAACGCCGCGCCTGTCCTTTGTGATCGCAGTTTCTTGACGACCAACTTTCGCAATATACTAGATTTCGCAGATGCGCAGTAGAAACTTGGCAGCGATAAGCTAGTGGAACGAGTCGATATTTGGACCCCTGAATGTGCGCACATCTAGTACATTGCATACGTGCTTTCTGTCAATTACTATGTGATCAATATGGATGTTGATCGATCAGGGGATATCCAATTGGCGTTATGAATATCGAGGTGCTGAAACTTGGAGCTACATGCTACCATATTACGCGCCGATTAGCTTCATACCATTGGAGATAGTGAGAGATGCAGGCTGAACTGACCGACAGTGGGGTCAAAGATACCTTCCCTTCAGACCTTCGTATTAAGATCTCCGACGATGATTTTGGGCTGGGCACTTGTATACATTCTCGACCTTCCGTCTTGGCATGAGCACAAATAAGGCTGATGTTATAAAATGTTTCTCTGATGCGGATTATGGCTATTATTTCGTTCACAGAAGTGAACCCAGAGACAAGAAGGTAAATTCTCTTATTAACCACAAATTCACATCCGAATTCGTGCTGCCGCATGGCAGCTGTAGGATATATCGCACGATGCAAGCCTTTTGTATTCTTGTGCTATCCATCGCATTTCCTGTATGGCAGTTACGTCTGTCCTGCATTTCATGAGAGCATCTTTAAAAAGTGAACTACAGGAATGGATGAGACTGCGAGGAAAAGACTCTAGAAATTATTTTTATCTTAACAGGAAAAGTAGTAGAAGTTTTAAAAACAGTGACCGAGAGATGCCATGATTGCGGCACTGCAATGAAAGTTTGATGGGAAACACAAAATGGATCCATAGCTCATGTAAATGATAAGCCGATTGAAAAACCAATAACTCTCCAGGAATCAATGAGAACAGAGAGGTTTACAGCTGGCATATCTAGCGGTGGTTGCACTTATAGGCTGTTTCAAATTTCAGGCATGCAGCAGTGTTAAGTTAGCGTTGTGTAAAAAATAGAGGACGTGGCGAACTAACAAGTTTACACTAACGAGTTCGACACAGTCTACATATAGGTAATGTCGCAGATAAACAAATTTTTAAACAGCGTGTGTTAAAATTAAAAGTTAGAATACTCATCAATACTTGAACATCGCAGTCTGTAATTAGATCTGATGTAATGAAGGACAGATGTGAAAACGTGGCCAATAACTACGGAAGTATACTGCTCCGTACCTATTGTCCACGTTTTCATGGTAAGTCACATGTAAAAGTGGAGATAGGTAATATTAGAGCAGAACACATGTAGATTGTTCCCGATATCGTTAACGAGGTGCCTATATTTTGCTAATCTGTGTGTTAATTTGCACATGGGGCATTAAATGATAATTTGACAATAGAAATTATACAGGTGGATATGCAAAGAGCACCTGAAAAAGTGAGTAACTAGGTTGACAGCGACAGAAGGAAACGAAGCCAAAATGTTGCTAATAAACCACGTCGGCTGTTTCTCAATGCAAGGTCAACATCAGGAAAGCTGTTACAGTGCTGCATAAGACTGACAATGGTAAATTAGATGAAGGGACTGATCAATGAAATGGAAAAGTTACAAAGAATTGGACTATTATACAGACATAGTAGATAGTCGCCGTGGTCTAGTAGGTAGTGTGTTGGCTTATTAGACGAAGAGCCAGGGTTCGAGCCCCAGGCCAGACATCAAAATAAAATACAAAAAGTATTTCTTCGACGACTTCCTCTCAGCAGATTTCTGGCAAAAACTCTGCGAGTAAATAAAATTGCCATGAAAACTTTCTCAAAAATATGTCGTTCGGAGTCGACTTCAACCTGTAGGTCCCGCGACTCATGTATAAAATTAACACACACAACATAAGTGGTGTGAGAAACTAGGTCGTAATCCTGTCTGAAGGGTTGTAATGAACAATTAAAAAAAAAGTATATATTCAGCTGTAGTCAAAAAGAAGGATAGTCTATAGAAAACTCAATGACGTCGCCAAAAATGACAATTTCGCGCTAAAAAGGGTTGACGACAGCCCAATTGGATATTGGGCAAATTAGACACTTGAAGATGGATTGAGCCGAGAAAGATAAAGAGATATCAGACTTTAGTTTGAGCGGCGGTTTATGGCAGCTTAAGGAATGAAATTTGGTTTCTGCAAAGCATCTGGAAGATATAAGACCTTATAGAGTATGTGCTAAAGAGACTGGATTGGCAAACCTGCTTGGTATCCTTAACAATATGAATGTAATGGAGTGAACTTTCGACGAACACCTCCAAAACTTTTAAAGTTTTTAAATGAATATCTGAGACTGGATTAAATCCTAGTATAAACAAGTGCTCACTATATTTTTTATAGCTTCTTCATTTTTGTTATTGCATGTTGCAAACATGCAAACATACTCTTAAATGTTACTGGAATAATTGAAGTATGCCTGTCAATAAATATTACAATTCTACACGAAAAAAAAGGAAAGAAAACTAAAATTAAATCAAAAATAATCGGAATTATTTTGTTGTAAACTGTTATTTATGACAGAAGCCATTCAGTTTGTTTTAATTAAGGTCAGGTGTTTTGCTACAAATCATAGTTAAATCAGCATTTTGAAAATATTTAATTGACAACTTGAACGAATGCATTAAATTCGGGTGATCTGTAATGTGTTGGCTTGTGGACCAAATCATTTTAAAATTGAGCAGAAAAATAAAGATAAGATAAGAAAAGTGGAAAAACTATATGCAATTAAAATCATAATTTTAGATAAATAAAGAAACGATATTCGATTGGTCGAAGGTCCATAATTATTGTTTGTGCAGAAATATAAAGTTGAAATCACAGAGATAAAGGGTCCGCCAAATAACTTTTTTTTTTTGAAAATGCTTTAAAAAAAACTACTGGATATTTTCTCAAATTTCTTTTTTTATTTGAAAGTATAATCCTTCCGGTTAATAATGGAAAATAATTTCATTCAAATGGCTGCCTCGGCTGGCCATGCAGTAGCCTACACGATCGGTCCAATTTTTAAGCACATTATCGATTGTGTGCAGCTGTATTTCACCAATGGCTTCACGAATATTGTCCTTTAAAGCGTCAATTGTCTCTGGCTTGTCGACGTAACACTTATCTTTGACGGCACCCCACAAATAATAGTCCAACGGTGTCAAATCGCAGCTCCGAGGTGGCCAAACGACATCAGCTCTGCGGCTGATAATGCGATCTTCAAAAACAGGGCGCAAAACATAGAGTGTAGTTTCGGCTGTGTGGCACGTAGCGCCGTCCTGTTGAAACCAAATGTTGCCAATATCCTCCTCTTCAATTTTTGTGAACAGAAATTCGTTCAACATGGCCCGATAACGATCGCCATTGACTGTAACGGCCACTCCTTGCTCATTTTCGAATAAAAATGGCCCAATTATGCCTCTGGACCAAAATCCGCACCAAACAGTGACTCGTTTTCGGTGCGTCGGCTTTTAAATGTATGCGCGCGGGTTTGCTGTTTCCCAAATGCGACAATTTTGCTTGTTTACATACCCACCAAGATCAAAATGAGCTTCATCTGAAAAGATGATTTTTTGCCAAAATCGGCATCTTCTGGTGTAGGCTACTGCATGGCCAGCCGAGGCAGACATTTGAATGAAATTATTTTCCATTATTAACAGGAAGGATTGTACTTTCAAATAAAAAAAGAAATTTGAGAAAATATTCAGTAGTTTTTTTTTAAAGCATTTTCAAAAAAAAAAGTTGTTTGACTAACTAATGTGTGATAATCTGCTAAAAGAACAATACAACACATAAGTTACTTGATCAAGGGATAGCGACATGAAAACTATAAACAAATTGAGACTGAGATCATATTACAATAAGAGAACTACATATAGAAACAAAAGGGATCTCAAAATCAGCAGACAAAAATTTAATGACAATAAATAAATAATAGCGCAGTATTATTAATTCATAAAGAAGTTGAAAAACATGCTTTCTTATGCGCATTGTTTCATTCCTACTTCTGTTAACGTAACGCATAAGGCGGGCAACTTTTAATACGTTGAGCACTTTGGCATCTATCAGTTCTTTTGGTATGCTTCTTTTTTCTTCAGGCAGCAGAAGCTTTTTACGTCGAAGTACTCATTGACTTAACCTCATACATTTTTGCATTAATACTTTCCGACATTTTGTACAAAATATTGGACATTTAATTTTTCTCTTCAAAGTAATGTTGCGCTGTTGGTAGTAAACAGATTTTTGTGGTTAATACTGTTATTAAACTCTTTAAACACTCTGTTTACTGTAATATATAAATAAGTCGTTTAAATCTCCAATTTGACATCGGTTTATTTTAAATTAAGCTACTTTCGAAAAGAGGCATCATTTTGGATATGCAAATACAGGTTGCGCTAAAATGCGCGATTTTATCATTAGCAAAAAATAAAATATCACACATTTACACTCAAAATAATATTTTTTATTATTAAATTACTGTTTGTTTAAATTACTTAATAAGAAACAATGCCCTGCCCTGAGTAACTATGTCTACTATATTGCACATCACCTGGCAGACAGGTTAGAAGACTTACATATAACTTTACATTAGGTACAGGATCAGCGACCTAAAATTAGATAACACTATAATTTTCAAAGTTTTATATCAACTGTTTCCATTTAAGATCTGAAAGAGTTAAGACTCTTTATCATCAGCAACTTTAAAATTTTCTAAAAAAAAAAATACGTAATTTTCATATTTATGTAAATCAGTTTTTATTTTTTACTAAATCGTGATTTATTTTAAGCGATAATTTGATTTTATAGTGAATTAATTAAAATTAAACAAAACTTTTTTGCCAAAATACAATTTTTGAATCTTTCTGCATACTTTTTATTGAATGTAGATCCTTTTGTTGATAGTATATGCGGATCGGCTGGTAATAATTTAAGTAATACAGGCAGCACCAGCTGTTTGCAATCTTCAGGGACATCTTCCTCAAATGATCCATACTCAGCGAAACGTCGTACAGCTAATCATCCGTGCCCAGTTTGTGGTAAACATTATGTGAACGAAGGCTCATTACGTAAACATTTGGCCTGTCATGCTGAAACGTCTCAACTTACAAATAGCTTAAGAATGTGGCCCTGTTCGGTGTGTCAAGCTGTATTTACCTATGAAAATGGTAAGTAAACAATTTGCTGAAAATTATATTTTGTGGATCCTCAAATTACATATATTTGTTCAAAATAATCCATAAACAAAATGCCATAATTGTCTATGCAGTTTCAACTAAGTGCTTAATTTTTAGGACTTTGGTAAAATTGTCAATGGTATTTTCCGAAATTATTAAATATCTTTAACTTAAGACAAATCAGAAGGAAATATTGAAATATTAAGAATTTCAAAGCACTATAGTTTTTCTCTAATAATAAAAGGCATAATCACTGAATATGTAAGAGTACAAAGTCCACCTTAAATTTTTGTTAGTTACTACATTAAATTAGATTGAAATTATTCATGAGATTGTGAATGATATATGAAATAAAGTTTTGAACTTGTAAATTTTTAACATTTAATTTGATAACGTTTAATTTAAAAAGGACTTCTAACTCATATGGAACATATGCGTATGGATCCAAAACATCAATTTGCTGCCCAATATGTATTATCGAGGGCTGCAGCAGAAAGACGAGATCGAGATAATATTTTAGAAGCCACTTTGGCATCATCAGGTTCTAGCGGCGCTGGTATACTGCCGCTGTTAGGTGAAGGAAGTGGCGCTGGAGGTGGTTGTGCAGGAGGCGGTTCGAACTCACTGTGTCCCTCTCCATCGGCCAATTCCGAGTGTTCTTCGACTGGTCGATTATCCTCATCAGCTACCTCGGACCCTGGAAGTGGTATTAATTTGTTAAGCAACAACAATAACAACAATAGTAGTACTAATAACAATACTAATAATAACAATAATCATATGAATAATAACTGCAACAACAGTAATAGCAATTTAAGTTTAAGTAACAAATTGAATGATATTCTACGAACGGGTGGAAGTAATGCGAACAATACGTTATGTGACCCACCCTCACAACCGCATTCACATAACACACATCAGAACCACCCACATATCATAGCTGGTCATGGACATTACGGAGGAATGCCAGAATGCGTCGATACCGATTTGCAAAATCATATGGACTTAATGGCGGCCGCATCAGCTGCTGCGGCTGCCGTTGCAGCTAGTACAAATAATGCAGGAGGGAAAGGTGTTACATCTCCTCAAAGAATTGGCGTTGATGCCACACATGCCTCAGCCGGTAGTGCTGTTGTTCAAGCAGCTGTTGTTAATTTGGCTGCAGCAATTAGATTAAATCATACAACTGCCTCCAATTCAACAACGTCGGGTGCAACAAATTCAGGTCCAACAACAAGCATGGATTCAAGTTTGTTGCAAGCACAATCCCACAGTCAACCTCAGACCGGTTCGCAAAACCATTCAAATGGAAGAGTCATGTCACCCGTGCATCAGGTATTAGCGACAAATGCATCCACAGTTGTTATGAACGCGATGCGTGATAGAATACTGCGCAGTTCTGTAATGGAAACATCAAATGGAGATGCTAGCCATCATCACCAACAGCACCAGCAACATCAACCGTCAGGTCCAAACACCTATGTACACGCTAGCAACACTAACACAAACATGAGTCAACAGGCTACGAGTTCAAACAGTCATAGTAGTCATCATCACAGTCAACAGCAAACGCAACATTTACAACAAATACAACATCCACAACAAAATCCAACTGCCACTAGTGATGCATCATTGCAGCATTTACATCAGCCAAACAATCACGCCGCATCTCCTCATAGTCTACCACAACCGCAACCACATCCACCGCCATCACATTCACCTGAAACAGCTCTACATATGCAGCAGCAAGCCAAAGCCATACTTCGATCTCATACAGAAGCCGCATTTCGATTGGCAGCCTCCGTTGCCCAACAACAGACTAATGAAATAAGCTGTAGTAACAATAACAACAACAATACTGATAAACTCGAACAACAACAACAGTCCAAAACAACAGAAGAGAATCTGCAACACAAACTCCATTTGAATCAGCAAAATTCACAAGACATTAGCGAAATTATACGTCTGCAAGAGCATCGACTTGAACAAGCTCTACGCATACACAGTGATTCCCGAACATTTAACTTCTTAAATACAGCTGCAGCAACAAGCCAGCAACAGCAAGCAACAAATAATTCAACAAATCATACCAACACAAATGCATCGAATGTCACACAACAACCACCAAACGAACAACATCATCATCACCATGCGACGTGAAGAAATGTACAAGTACTTTAAGTTTTAATTTCTATCAAAATATTAACTAAATTTATAATTATAAAAAACAAAAATAACAACAATAATAATGAGTGAGGAAATATAAACTAACAAACAAACATAGAAAATGACTACCAAACCTGCTGTCAGAAAATAAATACAAAAACAAAATTCTTAGTATATAAAAGTATTTGTTAAAATATATGTACGTGTATATAAGTGTAAACTTGTAAAGCTCATATATGTATGAGAAAAACAGTAAACTTTTTTTATTTAAGAATCTTTCATTCTCGACATGTCGACTGCTTCTAACCAAAGAGAAAGAACGGGAAAGAAAGGTGTTTTCTCAGCCAAATATGGCAAAACATAATATTACTAAAACAGTTTTGCCAGTGTTGACGTAGCTTTTTTAAAATGTAGTTCGCGGACAAATTGGAATAATATATTGATAATGAAATTTTAAAATGTTGGAAAAAACAAACTTAATTTATGTTTTATTCGACTACTATTTAAAAAACGATTTGTTTAATATTCATACTTAAATAGGTATAAATAACAATTGGGCTGAAAAGATAGCCAAATATGGTAGGCTAACACAGAAAAAAAATACATTATGTAATAGTTAATACACGCTGTTTATATTTTTTCCATATTCAAGATAGTTAATGACTATTATCCGTTGATATTCAAAAATACCGATGGCATAACTACGCTTGGCGACCGTTTCGTCGGTTTACTACATGCAGCCCGCTTACATGATAACCGTTTTTACTGTGTTGTGATAGATGGAGTCATATAGCATTATCGCATATCGACAAATAAATTCGGGCTTTTTATGGTGGAACAGTTTCAAACACTGCTCAGAATCATCAAATAGTTACTGTCGTTGGTCATTGTGCGAGTTCGTGCGTCACCCACATTGAACAAACAGCTTTAAAGTTTGTACATGTGATTTTTGGAAGTTAGGATTAATTAAAAATGGATTTAATAACAATAGCGCCATCTGTGAACTTTGCAGCCTAACTGCTTAGTACACAATGTTGAGTAAGCCGTCCTTATTATTGTTTTGATTAATAGAAGATCTAACTTTGTTGTTTCTCTTGACACTCTCTTGTTGTATTGGATGGTATAACATTCTTAGCATCTAGCACCACAGTTCGCCATAACATCACATTGGTTTTTGATGTGAATTACTTGGTAAAAGTTTATATTCCAGCCTCAGGTATGAGTTTCTATCAATAAGCCCATGTATTTTAATGAATTTCGACTTGATTTGTGCCTAATTTTACTGTAACGTGGAATTCCCAAATCAGAAATCTATAAAACTGTATGCCTAGCTATTTTTTATATGCGATTGTTAAGGCACCACTTGGTTATTTATTCTCAAGGATCCCCTTTATTTACAACAAACCTTCGGCTCACTATGTACCTATCTTTAAAATAAATTCATAATGTTAATAGATAAGTTCAGTTTCAGTTTAGGTATCATGCCATAGTGTAATGTTTGAGAAACATTGTTAAATACATAGTTAAGCACAGTATATAATTTCCTGCAATGCTTTTCGTAGTGTTTGCATTTACCACATGTTCGAATTTAATATTAGCATCAGTTTATAAAGGCTCCCATATTTTTGGGAAAATTTCCATTTTAAATAAATAACTCCAATAATTTTATAAACACATCATCAGTAATTTTGGTGAAAAGTTAAAATAATCTTCGGGAAAGACTTCCACGCCGATTTTTCAAAATCTCTAAAATTTCATCTTCAAGTAATTGTCTGATTTGAGGTTATTTTTGAATTTTTCCATCGCTCAGGTTAGGAAATATTTCTTCAAATATAAAAATAGACCAGCACTCTCTACCGCAACCTAATGTAGGCGACTAAATTTTTGAGGAGTATTTCTGAACACAATTATTTTTCTAGTCTCTACTATATCTCTCAAAAACAAAACTACAGTACATATTTTATACAATCCCATTAATGCATTGGTAAAATACTCTACCTTTTGTTTGAACAAATTTAGGTCACATACCGAAATGTTGAGACATTATATAATGTTAAATATTGTTCATTAGATATGGAAACCTTTTGAAGGTAGCAAGTCGAATGCTTCATTTTCAGTTTATTCTTACGTAACGGGCATTCTTCATAATGTCGGTTCGGTATTTTAACAAATGGCAGGCCAGGATTCTTAATTTTATTTATGGTTTCAGTTATAACACCTTATGTATCAGTGAGACAAAATACTAACAATCGAATGACTGGTTCGTTGATTCCGTCCAAAGCATAGGAATAATATAATATAATACATACATACATAGATCGAGATCATTTTCCTCATTCAGTAAGAATACTCGAGAAGTTAAAACCAACCTTTACATATGGTCAATCATGATGATTGAATGGGGTCAGATGGGTATGTAATTCAAAAAGTAATAAATACACTTGTTTTTTTTTTACTCCTAAGCATATGCATATGGCAAATATGCATTTTTAACCCATTATATAACTGCAAAGATTTTCTCAAACAGTTTTTGTAAGGAGAGTAGGAGTATTATTATTTCATCTTCCAATCTAAATACACAGTAACCGGGCTTATGTAGAAGGGTAAATTTAATATGATTGTTATTAAGAATTTTTAACAGTAGGTTGATTAAAACTTCTAAAGGAAAATCAGATAAAAACTGTAAGTAAAAAACTCCGACTTCCCAAGGTGACACAATTAGAATTAGAAGTTAAAACCAACCTTTACATATGGTCAATCATGATGATTGAATGGGGTCAGATGGGTATGTAATTCAAAAAGTAATAAACACACTTTTTTTTTTTTACTCCTAAGCATATGCATATGGCAAATATGCATTTTTAACCCATTATATAACTGCAAAGATTTTCTCAAACAGTTTTTGTAAGGAGAGTAGGAGTATTATTATTTCATCTTCCAATCTAAATACACAGTAACCGGGCTTATGTAGAAGGGTAAATTTAATATGATTGTTATTAAGAATTTTTAACAGTAGTTGATTAAAACTTCTAAAGGAAAATCAGATAAAAACTGTAAGTAAAAAACTCCGACTTCCCAAGGTGACACAATTATATCAACTTTTATTACAATAATTATTATTTCAATTATTTTATTCCATAACGATTTATATCTTTTTATTGTTTACTGATGTACAATTTAAAAAAAATAAAATGAAAAGATTCCAAGAGCTACTGTAGAGTTTTCCTCCTATATGTATCCTCCTACACACTGTCTGAAACAATTGTTTGTACAACAGACACGCGGAGAATATTTTCACAATGTTTCAAATATTACTCGCCTGATTTGAACAAAATATATCTTTTTAAATCGAATTTGCATATAATACGACACATAAAAAATTGTTTAAAAAATTTTATTCATGTTCGAAACATATTTTTAATAAAGAATTTTTCATAGAAAAGGTGTCTATTTTCTCTCCTTATATTTCACCGTTATGCAGCAACGGTTGTAATGATTTGCCATTTAATCTCTTCTTAAAAAACTTTAGTTAACTCAAATCCAGTGGTATTTTTTTAAATACAATTTACAACTATAGTACGTACAATTGTTTTAGTCAGTGTAAATAGCGTGATTTGTTCAAGTATGTTTCATATAGTGACCTTAGTTGTGTAAATTCATCAAATTTTTTTACTTATTCTATGTTGAAAAAAAATTAGAATATTTAGCTTATGTATTCCTATAATTCAATATTACACTCTTTTAGCATTTTTATATAATTATTGCAAAATTATATATTAGAATATAATCGAAATTAATAAAATAAAAAACCTACAACAGTTTTAGCGAATTTTAATAAATCGAAAAAAAAATTTCGTGTTAATAAAAAGTCTATACATATATTACATAAATTATAAAAAGATATTTAATTTTTTATATAAATGTTGATACCAAAAATAGAAACAAAAATAAATTAATAAAAAAATTTATACATATACACTATATATAAGAAAATATGAATCTATAGGGAGAAAATCAATAATATCGATTAAACATAGTAATTATTATAAGAATAATTATGTGAAATGAAAATTAATAAAAAAAGAATTAAAAAATGTATAAGAAATACAAATATATATTCCTGAATATTTTTTATGTAGCAAAAGAATGCTATATAAATACAAAATTATGATTTTAATAAAGTTAAAAAGAGTTATTTTAGAACTAGAAATAATTAATATAGTCCGTAGTACGTTTGGTTTGGTTTGGTAAAAATGGACTTTTATTTGTATGTAAAAGAAAAAAGCATCATCAAGTAGACAACACAAAATTTCTTCAGTACGTGAACACACTCATATGTTAAGTTCGTACTGTTTATGAGAGAGCAGGGATGGAAAAGTTGGTACAATTGTACTTTTTTAGCACTATTTGGAAGTCAAAAACACCATAGCACCTCAATGACTTATTTAGCACTATTTAAAATTATTCAAATATTCTGTCTCATCACTGTATAATTTTTTGTTTTTATTTCATTTTGATATTGCCACTCGATGCTAACTTTTAGACCGCTTAAAATTTTTGTTCAGTCAAATAGCTCGCAATTTTATACAAAAAGATGCATTAGATGAAAATGATATATTAAAAAGCAATATCATTGAAAACCATATTCCTATCGGCGAGATATATTGTGGAACAAAAATTGATCTACATATACATATCCATAAATAATATTGATCACAGTATTATTTTGGAGCTTAAAGAAATAGCAAAGAAATTTTATTTAAAATTCTGTGAAGTTTTAAAAGCAAAAGTTGATTTAAATAATGAAATGTTACTATGGTTTAAAAAATGTACACCAGAAAACGTTGTTTCAGGTAAAACTTCAAATATTGTACCGTTTATATTTAAAATGTTTCCCAATGAAATTAAGACTATTGAATCAATAAATAATCAATTTCGTGCGCTATCGGACTTAGAAACTATTAAAGCTTTCAAAAATAAGAACATATGTACCTTTTGGTCGAAGGTATCAGAAAAAAGAAATGAACTAAATGAACCAATGTTCAATGTCATTTCAAGAGTTATAAAAGGAATATTTTCCATTCCACATTCATCTGCAAATGTAAAAAAGATATTTTCGTACCAAAATTTAATAAAAACCAGAGGGAGAAATAGACTGTTTGCTTCGACTGTCTCCAATTTAATCCAAACAAGGGATTTATTGTAGTCATTTAATTTGTATTGCTACAATTTTGAAATAATAAATAAAGGGTGTTTTTTATAGAGGTATAGAACTTTAAGTTGCAATAAAACAACCATCGATTATTCGATTGACATGAATTTTATTTATCCGAAAGATAATCTTGTGGCATTACATTTTAAATATGATTTCTGGCATATGACCGCCACGGCTGGCGCGGATGTAGTCCAATCTGGACGTCCAATTTTTGATGACTTTTTCCAACATTTGTGGCCGTATATAGGCAATAATACGGCGAATGTTGTCTTCCAAATGGTCAAGCGTTTGTGGCTTTACCGCATAGACCAATGACTTTACATAGCCCCACAGAAAGTAGTCTAGCGGTGTTAAATCACAAGATCTTGGAGGCCAATTCACAGGTCCAAAACGTGAAATTAGGCGGTCACCAAACGTGTCTTTCAATAAATCTATTGTGGCACGAGCTGTGTGACATGTTGCGCCGTCTTGTTGAAACCACATCTCCTGGACATCATGGTTATTCAATTCAAGAATGAAAAAGTTAGTAATCATGGCTCTATAACGATCACCATTGACTGTAACGTTCTGGCCACCATCGTTTTTGAAAAAGTACGGACCAATGATTCCACCAGCCCATAAAGCGCACCAAACAGTCAGTTTTTCTGGATGTAACGGTGTTTCCACATACACTTGAGGATTACCTTCACTCCAAATGCGGCAGTTTTGTTTCTTGACGTAGCCATTCAACCAGAAGTGCGCTTCATCGCTAAACAAAATTCGCTTATGAAAATCGGGAACAACGGTAATCTCGTTTTGGGCCCATTCGACGAATCTACGCCTTACTTGATGATCGTTTGGCTTCAAATCTTGCACGAGTTGGATTTTGTAAGCACGCAAACCAAGATCCTTCCGCAAAATCTTCCATAAAGTGGATGGACACAGATCCAATTCCTGTGCTCGATGGCGGATGGACTCATTCGGGTCTTCCTCAATGCTACGCTCTACAACAGCAATAGCTTCTTCTGTACGCACCGTACAGCGTCTCTGGGGATGCGAGTTATCAATAAGAGTAAACGTGGTGCGAAAACGTTCCATGGTTAATCGAATTAACTGCTCTGATGGACGATTTTGTCGACGATAAAATGGACGTAGTGCGCGATACGTTTTCCGCACAGAACCATTATTTTCGAAATAAAATTGCACTATTTGTAAGCGTTGTTCAGGCGTGAGTCTATTCACGATGAATTGCCAAACCAAACTGAGAATAAATCACTTGACAGCTGTTAAATCGGTCGCCATCTTGAAAAGTAGTGCCAACTTAAAGTTCTATACCTCTATAAAAAACACCCTACAGTTTGCTAGCAAAAAATATCATAAATAGTGATTTAAAATTTAGATCTCATAAACATTTCCTTTCCTGTTCCTTTATAGTTAAGTATTAAAGTAGGTTGTTAAGTTTACCTATTACATATACTTAGTGCTTACTACAAAGAAACTGCAATGTACTTTTTTTTAATTTTTATGTTTTTTTACGCATATATGTACATAAATATATGTAAAATGAATTCTCATTTACATATTTATATAATTTTTAATAAAAAAGTTTAAAAAAGAAAAAAAGTGAATTTAGTACAATCGGGCTGAAAAAAGTACAATTTTATGTGAAAGTTAGTACAATTTGTTAAGATCAATTTCCCATCCCTGTGAGAGAGTGAGAGTGCCCGAGAGACGCAAAAATAAAGATGCAGAGAAAATGAAATACCATTCACAATAAGTTTTCTCCTTTATGAGAGTGAATGTTGCCAGTGTTGCCACAAAAAAATTATTGTAACCAACATTTGTGAAAAAAATCACCAAATAAGAAAAAATATAACCAAAATGAAATTCGCAATAATTTTTAATACCATAATTGCCATTTTGGTACTAAAATAGCTTAATAGGTGTTGTCAATGTATCATAAAATGTATTAAAAATTAACATTGATCAAAATTTGACGTTTTTAATTATAAAAAAAAATTAAAAGTTTTCATGTTCAGAATTGGATACATTTCTTGACAACAAACAAAACAAAAAAAGTAACCAAAACCGGAAAAATCTACACATCTACACATTGAACAAAAAAATAACCAGTTTTGGTTAGAAATAACCAAAAACGGCAACACTGATTGTTGCAAAGTTAAACACAACATCCGCGAACACAAAACGAAACATTTAATAGAGAAATGCTATGCGATTATATACGAGGGATAGCTCTATAACTAAACTTGGAAGTATAAACAGTCATGTGTCATGAGTGTGTATAGACCAGTGTTGCAAAACTGAAATTTTGAAATGGTATTGAACTATAACTGAAAGAGTACTTTTTTGCTTCAAATGGTACTTTTGTAAAAAATACATATGTACATACATATACATTGGTCATTAGAACCCTTCAATCAGGATTATGATATCTTCTCACAACGCTGATTTTGTGTGCGTTAATTTCATACATGAGTGGCGGGATCTGCTCTTTAAAGTCGAATACGAACGACAGATTTTTGAGAAACTTTATCATGGCAATTTTATTTACTCTCAGAGTTTTTCCCAGATGGAAGTCGCCGGAGAAATATTTTTTTTTATTTCGTTTTGATGTATATGTCTGACATGAGGTTTGAACCGAGGGCTCACGTCTATTAAGCCCGCACACTACCCACTTATTATTATTTAGTTATATTTAATAGACATACAGCACGGAACAGAAAAACTAACACTTATTCGTGTTCCTCACATACATACAGTTGATTCCGAACGTAACAAAAGGTAAAAGCCTCTTTTAGTCAAATGTCGATGGAACGTAATGTTCGTTCTTAGCATATGAAGAGCAATGCAAATGCTTACCAAAATTACATTACGGTTCGGCACGCGTCTTCATTGCTTTTCGTGTTCTAAAAACGAATGTAGTTTCCGTGGACGGGAAGGTACGCGGTGCTAAAGCTTAATTCTACCTTTAGCATTACGTTGAACATGCTGCTAATGCATTAATAGTTGAAAACTGCAAGGCATAAAATATGTAATAATAAAAAAGTACTGAAAGCGTGGCAGGGCTATCGCGGTATTTTTGGAATGAAAAAGTACTGAAAAAAGTACTAAAGTACTGAATTTTTCAACACTGGTATAGACTTATTTAAGTTTAGATAGTTAGAGCTTTAAAGCAACAAAGATATTAAACAACAAAAACACAACACTGTAACAGCAATGATATAAAGAGAACAAAACTACTACATACAAATTAATAGAAAATTTTGCACTCTTTATACTTCATAAGTATGTAATTTATGATATAAAACATTTAAACATATTATCTTAATTATAATAAATGTGGTACATTGAAATACTTAAACTAACAACCCCATGCTCCCTGTGTTCAAAAAGGGAACTTATAAATAAAAATAATAATATTAAAATATTTTACATTTCAATATTTATTTATTGCATTGAATGATCAAGGTTGTAGTTTAGACATTGCAAAAATGTCCATTGTGCATAAATATTACTCCGTTTTCCGAAAACAGTATCTCTCACTTCGTCAAGCTTTAGAAAGCATATAAAACTTTTAAAAGGAACTCTTATAAAGCTTTAAATTATTAAAGCAAAGAAAACGTATGTATATAAATAAAAGTAAGTAAGTATATTTTAAAGCAATTACTTGCATAATAAGAACATCTATCTGTATTTATTTACAAACAGTAGTATATGGTTTTAAGCAAACAAAGGCTTCCAAACTGCATATTTGTTATATGCATATATGGATTTTAAAACTCTTATTCCCACTTATTGAGTATGCCATCTTTTGCAAGCAGCTTTACCATTTGCCAAGTTTATCGTTTTTTTAAGTTTTTTGAAATGCAAACAAGTTTTCACTCAATTTGTTTTCTAGTAAAACAACCTAACCTAATAATAATAACGTGAAATATTTTCATCTTTAAATAAAAAAATTTGTATTATATTAGTCACGGGCAAAGGCACCGGATTTCGGTGTTCTTTTTTAAAACTTTGGTACTTTAAAAGAAAACAAGTTTTTTTTAAGTTTTTCATTCAAAACAGTGTTGAAAAATTCAATACTTTTGTATTTTTTTCAGTACTTTTTCATTTCAAAAATACCGCAGCACCAAGCTTCCAGTACTTTTTTCATCAAATTCGTTTTTGTTCGTTCAAAAAATAAATATATATTTTAATAAATATTCACACATTCTTTTTCCGTTTCCGGGTTTATTAAGTAAAAATTACGAACCGTTTGGTTACTGCACTATGGTGGTCTGTCTAATAGGTAGGTTACAAGTTACAGTAGAATTATTAGACCTATAGGCGCTCAAAAAAGCGACTGTTCAAACCCCAGGTCAGACAAAACGAAAACAAAAAATAAATTTGTTTGTTAGAAAGAAAAAAGTGGTAGTTTGTTTGTTTTGTTTAGTAAAAAAAGTAAGTAAAAAGTCGCCAAACGCAAACATCGCCATTTGTTTGAAACAACGCTGCTGAAAAGAAAGAAAGAAAAAGAAAAAAATTATTTTTTTAATTATTTTTTTTAATTAATTTTTCCTTTGAAGTGTGAAATTCACCAGTTGTGGTGGTCAGCTTTTTTTACAAAATGTGGTGAATTTTATCCGGTGTGGTGAAAAAATTCACCAAAATGCCGTTATTCTAAATGGGTACTGTGTTACCATAAATTCATGTACTGTATATTGTGATTTGGACGGTGCGTGTCTGGAATAAGTAATTTTCACATCCGCCCGATATGTCTGATTACTGCATTAAAACAATGCAATGGCAACATTGTCATTCTATATAAAATTCTAAAAAATTAAAATTACAAAAAATAATTAAATTTTATTTACTTTGTAAATGAATTTTTGAATAACTTCTTTCTTTTATGTTCTATTCCCAAAATGCTTTTTTGCAAATTGGAAATTCTTTGTCGAAATATTTATAAATTTTTGTTCTTTTTTGTTTGAATCGGATCTAAAAATCGGATGACGAAAAATTATTAAAGATTCATTCATTTTTTTCTTTTTCAAAAAAGCTGGTTACGACAGATTCCTGATTTTATGATTTGCGCTTTTCAACTATAAATGGGGTTAGGCAGGCTAATGGTAAAGGTCTTAAGCCCCGGTTAGCCAAGGGCTAACGTATGTATTTTAGATTACGAAAAGCAATGAGAATGCTGAATGAACCGTTGCGTCGACATTTTTTACTAAACCTTACGTTTCGAATCGACTGTTTTTGTTTTTTATATGAGAAACATGTGTTAGTTTTTCTATTCCATTCCGTACGGTAAGTATAATAAATATAAATATATTTTTATAAAACTACCATTTGATGCAAAAAGGTACTCTTTCAGTTATAGTTCAGTACTATTTAAAAATTTCAATTTTGCAACACTGATTCAAAACTAAAAAACTACTGCCTTGCAACAGATATCAAATAGTATGGACATGAATCTTCATTTATTTCTAGACAAAATTGGTTATTGTTTTTTTTTTTTTTTTCAATGTAAAAATTTGTAGATTTTTCATCTTTTGGTTCCTTTTTTCATTTCAAAAAGTGTAATTGTGAAAATGATAAATTAAAAAACACAGAGCATTTAAATTTTGATATTTTTCCTTATTTAGAGATTTTTTAGTTTACAAAATTTTTTTCTTTATGGTAACACTACAACACTAACAAGCAATACTTTACCACTTGGTACATACATAAACCAATGTCATGTACTATAGTGAGAGTAAAATTAAAAAATGATTAAAGTTAGTCGAACAATGTTGCCAGGAATGAAAAGTCTTGTAACCAAATTTTGGAAAAAAATTCACTAAAGAGGGAAAAAATAGCAAAATTTATTTAATTCATATCTTTTTATTTATTTTTCCTAAAGTTAAATTTAGATCCGATATTCGTTTCATCGAACTAAGTACAAAAAATATAAATTTTTCGACAAAGAAATTCCAATTTGTAGCTTTTTTGCAAGAATTTGGGCAGATCCAGATGTGGAAGAAGGAGAGTCATATTATATTTGTTTGTATATTCATACTCTTTTTTATATTAAGTTTGCAGAAAAACTTTAAGTTTAGTTAGTCGAAAAAAAAATTTTCTGTTTTCATCCCCTATCCACAAACTCTGTCTTTGCTTAAAAAGGTTTAAAAGAGAAAAAGATTAAAAAAATTTTATTACAAAATACATACACCTAATTCTGTTTTTACACGGTCTTTTTTTACACGGTTTTGATATAACACGGTTTGAAAATAAAATATTTTTAATTTTTGTTACACGATTTTATTCCATTTAGCACGATTTAAAATTTTTTGTGCTTAATTTTTTTTTGTCTAATTTAATTTTTGCAAAGTATGTTCATATCACAAATTTAAGGGAATTCCCTTTTTGTGCGTACAAGCAAATTTACTGGTCAAAGCAAATGTAAATGGCACAAATTTAGGGAATTTCTTTTTTGTGCATACAAGCACAAAGGTCAGAGCAATTGAAATGTGTTAATATTTTGTGTTTGGTAAAGAAATTTTTTATTGGCAAATTTTTTTTCTATCGTTACATTAAATTTAACGCATTAAGATGAAAGGTAAGCCAAAAAATATTTTATATTTATTAAGTTATTTATATTTTTAATTTTGTTAAATATTTTATGAATCCCTAAAAGAAAATGTCAAATATAAAACTTCTTAAAAAATCCTTGTTTTTCACTAATTTTAATAGGTTTTAGAGATTAGGAACCAATCACCTATTTTTGAATACGATCAGTGTCTTTTTTTACACGGTTTTTTTACACGGTTTTTTCTGAAACCAATCTACGGTGTAAAAACAGAATTAGATGTAATTTAAATTTTTTATGCATTACACTATACTTTTTTAATTTTAATTTTTTTGAATTTTAAATAAAATCTACGGACACAATGACAGCACTACGTTCGTTGAGCGTACTTGTTTTAATCGAGGCGAATCGAGAATTATCCTTAGTAAAAACACAAATTACACAGTTGATAATGCAGTGTAAAATGGTAGTATATACACGTCGGTAAACCAATGACTCGGCTAATGGAGGTGAAAATTACGTATTGTAGACATACACCGGTCACCACTAATACTACAGTGCTCAATAATAATACAGTAAATTACCCAATGACACTATGGTTAATTTCAATTCTTCACAACCCCGAACGGATTCACCACACTTTGCAAAAACTCACCACCCCGGAATTGGTGGTCTAATTGGTTCTTCTCAGGGAAGGTAAGATGCAGGAAGAGGTCCCACCTGGGCCAGCATTTAGGCCCATTGTGTTTCCATAATCAATTCTAAAATAAAATAAAAATAATAAATAAATAAAATAAAATTTTTGAACCTAGATTCGGGTTCAGCGCGCAAAATGCCTTCAGAAACACCTGGAGCCATCTTATTTGCAATTTGTGTAAAAGCCCTAAGAAAAATTAATGGAGACCCATTAAATTTATTTAAACAGTGATTTTTCTCGAAGGTATCATTAAGACTGTTATTGCTTGAAACTACAGATAATAGAAGCTTGGTTTTCGTTTAGTTCTAACAATTATGGTGCCCTATAACGGTTCCATATTACTGCAACAAATATACAATTTTTAAAACGTTGAAAAGGATATAGCGCAGGTTGCACTTCAAAAATACCAAAACCATTTATGGTATCTTAATTCTGAAAATGTTATTTTTAAGACGCCATATTCCACAAAGGAAAAAATAATTGAAGCCTGGAAATACGACAGTGACCAGAAGAATATAAAAAGGCCAACAATAAAAAGAAATCATAATATTTAAACAGTAATAAGTGACGGTATTGCGTTTATTTCCAAAGAAACAAAGACGTTTTTTGACAAGTTTACAATAAGCCAAGAATTTTTGAAAGAGAATCCGGGTAGTTAGAATAAAATAAACTTGAGTTGTTAAACTAATGGAAGATTATAATTCGATTCTTACGAAAGATGAACAGCAGAAACAGTATATTCTACAAGTTGCTCAAGACTGTAAATAAATGTATTCCGGTATTCCTAAAAAGTAAATAAATTAACACACTTTAATCACTGCAGTTTAAACCTTTAACTCATCGTAACTTTCAAAATGTAATAAAATTTAATAAAATAAAAGCATATAACATATTTCAATCTTGGATTATGATTAGTTCATTTATTTCTTTCCAATTTAGTTTCCCAATTCTGAGAATTAGAAAAAAGCTGTAAAGGAAAAAAATGTTTAAAACTTTACAGCAAACATCTTACAACAATTTTTCATGAAAGTAATACTCTTGAAGTTATGAGGCAAGAAAGTTAAATTTTTTGGTTTCCTCTAAATTTGATCAGTTTTGCGGCACGTCTTAACCCCAACCAATTTGTCTGAAAATTTGACAGGATAATTTTTTTTTATCAATATTCAACAAATTGGGGTGTGAGACTAGAAAAAGTCTGACGTTTAATTTTAAGGGCCACCATAATGTCCATAGTCCAGATTTGACAGGGATTTGACTGACACCAGTCGGCAGTGATATTAGTATTTGCACACCGTCCACCAGACATGCACACACTATAAAGCAAGTATGGCTCGATTAAGCCAGTATGTGGTGGTTAGTTCGAGACCTTAGATATTGCCTACGATACTTTTGCAGGTTTAAAGCGCTATTGTCGATTTATTAACCCTATCAATATCAATATCTTGGGATCAGAAATGACCCCCAAATGTTTAACCCTCTTTGATAAGAAAAGTAGACCCTCATTAAGAATCGCCTTTAAAAGAGCTATAATTCCGTTTTGTGAGAATTAAACCACACGATGAGCACCATCCAGTTATAAATTTTAGAGCCTGGTTATTTCTGAAAGAGAGTGAATGGATCAGATCAGCCGCACCACCATAGGCTTTAAAAAGCCAAGTCGTTGCAGTTCTTCTATCATGTGCTCTACTACAATATTTCACAGCAGGGGTGAGAGAACACCAGGTGAGTTGACCCTCTATTCCCTTGCCATTTGAACCTCACCTAGATAGGTATTAATTACACCATGTGACAAAATACAAAACATTAAATACACCCGAGTAACTACTTAATCTAAGTTTTTCAATTAGTTGAGTAGAACTTAAAAATACATACATACATACATAATTGGTCATTACAACCCTTTAGTTAGGATTAGAAACTTAGTTTCTAACACCACTTATGTTGTGTGTGTTAATTTTATACATAAGTGGCGGCTCCTACAGTGTAAACTCGACTCCGAACGAGAATTTTTTTTGAGAAACTTTTCATGGCAATTTTATTTACTCTCAGGGTTTTTGCCAGAATTCTGCTGAGAGAAAAACGCCAAAGAAATATTTTTTCATATTTCGTTTTGTAGGAGATATCTGACCTGGGATTTGAACCCTGGCCTTACGTCTAGTAAACCAACACACTACCTATTAGACTACGATGATTACAACATATTCAAAGTAGTAAATTTTGATTTAGATGTTTCTTATTCCATTAGCACGAACGCAAAAATTCAGACGATGCTTATGGACAATCGCAAAAGAACATTTACTGCCTTTGACGGCGGCCGTCGGTAATGTGCCAGAGTTTCTTGGCTGGATCACGGTATAATCCGGACCAGCATCTCATACTATTTCAATTTCATATTTATTTCCAAATGTTTTCGTTGCACTTTTGTTTACAAAACGAAGTACCTGTTTAATAGAGATACCACACTTAATAACAATATACTTCCAATAAAAATTTAAAATAAAATAAGACATGAAGATTTATTTATACCACAAAAGATATAAAAAGTATATAAAATATGCGCAAAGCCAGTTGGTCGATTTTCAGGTCTTAAAATGATATAACAATCTTTTGAGTTTTTCGGGCTTATGGATACCTATGAACTCTGTAGAAGACAAACAAAAGCTGTACGATTGCAATAACATTAAAATATACTTTGGTACACATACTGTGACATAGTTGATTATTAAGTTTTCGAATTATCCAAAACGTTTATTTGCCGTAGATTCGAAAATTGAAATTAAAATAAAAGAATTTTTTTCATTTTCAATCCTTTATTTAAACAACAGCACACTATTACTTGATAACACTGAGCAATGAACTTAATTCACGATTCTTTATTTATCAAACCTTCAGTGTACAATACCTCTGTGTTTAACAGTCTTGTTCTGTTTATAAAAATAAATAAATTTTATTAATTTTATAAATAAAGTTATATTTTATTTGCGCAGTATCATCAAACAGAACTGCCAGCACTATCGTATGATGTTTGGAAATGTATAATTGTAACGATCAAGCGATTAATAATTTTAAATATCGAATGATATTTGGGCATGCAGAATCATGACATCTTTTTTTATCGTATATAGAAATAAATAAAATTGTATATGCTCGATCATGTTAAGTAAATCAACAGTAATTACGATTACTTCTCTTAGAACGAAACACGTTCGCACATACTTGTTGTAGCTAAGCCACTGATCAATTAAACAAATATAAATATATCAACATATATCAACTACAGAGGTCAGCAATGAATCGTTTTTTTGCGATTCATAATCACTCATGAAATTTTGATTATAAGTGAGTCGACAGTGTTGAAATTTAACTACTTCGATGCATTCATACTCACTACAACTTTGATTTATAAATAGAGGTTGCAATAAGTATGCGTACAAAGTTGACATCAAACTCAAACAATTCGAAATATGTTTGATTCATAAACCTACTCATTAAGATTCATAACATTCGAAAAATACTTATAATAATTATAATTGATTCGAGTGACTCGAATAATTCAACAAAATTCACAGCTTAGTTGTTAGGCAAAAAAAACCACATAAGCAAGAAAGGAAAGAACAGGAAACAGAGCAAATGCACAACCTTCTAGGGAGTATTTTAATATTCGTACCAGAGATCAGCAATGAGTATTCAAAAATATGAGTAGAATCGAATCATACTCATAATTTCTGATACTTGTACGCATTCATACTTATTTTAATATCATGGAACTTCTACTCATATTCAAAGTTTGAAGTACTCATCATATTCATACTTAACAATACATACGATGTTGTTGATTTCGACGGAACACTTAGAACGTTTTATATGGATGTCATTCCTTACTTACTTACTTAATTGGCCATAACAACCCGATTAACGGATTTCGGCCTGCCGCAACACATCCTTCCAGGCGCCTCTGCTTCTTGCGCGCCTACGCCAATTGGTCACACCAATCGATGACAGGGCTTCGATTTGGTTCTTCCAACGTATACAAGGTCGTCCTCTTCGCCGACATCCGCAGATCCCCGCATCAAATACCCGTTTCGCGGGATCATCCTCCTCCATTCGAACGACATGGCCGAGCCAGCGCAACCGTTGGATATTATTCAGCGGGGAGGCCATCAGAACCTGCCGCTTTATTGTTCTTAAGACACTTAATCGCGACTTTGGCCTCTTCATGGCTAGGCGGCGGAATCTCCACGCCGTCATCATCGACCGGGTTCGGAGCATCATCTCTAAAGGCGGTATTGATGTTATCATCGCCTTGTAGCAGTGCTCCACAACCTCAGCACCCCCTGCGGATCTGTTACTAAGTTTCCATTCTCATCCTTGCAGGAAGACGCCCCGGGCTTATAACCCTCGGTTAGATGCTTAACGTTTTGATAGAATTTTCGAGCGTCAATCCTACATCTATACATCTCGACTTCTTCACGCTCACGCCTTTTCTGATCCCTCTTCTTGCGTCTGAAAAGGCGTCTCTCATCCCTTCTCCTCTCTCTACAGTTCTCGACAATGGCTAGCGTAGCGGCTGACTGCAACGTTTTCTTGTGTGCGGCGTTTTTCGCTGCAGCTGCCTCGCGACTCTCCTCATCGTACCATTAATTTCGTTGGGGTGGGCGCTCAACTGTTTCTGCTGTAGTGCGCAAGGAGTAGGAGATGTTGGCCCACAGTCCACCAACGTCGTTGAGATTGGATGAGGACCGACGGATCTTATCCGAGAGTTGAGCGGAGAACGCCCCAGCTGTACTTTGTGATCGCAGCTTCTTAACGTGCAGCTTTCGCAATGCACTAGAGCGCGCAGACCTCGAGGCGCTAATACGCAATCGAAACTTGGCTGCGACAAGGTAGTGGTCCGACTCGATGTTTGGACCTCTGAATGTGCGCACATCTAGTACACTGGATACGTGCCTTCCGTCAATCACAATATGATCAATCTGGTTGGATGTTGATCGATCGGAATACGTCCAAGTGGCCTTGTGAATGTCGAGATGCTGAAACTTGGTGCTACATACTACCATGTTACGCGCCGCGGCGAAATCGATCAACCTCATACCATTGGAGATAATGTACGCGTGGACTCTGAACTCTCCGACGTCCTCGAGTTTAGCGTAGAAAAGGTTGATGTTATTGAATTTTGACCTGATGCGGATTGTGGCTATTCTTTCGTTCACAGGCGTGAACCCAGAGACAAGGTGGCGAAGTCTCTTATTAACCACAAATCCGCATCCGAATTCGTGCTTATCAGCATGGCAGCTGTAATACACATCGCAAGATGCTAGCATTTTGCATCCTTGTCCTATCCATCGCATTTCCGCCAGCTGCGCGGAAGCGCCTACCCTGTGAAGTGTGCGGACGTTCCATGTGCCTATTCTTAAATCGTTGTCCTTGAAACGTTTGCAGTGGTCGTCAACTTTTGAGGGATCTTTCTGGTTTTCTGTGTTCTGGTTTTCATTGGATACAATTTTTAACTGGTGGGCCCCAAGCCCTACGCACAACCCAAATTTAATGTTCAGGGGATTGGAGTTCGCTGCACGCATTAGTTAACATCTAGCGGATGGATGGCATTCTATCCAGGAGAGGGCCACGAGGAGGCTGCGTGTTAACTTGAATACATCAAGACAAGGATCGTCCTGGTGGTCGGCACGTTGACTACAGACAGAGGCTTTACCTTGTTTGCATTCATTCCATCCACTGTAATAACAGGCGACAATAAAGATATTTATGACTTCAATATGGTAGATTATAAAACAACGAAAGCACGACTTAAGAGACAAATTAAAGCATTCAAATCGGAATCGTTATATAGCCACACTTCAGAGATACATAACTCTACTCCTCCAAAAAAACCTAGAACAATATTAGAAAATTTTGTGGCTTCCTTCGACATACTAGACGTTAAGGCTCAGTTATGCTACCGGAACGTAATGTAACAGTATGTCTACTGAACGTAAAAATGTAAGTGCAATTATAGAACGTATGTTAGGTTAGGTTAGGTTAGAGAACGTGTATTTGTCAATTAAGACAAGTACAGTACCCGCAGGTCGAATTGACCCATTGTACAACGTCCTAGTTTCTCACACCACTTATGTTATGTGCGTTGATTTTTTATACATGAGTGGTGGAACCTACAGTTTAAAGTCGACTCCGAACGACAGATTTTTGAGAAACTTTTTAGTGGCAATTTTATTTACTCTCAGAGTTTTTGCCAGAAATCTGCTGAGAGGAAGTCGCCGAAGAAATACTTTTTGTATTTTGTTGTGATGTCTGGCCTGGCGCTCGAACCCTGGCTTTACGTTTAATAAGCCAACACACTACCTACTAGACTTCGGCGACTTCACATCCAAAAATGTGAAGAAAAATCTGTACAACAAAGGTAAATATTAGATATCAAGCAGTGGCAAAATTATGCCTTGCCGCACAATGCGAGTGTTGTAGCCTTGCCGAAATAAATGCAAACGTAAAATTACACCAGGGACAGTTCGTTCCCACGACAATCGGATCTACGCTCCGGAACGACCCGATTCAATATCGGCCAAGGATTGTCAACTCAGCGAAAGCTGTATCAACCGGAAGTTTTTTCCCAAGGTGAGCAAATCATGCCAGCGCATTTGCTCTGTACCCTACTAATAAGAGCTGGCATTGAACAGAATCCAGGTCCTGAATGGATCTGTTCAGTGTGCCATACGATCATCAGGAGAAACATAACATCAGTGAGATGTAACAGCTGTGGCAACTGGTGCCACCTCAGGAGATGCTCAGGCCTCTCCTCTCATCGGGAGTGGTCTGTGAACTTCAGAGCTCACTGCTGTAATACACAACACGACACTGACACAACGGACACCCGCATGGACCCACAACACGATACACATGTAATAACTACACGACTACGCAACCGGCAGGAATCCACAACACACACAAACATAAATTCACAACCCATACCATCCATCCCCACATCCATAACCCCCATAGCTCATCAACCCACCGTGGACAGCCCACACTTTAATTTCAGCATCTTGCAGCTAAACTGTAACGGACTTAGAAATAAAATAGCAGATATTACCAACTTCATGTACGACAACAACATCAAAATAGCCGCCATACAGGAGACCAAGTTACCCAGGGAGTGCACCATTACATCTGCGGGCAACTATAATATAGTGAGGAAAGACCGGGAAAGGGACAACGGAGGAGGACTTGCTTTCATCCTCGAACGGAACGTGAAATACAAATTAACTAATGTTCCAGCACACACCAATCCAGATAACATCATCGAGGCGATGTCAATATCGGTAAGGTCGGATGAAACCGATATCGAAATCACAAATGTTTACATTCCACCAGTAAATAGTATAGGAACCCACTACCACCCGAACATCATGCATCTCCTCCAGGGTGAAAATAAGATCATTCTAGGGGATTTCAACGCACATCATGAGAGCTGGTATTCCCTTCTTCCCAACGATCAACGTGGGATCGCGATAGCCGGTCAAATAGACGAGTCGGCTGACCAGAGTCACCGCAAGATGCTCTAGCTCCCCAGACCTCACCATTGCTAGTCGGTCACTTCTAGCCTTTACCACCTGGCAGACGTATACTGCCCTTAGCTCCGACCACTTACCCATAGTGGTCAACATAGAAAAACGCAATGACTTTATGGAACCTGACCGACAGACGTACGTGAACTACAATAAAGCCAACTGGGAAGGTTTCAGGATCTTCATTGAGGATAACCTTGAACATATGCTCCCTCCCACGTGCGTTAGAAATGGTGAGAGGCAATTCCGAACAATTGTTCAAAATGCGGCGAAGCGTTTTATTCCCGCCGGCAGAATTAACAACACCAGGCCGAACTACCCTTCAGATGCCGCGCGCCTGGCTCAACAGCGGGATAACATCAGAGCGGCTAACCCAGCGGACGAGAGGCTAGAGTCTCTGAACATAAGAATTAACAAATTGGTGAACGAGCACAGACGTTCCAAATGGCTGGAACACCTAGAACGCTGCTCCTTAGCTCCCAAGAAACTGTGGAAGACCATAAGAAACCTATCTGGCTCTAAAATTAACAACAACCTCACAGCCATTGAATTTGAAGGCAGGCAATATATTGAGGGCAAAAAGTGCGCCAAAGAATTCTGCAAGCAATTTGTCGAACACCCAACCGAGCAGAATAAGACCAAGAGAGCAACACTGAGGCTGCTAAGGAACCTGTGTAGAGACCAACAAGCACAGTCATTTGTGGAATCCGCGGTGGCCTACATCATCACCAACGCCAAACCATCAAAGGCATTGGGACCCGACGGACTGTCCATGCTTATGCTGAAGAAGCTGGGCGAGAAGGCTTTGAGGTTCATTACCAGATTAATAAACCTGTCATTGCACAGCCTGGTGATACCTGACATCTGGAAGGTCGCTAGGATCATCCCGATCCTAAAACCGAACAAACCAGCGACCAAAGGAGAATCATACAGGCCGATCTCCTTACTATCACCAATGGTAAAGATCCTCGAAGCCCTTCTGCTCCCTGCTTTCAAACAGCACTTCCCACTGGCAGAACACCAACATGGCTTCAGAGAAGGGCGAAGCACCACCACGGCTCTCACCGAGATAACTACTAGGATAGCTGACGGACTCAACCAACAACGACCGTGTCAACGAACTGTCGTTGCGGCCCTTGACCTTTCAAAGGCCTTTGACACGGTCGACCACCCCACACTCCTGAGAGATATACTAAACTCAGCCTTGCCCAACGACCTGAAACGCTGGACCTCCAATTACCTTGGAGGTAGGCAGGCATACGTTGAGTTTAGGGGACAAAAGTCCTCTCACAGGAGAATAAAGATGGGTGTCCCACAGGGAGGAGTCCTGTCGCCTATCCTGTTTAACATCTACCTCACCTCACTCCCAACGCCTCCTCCTAACATCTCCTTGGTCTCTTATGCGGACGACTGTACGGTCTTTTCCTCGGGCATTAACATCGACGAAGTCAGCTCCAACATAACCACCTACCTCTCGTCCCTGGTGGAATTCTTTAAGGAAAGAAAATTACGAATATCCGCACCAAAATCAACTGTATCCCTCTTCACGACATGGACGAAGGAAGTAAGAATCACGTTAAACGTCGCAGTGGAAGGAAACATCATTCCCACAGTTAGGTACCCAAAGATCCTCGGGGTCACCTTCGACAACTTGCTTCACTTCGCCGCACATGCGACTAACATCAACACCAGCGTGAAGAGAAGAAACAAGGTCCTAAAGGCTCTGGCTGGCACCACATGGGGAATGGACAAGGAAACCATCCTCACCACCTATAAGGCTATCGGACGGTCTCTCCTCAATTATGCTGCTCCAATCTGGACATCATTCCTGAGTGACACACAGTGGAGGGCACTACAAACGTCGCAGAACAACGCCCTGCGTATAGCCACAGGATGCGTGAGGATGACAAGCATAGACCATCTCCATGAGGAGACCAAGATGCTGACGGTCAAAAAACACAATGAGCTGCTCACAAAACAATTTCTCATAGCCTGCTACCAACCTTCCCATCCAAACCACCACATAGTCTTAAATGATCCCCCTCCTCGCCGCATAAGACAAGACCTCACCACATACAACTCAGACATTATACACCTCATACCCTCAATAACCGACACACTGTCCGTCAGGGAGGCACAAAATACTCTTCACAATGCCATCGTCGCGACGGCCAGAGACGAGCTCAGCCATAACAAGGTCTTAAATCAGCACCCACCACCCATAGCCGATTCAGAAAGGCAGCTACCAAGAGTAACGAGGACTATTCTAGCCCAGCTCAGATCAGGATGGTCAAACTTCCTGAACAGCTACAGGGCTAGAATTATCCCGGAAATCCAAGATAGCTGCCCATCATGCAACCAAACACCACACGACACGTTGCACATTTTTAGCTGTCCAGCGAAGCCGACAGCCCTGCGGCCATTAGACCTATGGCTGAACCCTACGCTGACAGCGAACTTCCTCGGACTACCTACCACATGACGTTAACAACACGCACATACAACAATCCCATTTCAAACCCTTTCCATCCCCATCAAATTACACGGCACACTACAAATAGAACACATGAACTAAAATTATCTTTATTCACATACAGGGAAAAGCTTCCGGAGACAACAGCAGAACTGTTACAACAACAACAACAAGTAATTTAAGAACTGTATTGGCAGCTAGGATCGTACCAATTGCAACAAGCGTTTGTAGCAGGATTAATTGAAATTCATTAAACTAAAACTATACGGAAAGATAAAAGTGAAACTAATCCAAGACGATCGGTGACTGCTGCCCTGGAGAGAATAAAAATTATTTTGCTGCATCAATGTTTGCCATATTCATGCAATTAGCTGACACAACAGGATCAATAAGTATAATTGATCATAAGTTTATGGTTCCTGGCCACACACATATGGCGTGTGATAGTGATCACGCTTTGATCGAAAAAAAGAAAAAAGTAACCTCAGTACAAATTCACCACCCTCGGTATTGGTATCAATTTATTAGGACTGGAGTAAAAAGAAAATTTAGTGTGAAACGAATAGAAACCAATTTTTTTTTTGATTTTGCGAGTGCTGCTAAGGAATTATTTTTATGGAGAAGGGTGGATGACGATAGGCAGAAATGCTGTTGAACAGATATAAAATGGTTACGATTTACTAAAGAATTTGGATCCGTTTTCTTTAAAAGTTCCTTAGATGAAAATGAGCATTTTAGAAAAATTAATTTAAGGAAAAGAGGTACAAGGTCTATTAAAAAATAATTTGAAACAATGCTATTTTTCACCACTTGAAATTAATCAAAGGAAGAAACAAGATTTAATTGACATGTTGCCACTTATTGATGAAATTTATAAAGACTTTTATTTAAACTTACATACTGCAGAGATGTTCATATTCAACAATATTATATTATTAATTTTAGAATTCGTTAAAAACAAAAATATTGTCATGTAAACAATAACCTTATCTTTTTTGACGTCTTTTTAATAACTTGAATAAAACCTCTTATGTTTACTTAAAACTACACAATACATACTTTTTATTTGAACAGAAGCGCTGAACAGCCCAACCTAAATTACGGCGTAAAGCGCAAAATAAATGTCAAAATTTCTCATGACCATATAAAATGTATGAGACCAACCATAATTGCGCGGCGTTAACGCTTTGCAATTGGAAAATCCAATTTTGACAGAGCGTAAAGAAGTGAAGTTTGTTGTAAAACAAGTGATTTTTTTATTTGTTTACTTTTTTCATATGTCATTGTTAAGTAATGACATGTTAGCTGCTTTCAGTCCAATTTTGCGATTTTATCTCTATTTTTTATTTTCATTTGGCGATTTTTATTTAACATGGCTTTTATTTAGGTTGCTCATTACGGCGTAAAAAATTACGCCGTAATTTAGGTTGGGCTGTAAGTTACTTAAGGTCCAGTTCAACGCAAATTTCAGTTTCGAAAAGGCGCTTAATTAGAAAAGGCGTAAAATCTTCTGAATTCAACAATATTTTTTTAAAATATTCATCCTTCTCTAATAAACAAGTTACCAATATATAAATTCACAAATTATTCGCAAAAATCAAGCAGAATAAAAATTACACAAAATTGATGATATCTCAAAACTTCAATTTTCGACTCACTTCCATATTGCCACAGAATTAATAAACATAAAAAGTTCTCGAATTCAGAAAATCATCCTAAATCTGGAAGGCCAGCTAAACTAAATGGGATTCAGATACGATCCATTGTGCGAAAAGTGAAACAAAAATCCAGCAAAATGTGCTGTTAAAATATATCTGAAAACACAAATATCTGTGCAAGCACAACACGTAGAGCAATACACGCAAATGGGCTATATGGACGATTTCCTAGAAGAAAACTGTACATAAACCAATTTAAACGTAGTGAGTTTGCTAAAAAGTACGAAAAGCAGACCAATATTTCTGGAGGAATGAGCTCTTTAGTGACGAGAGCAAGTTTGAAATTTTTGGTAAAAAAGCACCTGTAAAAATTTGGAGAAATGAAAATTCTGAATTTGCCGAACAAAATGGTCAAACTACAGTAAAACATGGCAGGGGTTCGGCGATGTATGGCAGCCAGTGGTGTAGGAAGTTTGGTATTTATAGAGAATACTATCAATAAAACAGATTATCTCGCAATTTTAAAAGATAATTTGGCACAAAGTGTCGAAAAGTTAAACTTGGATCAAACTTTTCAGCAAAACAATGATCCCAAGTATACTCCCAAAATAATAAAGGAATGTTATGTTATAATTTTATATTTATTTATTATTAATTATTTTAGGGAACAGTCGCACTAGCTAGATAAACAAATATAAATTTTATTTTTCAGTAATTCGATTGTCACTCGAATGGTCAATATGTCGGTCAGTTGTTATGCAAGACAAAGATATAAAAGTCGTCCCGTTCACTTTCCCACCGTATAAACAGTATCGAAACGCAATTTTGACGTTTACCAGCGAATTATGAAAGGGACAGCAAATATTACCAAAAAGTATTTCTGTCCCTTTCTGATTGTCTGTCTGTTTTGTTTATTTATGTTTTTTTAGGTTTTGGAGTGGGTTTTTTATATTGGCGAGAGTTAATAAAAAATGTAATTTTTGTCTAAAACTATTAATAAATAATAAAAACAACTAATAACAATAACAATTTTTTACTTTTTCTTTCAAGAAATTAAAAAATATTGGCAACTTTCAGCAAGAAAAATTTTTTATGGGCAGTACGTCTTATTTTGATCTTGTAATATTTAGCTTCTTGATAATCTCTTGCACAAGAAATTGTATTCATTGTGACCGAAAATCACACACATTTCGATTAATATTTAAATATTTAAGAATCTTTAAACTTTTCATTGAAGCAATTAAAAAATATTCAAAATTTTCCCTTTTTTAACACAAAATAAATGTTTATTTGCATTTAATTTTTCTGCTTTATCCGCCAGTTTTCACTCTGTATATCTGTTGCTTCTAACACATTTGATTCGCAAAACATTATAACATTTTTTTCTCCCTCTAAATTCGCTAGTAATTTGCTGCTATGAGCGTTTGTCAAACGTCAATGGTTTCGATACTGTTTATACGGTGCACCTTCCCTTCAGAAAAGAAAAATTAATTAAATTTCTTTTTATTCTTAGTATGAGCACTATGGTCAATTCTTTTAGATGACCATTACCTTTATTATTAAAGGTTTGGGTACTTATCCCCGGGGTATTTAGCAGACAATCATTTATAGAAAGTCGCTGAGTTGTCAGACCCATGTTACCAGCTCTTTTTCAAGCTTTGGAAAGAGTTGATCCAGATCAATTTTTCCATTAATAACCGGGTCATGCAACATAAATTTCATAAATGCAACTTTGGCATTTTCAGTGCTTTATATATATATCATTATATTCCCCTATTTCATTATAAAAAAAATTTATACATCAATATGAGGGGTTTGGATCAATTATTAAATCATTAATTATTCGAATGATTGTAGGGAAGTCAGAACTGTCTTGTCAGTATTTTGTTAGTGTGCCCATCTTATGGCACCGGGAGACCATAATTCATATCCGAATTGGACAATCAAAAATTTAAAAAAAAATTTTTTTGTTTACACCACTGGAGGGACTCGTAAGTATCGCAGCAGCTTATTTAAATTGTATGTAAAGAATATTCCTTAATAAATTATTACTACACTAATAATGAATATAAAATTGTCTGAAGTACATCGGAAAACGCGCTTTCAACAAATTGAAACATTTTTTTTATTACATTTAAGGTTAAATTTTTCTTATTGTATAATTTTTATATTCCTTATTGTAATAATAATAATTATAAACAATGAAAATTAAGCAATTGAAAAAAATATATTATTTATTTATAAAAACATAGTTTATAATTAGACATAATTATATGTTAGTTGGTTTTTATATATATATATATACATATTTCTTTGTTTACACCACTGGAGGGACTCGTAAGTATCGCAGTGGTTTCACAATTAAATTTATCTTACAATGATGCCCTTTTTTGTTTTAGATTAAAATGAACAGACGTAAATAAAGCATAACCATGAATGGCTTATAAATAGAATTATTTTATTATCATATAAAGAATTAAAATTATTCAATAGTATTAAGTTTAATTTTAATATTTAAAATTCCATGTTGAAATGGTAAAAAGGTAAAATAAATTTTAATAATTATTTTAATCATTTTTTATATATATATTTCCATTTTTTTTAATGTAAATATAAATTAAAAATAATCAAAATTAAAGTAAGATATCAAATTATTATAAATGAAAGGCTGTTCAAACATATATTATTTACGGTAATTTGTTTTTTAAAGTATTTTTATACGCAATATTTATTTATAATATATTTATACTAATTTATTTATTTTATTTTTACTTGATTTTTTTTTTGTTTTTAGTTTAAAAAATTAATTTGTTATTATTATTTGAAAAAAATTTAAAATAAGGAAACTTAAACTGTTAGTAAGTTTTACATAATTGTATAAGATTTAAAATTATTAAGTAATAATGTGCATATAATATAAATATATTTATTTTAAAAGAAAAACACGTATGGTATGGTGTATTACTGCCCATGGAACTGTGAACATGATGATAGTCATACTTGCGACCTGATTGATGCTGTTGAGGATGTTGTGGAGCAGTGGAAAGTAATAGCTTTTGATGTAGTCCGTGTCGCTGCAACTATATTGTTATTTGAATTTTTTTGTAATTGGTATTGAGACGGCCTCTTCTTTTAACTGCAACATCCATATATTTGCCAGCACTTTGCTTTTTAATTTGATTTTATTATTAGTTTATTTAAGATCTTCTTTTTATTTTTTTTTTAATTTTTGTTCAACCAAAATTCTTCTTTTCCAATTTTCAATATATATTTTTTGTTGTTGTTCTTTTTACGACGGTTTTAAGAAAGCTCAATATTTTCAGTTGTTGGTGTTATTGTTTTTAATTGTGTTGACATTTTGGTTTTTATTTTCGTATTTATTTTTTAAAATAAAAAACTACACTTAATTTTTGTTATTGTAATTATTTTCCTTTCTTATTATTGTAGTTGTTGTTATTGCTATTGTTGCAACACTTACTCTCACTGAGTTTGTTTTTATTGCGACTTTCTTTGTATCTATTTTACTTTATTTTTTCTCACTGTTTTTTTATTGTTGTTATTATTACTGTGATCTCCTTTTTTATTATTATTTTTTTTATTGTTGTTTCTTCTTGTATTTCAGTTTAAAAAAAATTATGAATTTTAACGTTGATTTTTTTTAGCGTTTTTCTTTAAGAAAACAAGTAAAAAGGCTGTGCAATGCTCAGCGCCTGTTCACAGGCAGACAAAGGAATTTATTTTATCAATTTGAATCCTTTTTGTTTTTCACTAAAATTGATATGCATTTTCTTTAAGTTATTATATGTTTGTTTTTGACATATCCGAGATTTTGAGATGTAGTTTTAATTAAAATTGTAATTAATTGGCGTTGGCACAGGAAATTTTTCCGTATTTATTTATTTTCATTATTGCTTTTTATCATTTGCCTTTTTTGGTTTCTCTTTCGGCTTTTTAAATACAAACACTCGTGGACATTAATACAGTTATCAGTCTTGTCACTTGGTTGTTTTCGCTAGCTAACTGTATGGCATTTGACCAGTCTTTTTTGTTCTCTCTTTTTTTCACATTTAGCCTTTAAAAAAATATTCCGGCAGAAATGTCACTTCACTTTTGTGTTTTGTTCGAACACTTGTTGAAATTTCAATATTTTTTTAAAATTTAATTCCGTTTATACGAGTAAATTGGTAAATTAATTTTTCTTTTGGTGAACATTTACTAGTCAAATATTATTATTTTTTTTAATCACTTGTTTTATTTGGGAGGATTTATTTTGGGTTTTTTTAATTTTCTTTTTCATAAAATTTTTAAAATTTTTCTTAATTTGTAGGTTTCGTTCCAACTGTTTTTCAGTTTTCTTTTAACTTTTTTTTATTTCTAAAGAATTTTTTTTCATTCACACTTTTCAAAATTTTTGTTCTTTTCTTGTTTTTACAAAACAAAAAATAAAAACACTATCACATTGGCAGGATCGCCATATAATAAAAAAACTCTGTTTATTATTATGTATGTTATAATTTTATATTTATTTATTATTAATTATTTTAGGGAACAGCCGCTAGTGCGACTGTTCCCTTGAATGGTCACAATTCAACTTGTTTACAATGTTTATAATAATTAAAAGCTAAACAGAAAGCTAAATTCTTAACTACTTATTTACTGCGTGGGAAAATGCTGAAACGGCATTTTACACGCGGTCCCACCAAAAAAAAAAGTGCAGTGTGGACGATAACAACACAAGAATGTGTCGATATTAGATTGCATACAGAAGGTATGGTAATCTAGACTAGTCAAACACACTACAGGAGGGACGCACCCCGTCAGATATATTTCTCCTCATGTGAATCATAGAAGACTGACCTGCCGATGTGCCCTCCTTCTTCTTTATCCATAGAAGAAGGAACACCAGCACCCTTACTATTCACTGGAGGATTGAAGACCCAAGAAGTCTTCTTCACACTAGTTGGGATTAGGGTCCTGAACCTTCTATTCCCTTGCTTGCGGCTTTAGATATAGAAGCAATTGGATCCGCACGCAGTGAACTTTCTTTCTCGCAAGAGTCAGCAGCTCGTGAAAGGCACAACCCAGGTATTTGGTGTCATACCGCGAAACAAAACAAAATATAGATATCAATACAAACAAAAACTGAAATATACATAGATATCAGTGGTGTGATAAACAACAGAGTCGACACGCAATTTGACATATTAGCAATTTAATGTGAAAGGGACAGCAACTATTACCATAAAGTATTTCTGTCCCTCTCAGATTGTTTGTCTGTTTCGTTTATTTACGTTTCTTTAGTCTTCGGGGTGAGATTTTCATATTAGAGCGAGTTAATAAAAATTTTAACTTCTGGATGAAATTATTAATAAATAATTATTAATATATAATAATAAAAAAAATAAAAACAACTAAAATAACAATAATTTTTAACTCTTTCATTCAAGAAATTAAAAAATATTGGTAATATACACCGCTTTCAGCAAGAAATTTTTTTTATTTTGATCTTGTTATATTTAGCTTCTGACTTACCTTTTGCACAAGAAACTATATTCATTGTGACCGAAAATCACACATACTTCGATTAATAATTAAATATTTAAGAATTTCTAAAATTTTCATTGTAGAAATTAAAAATATTCCAAATTTTCCCTTTTTTAAAACAAAATAAATGTTTATTGACATTTGCTTTGCCTACTTTATCACCAATTTTCGCTCTGCATATCTATGGATTCTTTCATATTATTTTCTTTTCTCTTCTCTTTTACTTTTTCTTCCAGTTTTACATGCAACATTAATATTTTGCAATTAATTCTAATATAAATTTTTTAATTTTTGCTCTTCTCCATGATGGCAAAAACGTTTACCAAACACAATTTAACTTCTTAAAAATATAATAAATAAAATATACAAAATACATACAGTGCTTGACAAAACAATGGAAACTTTTTCAAAAATGTATTTAATCGGACGAAAATTTAACATGTTTTTTAAAAATCGGCAAAACATTTGTGGATCTTATTAATATGCACTGTTATTAACGTTTCTGTATATTAAAATTATGTATAAAAATGAATTATATAATTCAAAAATTAAAAAAGTTCCCAAAGTTTCCATTGTTTTGTCAACATCAAATATGTGAATAGAATTATTTTTTTTAATTACTGAATTATATAGTCTTTTTATATATTTTTTAAAATACAGAAATGTTAATAACAGTGCATATTAATAAAAGACATTAATATTTTGCCGATTTCTTAAAAAGATTTTTAAATTTTCGTCCGATTGTAACACATAAATAAATTTTTGAACAAGTTTCCATTGTTTTGTCATGCACTGTATATACACACAAATTATGAAATATACATTCACAGAAAAAAATAATTCAATCAGAATTGGAGACGATCAAATTCGTCAAATGTAAAAATCAAAATGTTTTGATTTTCATCAATCCAAGCCGACAACGTATACCTATATAACGACGACACGCACACATATAAGACGTTGACGGTTTTATTTGATCGTCTCTAGGCGCCTTAATACACACAGATTTTTAAAAATCAGGATTGTCAATTTTTTTCAACAGAGTTGATTTAGTCGTTAGTTGCATTTGAAACAATGAACATAATCACAAAGAAAGGGGGATGGCCGCATAAAATCATTTCCCTTTTGTATTTTTTTTCTTTATTTTGAAATCATTACACGTCTTTGTTGTTTTTCCATTTACAGATTCCTCTTTCTTATTGCCTTTGCTAAACATTGTGCTGTCATTTAGAAATTCCAATAAAATATTTGTGAATGAACAAAAAGATTTTTGTAAATAATTAGTTTAAATAATCTGCACATAATTTATAAGCAAAATAGTAAAACAAAAATAAATGAATTGAAAACAATTATTAGTCGAAAATTTATGAAATTCCGCATGAAATAATTTTAAACCAATAATAATAATTTGAAGCCAAACATCAAATGAATGCAAAAACACTAATACATACAAAGCTCTGTATACGTATATATTTGTTGCCAAACGAATATTCATCCCGTGTAAATTGAAAAGAACAAAAATTGTGCGACTAAAAAATGTGCTCGTGTGAATTGGCTCAATAGGAATGATAAACAAAATAAAAGCGAATAAGAATGAAATGAACGAATAAGAAACTAGAATAAGAGAGTCATGACTACGGAGCTAAAAGAACTCATTATTATGACCGGCTCTCATAGTTCAATCGTATGAATAGTTCATTGGTGAACTACACAACTCTACCACAGATACATAACTCTACTCTAAATAAAACGTTAAGGCTAACGCTTTCAGCGTTATTTAAACGTCATATTTGTCAACTCTGTTTAAGCCGAAAGTCCATACCACCCGTTTCATGCGATTCTACTTTTTTGGTATATACATGTAACGCATGAAACGGATGGTATGGACTTTCGGCTTTAATCCCTGATAAAAGTAAATATTTACATATATATATGTCGAAAATTGTCTGCATATTGTTTTATTAAAGAGAAACGAACAATTCTAAAATTAAAAAATAAAAAACAATCCATGTATTCATAAAACTAAAATTTAATTATAAAAAATTTATTAATCATATTTCATATGCAAATTCGTTTAATAAGCCCGTTAATCAAAAGTATTTTTCATAAATACAATAATAACTTTGTAAAAGAAATAATTTCTACCGAAGCGGAGCTACATTTATAAATAAATAAATTGTGGAAAAATGCATAGTCCATTATTAAAGCTACATGAAATGTTTTGTATATATACATATGTATGTATATGCGGTTTTTATATATGTGATTTTATTTTTGCGTACGTAAAAAACTCGATAGTGAAACCACTTAAGAATATGTTTTCTGTATAGTAACACCTGTTCATAATTTATATTGTTGATTATTGTTTTGGTTTATTATCAGCTGTTTTTCTGTTCTGCTTTCAAAGAATTTAAGCGGCTGAAATTATGACAGAAAAAGCACTTGGCAGTATTTTTTGTCTAACTGCCGAGCTGCTGTCTGTTGCCAATGTGTTTATACCTTCAGTTGTCCAGAAACAGTTTAGGTTTTAGTGTTGGCTTTTTCTGTTCTGCAGTCAATATAATCGTCTTCATATAAACGCATATATTCTTATATTGGCAGCTTTCTTCCGTCGGTCGTCTGACGTCTATATGTTTATAACTTTAGTCGTGCAACTTTCCAGCCGCACTCTTCAAGAGTCAAATGCATATATATGTTTAGTTCGTCCTGTAATATAGATCTTTACGGCATCAATACAACGTAAATAGTAATATACACTGAGCGCCAAAAGTGAGTAAACACCACTGAAATAATTCATTTTCTTAGGATAGCGAGAAAAGTAAATGAGAATAGTCGAATGAATTTCCAAAAATGAAAACGTTTATTTATTACTTATAAAATGGTAAAAAATAAAACAACAATTCACGATAAAGGAACTTTTTTTTATACTTAAGGACAAAACTGTTTTATACTTAAAAACAAAAGTGTTGACTCACTTATAGCGCTCACTGTAGTTAGAAAATAAATAAATGCATTGCATTTCATCATTCTGTCTGTTCAGAATTTCTACAACTTAATTTTGACGTTATTGTTAAATTTATTTATAGAACTATTTATATATTTAATTATAGCGAACATTTTCTTCTTCTCTTGTGTAGTCTTTTTGAATGGACTTTGAGTTTATACCTGTTTGAAGTGGAGATTATTCGCGAACAAATTTTTTTTATAGATCATAAAGCCGGAGATCATTTCTAATTTTAATCCAATTACAGTAATTCTGAATGACTTTTTTAAACAGTTTCAATTAATAAAGACGTTTGTTAAAAATATAATTTAAAAAAATATTTAAGACACTCAAACTAAAGGCTCATACGTCAGGGCCCTTATCATGAATTTCACAAACCGAGTTTTATGCAGCAACGTGTAGACGATTTGTTGTACATCTTGATTAAGTTGTCGCTTGTATTTCTTAGTCGCTTGTCGCTCTCATTAGCTCGCGGCTCCAACACCCTCAACACTAGGAAAGCCCTGCACCGGCAATCACATTTCGGTACTGTTTTCGTTTTTCGCCATTAGAATTGAGTTTCAATTAACGCCCTGAATGACTCACGATCTCATGTGATTAATATTAGTCATGGTTTTTTGACTAGGGTCTGAGATGTCTTAATATCTTATCATAATAATACTTCAGCGTGCACTTGCACGCTTATTATTTTAATATGTATTATTTCATATATATTATTATTATTTCTGCTTGAAAATGATTCGGAGTGTAACAAACGGTCTAGGGATTCATCATTGACTGATTTGATTTATGTATGTACATATGTATGAATATTAAAATTCATTTGCCTTATTATTAATTTTTACATAAGAATAGTATTTACTATTAAATTTTTAATTATAATTATTACCCTTACTATTTGTATCATTATCATCACGATTTTTAATTGTATTATTATTATTTCTGTCGTTATATCATTGTTAAAATTATTTTTATAACTTTTATTACAATGAATACAAATGTTATTATATATTTTCGTTCCTTAGGTATTAACATAAATCTTACTATAAATAGATACTTTGTTATTATTAATACTCATTTTATACTTTTTACTGTATTTAATATTTTCTATTATCACTATTCTTTATGATTATTAATAATCATTGATTTTAAGTATTATTATAATTATCATTAAAATTGTTTTTGATATAATTTTGTTCAATTATGCTCTCATGTCTAAATATAAATGTGTACCATAAATATGTTAAACTTTTTTGGTTGAAACAAAAATCAACCCTGTTTATTAGGGATGAGAGTTATTGAAATCGTAATCTCAATCGAGAACTTAGAAATGTCATCTTTAGTTTTCACAAATTTTATTTAATTCAATCACTGAGTAGTCTGTGATTTTAATGTCAGAAGTTTTATTTTTTCGTGCGCTGTATCGTTGTAATTTTACGGGCAATTTGCGTATTTCTTTCAATTTTATTATCTTATTATTATAATATTTGCAACTATACGTCGTTTATATCGCGATCTATATATTTTTATACATTTTTTATGACTATGTTGTAAAAAAAACCAATCTGAAAATTTTTTTTCTTTGGGTTACATATTCTGTGCGCATATTTCTTGGGGTAAAAAAATAGGATACCAAATCAAAGATTAAGAATTTCGAGTGAGTAAACAAGATTAATTGGCAAAATAACAAAGGAGAAGGATCTATCTGTGGTAAATTTATCATTAGGTAAATATGTATTGAATTTAAATACGTGGAATTGCATATATATCAATTACACATTCATAATTCGGGCTGGAGAAATGTTGTTAATATTTGGGCTTTTTAGTATATTGAATTTGCTACAAATGATTTGACTCATCTTTAAATCCTCAATCTATTCATATTGTTTAAAAACTGAAGTTGCTTTGTTACCAGCAAATATACAAAAAGGCCGGTTGCATTGAATAAATCTTTCGTAAATTATGGTTTTGTTGTTACTAGAGTGGATTGGTAATGTACCGTAGGCAGGAAGGGAATGTAAATAAATTCTAAACCCCACTTGATTCAAAGTATTTAATTACACTACGCTATACGCTACAGAAAACGCTATATACGCTATATAAAACGATATAGTAAAACACCGTGAGAACGGCGAAATTGTACATCAATTCTGTACCAATCAATACAACTTTTTACATGATATCTATGGATATTGTTAATAAACCACAGCTCACCGAGGATATTCCCTAAGAGGAGTTTGAGAAAAACTGTAACTATTCTCGATTCAGACTCAAAACCGAAGCACTTAAAGGAAGAAGGAATAAACTGCCTGGGCAACTAAAACGTTGGCATCATTGAACCATTTTAAGGTTTAAATAAAGTGACAAATGCTAAACCAGGTAAACTGTCTTTAAAATCTCCATTAAGGAATCAATTGTGAGTAGTCACACAGGCAAGTGTAACATTTGATTATCGCGCCATCCGCTTAACAGGTAGATATTGTGTAGGCACAATTGAAAGCCGTCAAAGCTGTTTGGATTCCGTAAGGATTCGAATATCGGATATATTCTCGGTAATTACATAGTCAGTTGACTGCCCTAAAAATATTCTCATATTGCCAATCGATAAAAAGTCCGTTTAAGGTTACCATAAATGCCTTGTTTGGAGTCGTCCGAAGTGTAACTGTTATCAGTAAATCGAACGATCTTAACATTTTATAATTCACTGTCATTGATAGTGTTTTGCAGAGAAAGCCAGAAAGATCAAAAATCTAAACATGATTATGGGCCGAATTTACATGTTGAAAATCCACAATAAATAACAAGGCTTTAGCGCAGGTTGGTCATACAGTTCTCCTATATTTTTAAATTTTAGAGTTTTTGCCTGGAACATCTTCGCATGTAAGTTCGGACTTCATGTCAATTTGTAGTCCAAAATGGGATTAAAATGCTTTGTAATATCAGATTGTTTAAGATTCACCTCATTTTGAATGAAATTAGAATAATATTATTAGTCTAATGCAGTTAGACTAATATTATTTATTGGTTATAATTTACATAAACAATTCATTTATTTTGCAATATTTATCCACATTAGGCTTAAAATTATTTGATGTCAGACTGATTGACATTATAGTTGTATAGTTATAGTTGTATAATTCAATAAAAACATTTAGGGCTATTATTACAACTTGCCGCTAAACTTGGATATAGTAGAGGTAACTTTAGCTAAAGTTAACTGTAAAGTCATTTAAAATTTTTTAGTTATTACAATTTACCGATAAAATAAAGTACACTTTTTTAAAAATGTGGCAGTGCCGGGAGCAATACTGATAAATTTTGCCAAATTAAAGAAATTTTTTTAAATCGAATTGGCAGCGATGTGCTGTTTTTGTTATGTTTGCTGAGTTATTTGAAGTTGCGACATTGAAAATTATATATAATATGGCAAGTTCAAATATAAACTTAACTTCAAAAGTTACAGGCAGGATGATATTCCTTTTGGCTTTTGGCACTTCTATCTTATTGTCCACTTATAATAATTAAAAACAAATTATCTGCCCGTTAAAATGCTGCCTTTGGTTAAAGGCAAGCTGTAATAAATTAAAAATTGGATTCGTGTAACTAGTTTATTTATAGTCGGATTCCATAAATAGGAGAGTGCTCATCTATGTTCGACAAAATAGTCAAACCCATGATAGACCCTGTAACACAAGAGTTTTATTAAATTTAAGAGTACAGAGTCTACATCAGAGGACTTGAGTACTCACAATTTTGCGGAGGGTTTGTTATTAAAATGAAGTCCAATTTACATAGAGAAAAGCTATTAGAATATACTCCTTAGATATATTGAGACATCGATAAAAAAATTTCTGTTAATTTGTGGCCCATACACGTTGCGATTTGTTGTACAACACAGTTGAATAAACAATTTGGTCGTTTTCTTCACATGTTTCGATTTTTAACCTACTGCTTATTCAACTTTATTTGTAAGTTATACTTGTGGCATCAACATTCAAAATAAGTTCAGAAGCTTTTGCATTAATGGTCTCATATTTTTATGAAGTTTGCTTTTAGCGTTGCATAATTCCGGCATCCTTTTGTATGCCTCAATGAAATTACACCTTTTTTCACCTTAACGAATTTTTTTTGTTTGAAATGTTGTCTACCTGCTATGCTTTACTTGTGACGTCATAATGAAAATGGCGAGCACCAATTGGGCTGTTCATTATGATCGTCGGTCAAAGAAAATCAAACAATTTTAGACCAACTAGATCAAGTTGTACAATAAATCGCAACGTATAGGGGCCACATTGAATGAATGTCAATTATCCTCTCCAGTACTATTTGAAGGAAGGACGATAGAGAGTTTTAATCTTTTAGGGTTAAAGGCAGCAGTACACCTGGTCTAAGAAATCAGTGCATAGGGCAGACAGTCTTTAAATATATGTTTTAGCCAGGATATTCGCAGCCGTAGTCTAGTAGGTAGTGTATTGGCTTGTTGGACGTAAAGCCAGGGTTCGAGCCCCAGGCCAGACATCAAAACAAAATACAAAAAGTATTTCTTCGGCCACTTCCTCTCAGCAGATTTCTGGCAAAAACTCGGAGAGTAAATAAAATTGCCATGAAAAGTTTCTCAAAAATCTGTCGTCCGGAGCCGACTTTAAACTGTAGGTCCCACCATGTATAAAATTAACACACACATCATAAGTGGCGTGAGAAACTAGGTCGTAATCCTGACTGAAAGGTTGTAATGACCAATTATGTACGTATGTATGTATTCGCAGCCGTAGATTTTTTTGGAATAATAAAATCAGCTCTAGGGATCGAGACTGCTGACCGCTCATTTATTTCTTTCTTCATTAATCGGTACAGGCTTTTCTCAAACATATGTATGGATTTGTGTTTCCATTTTTCTCTAAATAATTTCAAATAAACTATTTTCTCAAAGACTGCCATAAGGAAAATTTTTGAAACTGAATTCAAATGTTAAATTGACTTTTTCATATTTACTAGAAAGTCTACAATTTATGGTTATTTAGTTTCTTTAGACTAAATCGCATAGATAAACCAGTTTGGTGGTGGATTTTATGCAATTTTCAAAAAGACAATTTATCTACATTTTAAAATTGTTCACTTTCCATTTGACATCTGTCTATAGAAACGTCAGAGTACCATGCTTTTGGTAAAAAACTGTCCCTAAATAATTAGAGACTAGAAGATCATTCGAACTACAATTGATATCGTGCCCCTGAAAATCTATAAATATTAAATGTAACGGTGAGCGCCACTCTTCGAAGTGTTCACATACCCTATATAGTATTTATTTGGAAACTTTCAATTACTCGTCATTTAACTCGAAATTGAATTGGGTGTTCTTGAATGTATTATCTTTCCAATAATTTCATAAAACATATTGAGATGTGTTGTTCTTCTGCAATTATTACAATCTGAGAGGTCATCCTTTTTCGGAATTTTTATTAAGATACTTTTTTCTTATTTGTTGGTAGACAACCAGAACTAATTATTAAGTGAATGTATCGTATCCCCTTGAGCTTTTTCGTCCTTGACTAGGGCAATGATCTCTTCTCCTAACTGATGTTATCTGTGAAGTTGGGAGCATATTGGAATATATAATTAATCCAAATTGACAATTATCTATCAACAGTTGCGAGGTGTTTTGAAAATTGGCAATTTGTCCTACAATTTTATAAATGTTCGTATTTCTGTGTAAATCAGCAGCAGCATTTGTCTTTATGTGCGTTTCGCTTAAGGTCAATATGTTCCTGGTTGTGTTAAGCCTTTAAGTTAGCTATCACAGAGCGTATCTGTGTCTTAATGTCAGTTTCCAAGTGGCGTCGGATATCCAAATTTCTCTTTTATACGTTTCTCAGAAAAGATGGTGCCACCAATGACCATGTAGTTAATTTGCCTAAGTTTGCGAAAAAGTGTACCATTTATATTCATGGAACGTAGTCTATGAATACCCATAACCAATTCTAGGTTCAAATTACCCCATCTTTTTGTGGCTCGATCCAATAGGCTGTAATAACTTTCTTTGTCAACATAACTGGAAACTTCTGTTGGAACATAGCATTGTATGCGTGTGATATTACATGCTCATATCTCAATGAAATTCATTAAAACATTTTCTCATTTCGTTAGCAAGAATATAACACCGCTTGCCCCTTGCTGAAGTAAATAAAATAATATTCGTCGATGGTCGGGATTTCACCCCTCTCGTGAAAGTCGTCTTGCTTCACATAATTTAAGACAACATATATTATACTTATCAAACTTCCTGCATACCTGATTAAATTTTTCATATCTTATCCAATGTTTGGGCTAAAAGTTGGCAATTATATTCTTTTCTATTGCATATTGTTTCAGTAAAAGTATTCAATTTTATAATGAATCGGTTATTAGCCAAACGCTTTCAACTAAATGTTTGGTGGAAATGGTTTTTGAGGTGACGTATTTGGTCGCTATGTCGTAAAAAGGAACTTTTGCAATTTATTACCATTAGCAACTTATCCGCACGCAACCTCTGGTGCATGTTCAATGTCACATCTTACAACGTCGTTAAAGTGACATTTTATAACTTATTATACCCAATTGGGCGGTCATTTAAAATAAACGAAAGTCTGGAGTTAGGTTAGGTTAGGTTAGAGGACGTGTAATTGTCAATTAAGACAAGTACAGTACCCGGAGGTTGAATTGACCCATTGTACAACGTCCTAGTTTCTCACACCACTTATGTTGTGTGTGTTAATTTTATACATGAGTGGTGGGACCTACAGTTTAAAGTCGACTCCGAACGACAGATTTTTATTTATTGAGAAACTTTTCATGGCAATTTTTATTTACTCTCAGAGTTTTTGCCAGAAATCTACTGAGGAAGTCGCCGAAAAAATACTTTTTGTATTTTGTCTTTGATGCCTGGCCTGGGGCTCGAACCCAGGCTTTTGCGTCTAATAAGCCAACACACTACCTACTAGACTACGGCGACTTCAAGTTTGGAGTTAACACAGAACAAGAAATCCCACTATATTTAACAAAATCTCTCTTCTATCAATAAGAGCTAAGCACACAAAATCTCTATTATTTTTTTTAAACATTGTACATAGTTCTCTCTTATGTACTATAATAGAACATTTTCCCTTAATCCAGTTAGCGCCACCGTCCTTTTAAAAGGTCACGTTATTTTTCTTCTATTTCTTTACCAACACTTGATCCTATTGATCTGCTTTTTTACAGAATACAAACAGAACATGTTACAGTTGAGTGTGAGAGTTGCAATAGTGCGGTCAGTTGTAATTTGCGATAAGAAAAACATAAATTTTGAAAAAAAAATATAATTTTGGCAACGATGGAAAACGAACGGTAAAAAACACAAAGCAAACAAGAAAATACATTGTTGCTTTATTTTTAGGTTGTTTGCTTTATAATCTTTAAATTTTGTGCAATGAAAATCAAAACATTGCTTTTGTTTGATTTTTATTTAGTAAAATTTAATGTTCTTTATAAAGGACAGTGGCAAAATATCCCACCATTAACATTCGCTTTTTATGTTAAACAGATATATGCGCAAACCGTTAACTCTGAACCAAATATTGCAAGAGGTTGAAAATTTGAGCAGCGAGGATCTGCCAGGCGAAAAGAAATGGTATTTTCCTCTAATAAGCCACTGTCTAGACATGTCGGTGCAAAATGGTTGACATATCTAACGTAATAGTGGCGGAAAACTAGATGGTCTAGCTTTTCGACGACAAATCGCAACAGGTCTTTTAGAAACATTCAAAAAGTCATCATCAACAGCTGCACTAAGACATGGCACAACCTTTCATTCGCACTCCCGACTTGATGGGAGAGATCATTTAATTATAAGTATATAAAGAACAGCAAACTCGTTGTATTGAATGTCACAAAAAAGCAAATTTTTCTTGTGACATTGCACCCAAAAGATTGCTTTATGTCATATCACACCAAAAAATAATTTTGAAGTCCATATATATTTTTTTATTTATGCATATAATACATATATAACGTTTTTGTTATGATTTGAAGTAGTATGAGTTGTGTTAATAAAATCAATAAAAAAATAACCAATAGTAGTAGTTTATTTTGCCACCGTCCTTTTAAAAGAACGGCATTTTCCAGGGAAACGGTGAAAAACTCGAAGAAAAGTCAGAAACAAACTTTGATCAGCGATGCATTTTCAATATAAAACGAACAAAAAATTACACTTTTCCAAAAAAAAAAAAAAAATTCGGCGCTAAGTGGTTTAATGTTCTTAATCCATGTAATCGACAATACTGTGATATTTATTCAAGTTTTTGTTTTTCGGTATTTTTGAAGTAGATTTTAATTAAAAGACATTAAGTATTTGACTTTTTTAGATTAGTAGTTCAAAATAGTTTTATTTCGTTTTATCATTACAATTTTTAGTGTTGATATAATACAATAAATACAACAAATACAAATATTACTTTTTATTTTTCATTAAACCAAGGTAGTTTAATTACACATTTTAGGCTGCAATTTGTTATTGGGACAAGAATTTAAGATTTTAGAAAATATAATTCATGATTTCATATTTTGTTTTAAAAATCTTATAATTAAAACTTTTTATTTTATGTTTCCTTTTATGAGATATTCAGAGTATTTGGGGAAATTTTCAAGTAAAATATATATTTTTGTTTCATATAGTATTTTATTGATTTAGCTGAAAAGGAAATGGAAAAGCTTTTGCATAATTTTGATTTCTATGTGATTGCTTTTTTAGATGTTTTTGCATTGTAAAAGTTTTTGACATTATAACATTACAAAATTGGACAGACTCTTTGCGAATTTGTACGACTACGAGAGGTCGTACCAGGAAATATTGCTACGGATATAGGTAACAATAGTGAAGATGGGCCAAGTTGGTCCACCACACCTCCGCAAAAGTAAATACTAGAATCTATAACAATATATACTTTACCGATTAATACTATTTATTTACTTTTTTGCAGTACTACAATTATTGCTTCTACAACATCACCTGGGGGTTTACGAAAAACAACAAGGTGTGATAATAAAAGTGGAAAATTTAAAACAATTTTAAATTCACCCACTACATCAACCCGCGTTAATAGGCCAAACACTAGTATTAATTTTAATAATATCTACGCCAATGTTAACAAATATCAGAATCCGAAACAGTTAGTGGAAAGACAATCTTCACACCATGTAAAATACCACAGAAATGTAGACGATTTTTCAGATCAATATAGATCTTTAACATCAACAAGAGCAATAACTAGTACGCCAGGTTTAACCACAACTCAACCAACAGCATCAACTTCACACACATCATCACACATAGCTACATCATTTTTGCAACGATTAAAAAAGAGCAACAAATTTCCCGCCAATTTAGCATCTTCGACAGAAATAATATCATTAAAGAAATCTAGTAGCACTTTGAACCGCGTTTTACAGGAATTTTCTGGAGATTTATTAATTCGTACTACTAAATCCATTCAAGGGAGTTCTAAAAATAATGTATGTAATCCACAAGAATTACTTTTCTTAAAAATATTTTTGACAAGAAGCAAACATACTCATTAAAAGTTACCTTTACTTACTGCAGCTATATTTACAATCATCCTGGTTTAATAAAATGTGTGCAAAAATATTGTTAAAATTTCATTTTATATTCAAAACAAGAATATCTTATTTTTTGTATGTATTTTGAATTTTAGGTACAATTTCTAAAGAGGAAACTTGATCACATAGATGGCCCTTCTTTTTGTTTTTTATTAGTTTTGACGTATTTTTAAATTTATAAAGTAATCAATGGATTAATTATCTAATAAACATAAGTAAAAAATTTATTAGTTAGGCAACAAGCTCTTACATTTAATAAAATTATTGAATTGTTTATCTTTAGTGATGATATTTCTGCGGCAGCCTCAGCAATTTTAGACCTATCTAATCTGAGTCACAATGCTTAGCATTAATATGTGCAAAAAAATTTCTTTTTTATGTAATCATTTGTAACAAAAACATATTTCTTATATATGGTCCTCCAACAGGGAAGGACGAATTTGGAGGATACCGATCCATATAGGAGTGTCCAATGCATCCCAAAAAGGTCCTTGTGGATTCCGGGCTGACGGCGTCATCTGTCCATATTTCTTTGAGAACGACATAGGCCAGGCCATCTCTGTCAACGGCGAGCACTATAGAGGTCAATGATAACCAACTTCTTTTTGCCTAAATTTGATAATCTTGATATCAACGACATGTACGACAGAGCCCATGCTACATTGAATAGTCATCTCAGTTGAAGATGTTGTGAACTGTTCCCGTTAGACTTTTTTGTGAGGTTCTCATAATTCGCAGGTGTATGCAATAATGTATGTATGTAAGCCATAAATCAAATATGTTCCCAAAGAATCGTAACCCATGCGATTAGTTAAATTCAGCTTGATTTAGCGCCACAGTCATGTAAAATTTAGCATGACGGATGCGCATCATCCAAAGAAGCCATGGCGGATATTTGAGCGATTCGACACATAATGGCATTAATAGGTCTTTCAAACGAATAAAGAATTTCAATGATGTTTCCCACAAATTTTGTTTTATTTAAAGTTAAAGATAAGAAGCTCTATAAACGTCATATATATACATACATACATATATGTAATAAAATATTTATATACATATATATACATAGTTATGTGCAAATGAATAAGGATACTAATATATGAAGTCGCCGTGGTCTAGTAGGTAGTGTGTTGGCTTATTAGACGTGAGGCCTCGATTCGAACCCCAGGTATTTCCAACTGAACGAGGTATGAAAAAATATTTCTTCGGCGACTTCCTCTCAGCTATTTCTGGCAAAAACTCAGAGTAAATAAAATTGCCATGAAAAGTTTCTCAAAAATCTGTCGTTCGGAGTCGACTTTAAACTGTAGGTCCCGCCACTCATTTATAAAATTAACGCTCACACCATTTATGTTGAAACTAGGTCGTAATCCTGACTAAAGGGTTGTAATGACCAATTATGTATGTATATATATATTTATGTATATATATACATATGTATATATGTATGTATACATATGTATGTATACATATGTATATATATATATATATATATATTTGTGTATGTTGTGAGTCTTCATTTTATACATGAGTGGCGAGACTTACAGTTTAAAGTCGATTCAGGATTGCGATCTAGCTTCTCACACCACTTATATATACTTATATAAAATGAAGACACAACATACACAAATATATATATATAAATATATATATATGTATATATATATATGTGTGTATATATATAAACATATATGTATATATATATATGGTCAACAAGATTATATATATGTAATATAATAATGAGAAGACTATGTAGTTCAGGTATTTTAGTTTTTAATAGAATAATATCTATAGATTGTATGGAACAGACTTTAATATTTTTTTATTATATTTACAACTAATTTTATGGCTATAGAAAGAGAATTTTTGATATTTAAAATATGTTTGATGAGAAGACTATGTCGTTTAGGTATTTTAGTTTTTAATAAAATAATGCGTTTTTTAAATCTTTATTATCTATAGATTGTATCTAACAGACTTAATATTTTTTTTATTATATTACAACTAATTTTCTGGCTTTAGAAAGAGAATTTTTGATATATTTTTTGTTAAAAAGTGTACATAAAGTGTTGTAGGATAAAGAAGAAAGTTTATATTAAATTTATCTTGTTATAGGTAGTATTTTTTAGTAAATAATTTGAAAAAAGGTTCCAACGTTCAGAAAACAAGTTGTTTTATGTTAAAAAAAAAAACTATTTCGAATTTAATAGTTATTAGTTATTTACATGCTATATTAGACAGGAAAGACAAATAATTTCGCTCATATATAAATGACCACGTATCTACATTATATACAATAATTTTTTGTTTGCTTTTTAATAGATTTACTCTAATAAAGTCAAACGACTTTCGAAAGACACGTCCAGTACTACTATGGATAAGAACAGTGTTGAAAGTGACTTTAAAAGCTCCAGTTCACTTAAGAAAAAGAAATCTATAATGGAAGACAAAAAATTGTCTAGCAGTGTAAAGGACCAAAATAAACCAGGTCAAAGTTCAGCAGATTTTATTAATGAACCGGTAGATTCAAAAGACAATACAATACTTAACAAAATAACAAGTCCATCTGCAACACTTAAAGTAGACAAGCATATGACAGGAAAAATGGAGTCCAGTTCGTGTACAGCTATTCAAAAATTTAATCCAAATATGCGTTTTATACGTAAAAGTGTAGAACAATCAGCACGAATTGCTAACACCAATTATTTAGAACTTGAAACAGAGTTTCCTCGTGACTATGATGATAACATTGAAATGCTATCGCGTGAAGCAGAACATTTGGAAGAACAATTTCGTACGCCAACGAGAACAAGTACTACAGATCTTACAGGTCAGCACACTTCACTATATGCAGTATCCAGTGAACCAATCATAGTAATCAAACCACCTACACCTATTCACTATAGTGATGAGACTACTCTTTCTGCTGAAAAAGACACTAAAATGAAGGATGGCGGTAGTAACATTAAACGCGTTGGTTTTAAAGTAGAAGAGAAAATCGTGGAACATATAGCTGAATGCCATGTTATACCGCAAGGCATTACACAGATATCACGTGCAGTGGAAATATCTGCGGAATGTACGACAAATGAAGACAGCAAAATATTATCAAATGCTAATTTGAGCTCTGATTCTGGACAAATAAAGGAAGCTCAATCGCAACTAATGCAAAAATCTACAGCGACAATAGTGACTGGAAATTCTTATGCTTCGACAGTGTCTACCAGTTCTTCAATAAGCAAACCTTCCAAAGACGACGACGATGAGCCCATTGCCATGTCGCCTTGTGGTCGGTTCTTTAAATACGATAAAGAAGTTGGACGGGGTAGTTTTAAAACCGTTTATAGAGGCTTAGATACTGAAACCGGTGTTGCTGTAGCATGGTGTGAACTATTGGTAAAAACATTTGATGAATTTTATGTATTAAACCTGATATATTCATATTTTTAAAAGGACAAGCAAGTTAAAAAGAGTGAGCGCAAGCGGTTTCGCGAAGAGGCCGATATGTTGAAAAAGTTGCAACATCCGAATATAGTTCGTTTTTACACATATTGGGAATTTACTGTATCTCGTAGAAAAAACATAGTTCTAGTCACGGAGTTAATGCTTTCTGGAACTTTAAAATCGTAAGATCTTAAAAACTTCAATATTATGAATGCTTAAAAAGCTCTGCAAATTAGTATTGGATTTTTTACTTTATTAGTTTTTGCGTTCAATATGTAGAATAAAGTTGTTTCTTTACTTAATTTTGTATTTAAGTAATAAAACTTATGTAATGTTATATTTTTTTCCAGATACCTTAAGAGATTTAAAAAAATAAATCCAAAGGTTTTAAAGTCTTGGTGTCGTCAAATATTAAAAGGTTTACATTTTCTCCATACACGTCAGTTGCCCATAATTCATCGTGATCTTAAATGTGATAACATATTTATAACCGGTACTACGGGAAGTGTTAAAATAGGTGATTTAGGTCTAGCTACTCTAAAAAATCGTTCACATGCAAAGTCTGTTATCGGCACACCTGAATTTATGGCTCCCGAAATGTACGAGGAGCACTACGATGAATCAGTTGATGTTTATGCTTTTGGCATGTGCATGTTAGAAATGGCTGTGTCAGAATATCCATATAGCGAATGTAAAGGTCCTGCACAGATTTATAAAAAAGTCATATCGGGAATAAAGCCTGCTGCCCTCAGCAAAGTTGAGGATCCTAAAGTTAGGGAAATTATAGAGAAATGTATTGAACTGAAAAAGGAAGATCGTCCCAGTTGCAAAGATTTGCTTAACTCGGAATTTTTTGAAGAAGATATCGGAATCCGTGTTGAACCAACTGCTACAGAAGCTTTCTTGAATAACCCTGATAATAATGTGATAGAATTTCGTTTGCGCTTTTTGGATCCCAAAAAGCGTTCCTCGAAACACAAAGAAAATGAAGCCATACAATTTGAATTTGATATCAAAAAGGATGATTGTGAACAGTTGTGCCAAGATATGAAACAGGAAAATATTATATCAGAAGAAGATGCTCGAGCTGTCGTTAGGTTACTAAAAGTGCAAGTGTTTTCGTTGATGAAAGAACGTGTTCAACGACAAACACAGTTACAATTGCAGAATGAAAAATCTCGATTAGAGAAGTTGGCTTTACAAAAGCAAAGAGAGATGTTGCCTCCTAATGTTGAGGAAGAGGAAGAAGAAGATGAAGTTGATTCCGAAGAAGATGATGATGCCAAAAAGTTAAATCAGCAACAGCAGAAACAACAGCTACAACAAAATCAACAGCAACCTATTACACAACAAAGTGATGACGCGAAACGGCGAAATATGGAATATAATGAGCAGCAACATCAACATTTCATCGGTTATCAACAGACACCAATAACATCACAGTGTAATTATTCTACAAATACGCAAGATCTTCAATCTCCGCAGCAAGCTTTATCACCAATTACGACTCCATCTCAAGCTCAATACTATAATACACAAGCGGCACAACAAATGTTGTCCAGTAACGTAAATATGCAACATCAAATCAATCATTTGGCACAACAACAACAACAGAATCCTCAGCAATCAGCAGTATTGCTGCAACAAAAGGTATGTATATACATATATAATGTTTTAAAATTTTTATTATTTATATAAACATTTACAATCCTATTTCTATTAGATTTTTTTTTAATAGTTTTATTAATGTACTCGTGTTTTTATGTGTGCTGTGCGTTATACAGATTACACTCCTGTATTACTTTTGTATATGTATTACTTTTTTGTTTAATTACTTTTATAAACATATATAGACATTAGAAAGTTTTCAACAAACAACCAGTAAATATAAGTACTATTCAGGGCAAAATCCTTAAAATTCTATGCCAATTTCCAATTCCTATATATATGTATTTCTATATGCGTATTACGTTCATGTTCTACTATATTTGTGAACAGAAACTAATTAGTTTTAATCTCAGAGCCAGTGTTGCAAAACTTAAATTTTAAAATGGTACTGAACTATAACGAAAAGAGTACTTTTTGCATCAAATAGTACTTTTGTAAAAAATACATGCAGACATACATAATTGGCCATTATAACCTTTCAATCAGGATTAGACCTAACTTCTCACATCCCTTATGTTGTGTGTGTTAATCGTATATATGAGTGGTGGGACCTACTATTTAAAGTCAACCTTGAACGACAGATTTTTTTGACAAACTTTTCATGGCAATTTTCTTTACTCTCAGAGTTTTTGCCAGAAGGAAGTCGCCGGAGTAACATTTTTTCGTATCCCGTTTTGATGAAAATGTCTAACATGCGGTTTGAACCGCGAGCTTACATTTTGTAAACCAGCACACTATATTTTATTTTATTTGTCTTTAGTACACATACGACACGGAACAAGAAAACTGACGACATTTTCGTGTTCCTCACATAGAAGACAAAAACAACTGATTCGGAACGTAACAACGTAAAAGCAATGTTTAGTCAAACGTCGATGGAATGTAATGCAACATACGTTCGTTATGAAGATCAATGAAAATGCTTACCCAAATTACATAACAGTTCGGCAAACGTTTTCATCGCTTGCGTATTCTAAAAACGAACGTACGTTCCGTAGAGGCTTGGCTAACCGAAACTAAAGCCTAATTCTACCTTTAGCATTACATTGAACCTGTTGATAATGCATTTATAGTTGAAAAGCTCAAGACATAAAATATGTAATAATAAGAAAGTACTGAAAGCGTAGCGGGGGTACTGGGGTATTTTTGAAATAAAAAGTACTGAAAAAAGTACTAAAGTACTGAATTTTTCAACACTGCTCAGAGCTAAATATGAAGGTCAACTAGGACTTGAACCAAGAGTTAGAAAGTAATTATTTTTTTAATGGACCAATACTTTAAATTTCTTTCTTGCTTCGTTTACAATATAATTAATATACTTTCAAGTATAATGTAAATTATAATGTAAATATTTTGTGGATTATTCCACAGCTACATAATTTGCAACATCAGCAACAATATCCCTCGCAGACACAACAATTTTCTACTCAATACATATCACAACAAACTGCTCAACAAACACAGCATTTAGTCCAACAGCAACAGCATCAGCAGCAAATAAATCAACAAATTCAGAAACAATATTCACCACAGGAAACGTCAATTCAACAATCTCAACTAGTTAATACCCAACAACAGCAGCCACAACAAATGTCATTGCCACAGTTAAACACAAATCAATCATCTCAGCAACCAACACAACAACTTCAGCAGCCAATTATAGACCAACAAACTTCTATTTTACAGCAGCAACGTATGGTTCAGAAACTACAACAATGTTCTACAACAACTACAAATCAATCAACCCACCAACCGAAACTTGTTGACACTAATCCCCAAAATTCTAATAAAACTGCATGTAATCCTTCACCCTCTCATCAACGTCCTGAAGAAAAGCCAACCAAAACAAAGCCTAGACGTCCAACTCGTAGTGGTAATGAGCGCATTCCAAAACTGAGCGTTACCGGTATTGATCATGGTACAGTCATAAACTGTCACATGGAAAATAAGCAGAAGACCATAACATTCAAATTTGATATACGTGATGTAAATCCTGTCGATGTAGCTGGAAAACTGGTAAGATAATTTCTAATATAATTATGTTCTTTACACAACTTTAATCTAATGCGACTGCATTGCACATAGATACACTCAAATTGTTTTTTATTTTCATAGAAATTATATATTGTTTTATTTTGCAGAGATCCTAAAGTTACAATGAAATACAAAAAAGTATACAAAATTAATAAACATTATCTAAAAACTAAAAATTTCTATGTTATTACTTTATTGGAAAAGCTAATTAATAATATTATTTTTATTATACACTGAGCGCCAAAAGTGAGTAAACACACTGAAATAATTAATTTTCTTAGGATAGCGAGGAAAGTAAATGAGATTAGTCGAATAAATTTCCAAAAATAAAAACATTTATTTATTACTTATAAAATGTTAAAACAAAAACAACAATTCATGATAAAGGAACTTTTTTATACTTAAGGACAAAACTGTTTTATACTTAAAAACAAGTGTTGACTCACTTATGGCGCTCACTGTATGTTGAAAACTCCCAAAAAAAATTTAATTGCTAAAAATTCAGGTTAAACACAGTAGAACACATGCGGAAGTTTCTTATTTTTAAATTAAATTCACAACTTTATATTGTCATCCTTTTTGCGCGTCATTATCACAGATCCTAAGCGTTTAAAACCTTCTAACAAAATGATGGTTCGATTTTTTACGATTCCGAGATAATTGCTGCCTTCTACCTTATACTTTGTAATTTTTACCAATTTTGTTCACACGTGTTCAATAATATTTAAGTAAAACGATTATGTAGCGGTATTCAAAACCGGATTTTAAAGGTTTGGTGTAGGAAACGTTATCCTGATAAAAATCAGATACTTTTGTCACGCCTAGTTTTTTGATCTGATTTATTGCTCCATTCATTAAGTGAACGTTTTTTAATCAGGTAGCAATTACGACTGTCCACTCAATGACTTAATTTATGTGTATTGCATTTTTCTTTTTTTTATAAGAACATCTGTTGGTTCTATAGATATAATTCTTTGACGAACTCTTTATTTCGATAAGTCTTGTTTGCATATGTTTTTAAAATTTAAACATAAACTTCGTACTTTTAAATTTTGGCATATTTAAACTTACTTTTTAACAACTGTTATATTTCTCACCTTTTTCAGCGTAAACAATTTTTTTAATTACAAACAAATAGTAAAGCAGGTCTGAACTTATGCCACAAAGTTCTAGGAATGCGCTAGTGTGAATTAGATAACTATATTTTAATGTTCGAATGCACTTCGAAACAGTGGTTTACATCCTGAACTAGTCAAGAGTCATTGAGGTTCAAAAAAAAAATTCGCGGCTCATAAACAGTGTTTACGAAAAAATGCGACTTTGCTTTAGTCAATTGCTTACCGTAGACTGAGCAACGTAAAACACTGGAAATTTTTATGAAAATCGAGTGGCAGCAATATTTACTTTATTTATTATATAATGCAAATAGATTTTTTAAAAGCTTAACCTTTTTTTGTTTTATTTATTTATTTATTTTTTTTTATAAATCGGTCTTATAAAATATCTTAAAGTAGCATATAAAGAGATATGGCAATTGTTACCTTACATCTATAACTTATTTACTTTACTTAAATTAAGACGCAATTATTAAAATAATGTAAAACGCATGGGAAAGGAAAATATTTTATAAAAAAAACCTTCATAAGAGTATACACCCAAACCTTTTTTACACGGTAGATACGTTCCAGAGGATACCGTGTAAAAAACGCGTAAAAAAGACAAATATTATGTACGTGTATAAACAAACTGAAAAGATGTACATAGGATGGATGCAGCAGCCTACATATGCCTATAAAATTGAATAACTTTATTAAAACGCACAGATTTAGTTCAATAGTATACACAGAGTTTTTATTTTATTTCATTTTATGATTATAAAAAAATTAAGAAAAAACTTAAAAATTCTCTTCCATTTATAAAAATAAAATTAGTTATCAAACTCTTAAGACAATTAGGAACGGAATTATTTTCAATAAAATTTTTTTTTTATTTTATTAGGAGTCAGTTTCTGATAGCAAGGACATTCTCTTTTGCTGGGGTGGCTCAATATCAGTCTCGTCAGTAGAAATACTTATTACTTCTACATCTTCAGAAGCTGCTTCTGGCGCTGGTTTATTTCTTTTAACAGCAAATTCTGTTATAGTGCGTTGTGATCCAACTTTGGAAAGCTCTTTATAGAGCACTCTGTATCTAGCCATACATGTTTGTAGGTCTGATTGAAATTTCACAGCTCTTTCAATTATGTTATCATTATTAACGATTAAACGATTTTATCCGTATAAAAAGGAGCGAAAAAAAAATGGTAAATTTGTTAAAAAAAAAACCGTGTTATTTCAAATTCGCGTAAAGAAACCGTGTAAAATGGTGTATAATGGTATAAAGTAATATTTATACTTTAAAGAAAAAAACGTAAACATTACATTTCGGACCTATGCATAAAGGTTCGAGATGTAATTATTACTAGAATTATTACAACGAGCTTGAAATTTGTCTGTTATAAAATGAATACGATTTAAAATATATATCTTCTTGTTGAATAATGCCAAGGTAATCTCATCACTATTTTTAATAATTTGTTCTGACATATTTGAATTCTATTTATATGTGTTTTAGCACACAGTCCCCAGACGGGGCAAGCATATAAGGCAATAGCCTGAAATACTGTTTTAACGATAGTAATTTTGTTGCATGTATTTAGTTCTGATCTTCTGTTGATTAAAGGATATAACATTTTAATAGCTAAGTTAAACTTGGTAATTATGTGAACAGTGTGCTCTTTAAAAGTTAAGGTTCGATCCAGAAAAACTCCCAAATATCTAACATTATTAGACCATGGAATCTCTGTACCATTCATAATAAGATTTGAATTAGGAAGATTACGAGGACTTCTTTTTCTAGTGAAAAGATTGCCTGTGATTTTTCAGCATTTATTTTAATTTTCCATTTAACAAAATAATGGAAAGTATATTAAGAGCAATCTGCATGTTATCCATTATATCCTGTGGCGAAACACCAGAAGAATATATTACGGTGTCATCCGCATAAAAGGCATAATTACAAACATTAATTTTCGGAATATCAGCACAGTATATAATATATAACAGTGGCCCTAACACAGAACCCTGTGGAACCCCTGCATCAATATTAAAAACTTCTGAAGAGACAGAGTTAACATAAATAACGAATCGCCTATTTGTCAAAAAACTTTTTACAATATTAATAAGATATCTTGGAAATCCAAATGTTATTAGTTTATAAAGAAGACCTTGAAGCCACACTGTGTCAAAAGCTTTTTCGACATCTAATAATACCATAGCTACTGACTTTCGGTTTCTAAATTCCTGTTTTACAAAGGTTGTAATGCGTTTGATTTGCTGGGTTGTGTTGTGAGAGGGACGAAAGCCAAATTGTTCTTGAGGTATAATATTTCTATCCTCCATGATAATGCTGAATTTTTCCTTAATAATTTTTTCAAATAACTTTCCAATTCCACTTAGAAGGCTTATCTGATGATAGCTTCCAGTCTCATTATTAGGTTTACCTGGCTTTAGAGTTGGTACAACCCTTGCAGTGCGCCAAGCCGTAGTGAAATATTGAAGCTTAAGGCAGGCATTAAATATAAAAGTTAAGTGCTTAACTCCAGAATCAGGAAGATTTTTAAGAAATTCATTTCTAATGTTATCTATACCACAAGATTTTCTGGGCTTAACAATTTTTAAAATACCTTTAACAACATTTTCAGAAATCATTTCTGATTCTGGACTTAAGTGAGAAACTGAATTATTATAGTTTAAGGTATCGCCTACAACCTGAACAAGATTTTGACAACCTAAGCTATCAGATATGTGATGATTTTGGAAAAAGGTCTCCCCTAAAGCATTTGCTTTTTCAAGGTCTGTAGTTAAATTATGGTTTCCACTTTTTAAGGCAGGGATATTTGATACTTTCTTTCTTAAAATTTTTGCTATATTCCAGAATGCCTTCGAGCGATTGTCTAACCTGCTTAATGTATCATTCCATTTTTTATCTCTATATCTCCAAATTGAGGATTTGACAACCTTATCGTAATACCTGTATTCTTGGAGGTTTGACATAAACCTATACCTTTGCCACTGTCTTCTAAAGTAATTTCTCTCCCTTATAAGGTCAATAATTTCATCAGGTAGTTTAATAAAGTTGAAGTCAGTTTCACGATGAATTGATGTACAAGTCTCTACAGATCTCAAAAAAGCTTCAGAAAATGTTTGCACATTACGATCAATTTCCGACACATTATTTATTTCATTTACTTCAGTACTAGTGTTAGCTAATACTGAATCAATAATTTCTGAATATCTTCTCCGGTTTGTTTTATTATAATTATATTTTATAATATCTTGTTCCCGGTAAGAAGCGTTTAATGAGAACAGAACAGGGAAATGATCTGAGGAAAGTGAATCTATATATCTATGGGATATATAATTTGGAATGTTAGTGAGTATAATATCAATAGTAGACGGTCTCGTTCTAGAATAAGCTGGCATATGAGTAGGATCATTCGGATACATGATGGTAAACGGAATATGCAGAGTTAAATCGTTAAGCAGATTACCGTACACGTTCGCCCTTGAACATCCCCAGTTTCGGTGTTTACTGTTAAGATCACCACATAAAATATACTTTCCTCTAATACTAAGCAATTATCGAATGTCTCTTCTGTAAAGCGGCAGTAAATCAGAAGTTCTTCCACTTACGGGAAAGTATACACAAAATAGTTTGAGTGAAATTTGGTTGAAGTCAATACTGATTCCTATATTTTCTATAACTTTAGTTTTCATGGGCTCTAACTGTTGGCATTTAATTTTCTTTTTTATCACAATTGCTACTCCCCCACCCAACATTAAACATTGGATGAGAAAACCTGATTTTTTCATTCAACCAGGTTTCGTTTACCAGACAAATATCAATATTTTTGTGTATTAAAAAATTAAAAAACTATTATTTTACCGCAGATACTTCTTGCGTTCCAATACATTATTTTAACTTGCGTATCCATTATTTAAAATTAGAATATAAATACTTAATGGTTAATTCTGCCATTACATTAAATTGTTGCTCTTTATTTGTACAATATCTTAATTTTCTTATCATTTCCATCGAGAGTTGAGTTAATTCTGATATTGTAAACAAATCACTGTTATTGATTTTATTGTTATGCAAATTTTGAGATGCGTAACTCCCATTTCTAGGAGAATTATTAGTCGCATTAGTTGAGTTATTCCTATTGTTTGGAGAAAATTGTGTCGTACTAGGTGAGTGGTTTACTGGTTGAACATGTCTCTTCTGGTTGGGTAAAACAGGGAATTGAGTTTCATTATACACAAGCTGCTCATTGTTATAAGAGCGAGGAATATTTCGATTATTCAATTTTTTACTCGTAAACTTGCTCCTAATATTTAGGTATACCTCTCTATTTGGACAAGGGCGATCATAAGAGTGATGGTTTCCATAGCAGTTGGCACATTTTGTAACGTTTACGTTACAATCATCTGTTTTATGCTTTCCAGCGCATCGAGCACATCTAACACCAACAAAACAACCTTTTTCACCATGTCCGAACATTTGACATTTATGACATTGTACAACTCTGTTTTTGCCTTTTCTTTTGTACTCCCATCTTACGATTGTACGAAAAATGCATTTATGATCTCTCTTGAGATCATTTAATTTAATAGAGCCATTCTCGAATGAAACAATGTAAATTGTTTCTGTAAAATTATCAAACGATTTGTCTACTCGCTTGACACAAGCAACCTTCAAATTTCTCAAAGTCAACTCAACTTTTAATCCGTTTTCAGTCTTAATTTCTAAACCAAATAAAACCACTTTAAATACACGTTCACTTTTTTGATCGTGCGTAAAATATTGACAGTTGTTTTTACTCAAAATAGTTTTCACAAAACTGTATAATGCCAGTGTTTCACAAAATATTTTAGTTCCAATAGACATTCGTTTAAGACGGTAATTGACAATACCTTTATCTGAGAGCAGCTTATGAATAATGTCTCCAGTTTGTGCTAAGACTTTTATTGGAGGTATATGAACCTTAGCGACTTTTTCAACCACTTCCTCTCCATCATCTGAGTCCATATCATCGCCATCATCATCCATGGCTTGCAAAGGGGTCCAATAATTACCCATCTTGCGTTTAGGCATCAAGTCTAAATTACTAATCAAACTGAGAGAGAGAATATACGTGTGCTTTGTTCAAAAGTAACTAAAGAACTGAGCTTAACATTTTAAATTAAAATTTCTTGTTTTTATTATCAAAAATATATTAGTTGTAATTATATAATTTATCTTTTCACGACTTCATGATTCGTTAATACGAAATAAAACAATAATTACGTCTACGTAAAATTAATTTGAAAAAGTATCCGTCAGTTCCATTGTAACATTGGATCTGTAGGTTTTTAATATCATTTTATGAAATTTCAATATAACTAGATACTTTCCGATAACTGCAATATTTTAAAAATAGTATATTAAGCAAGTTTAAACTTTTCGTATTTTTAGATAGCTCAAGACTTATTATCCCAATGCCAAAATAACTCTTTTGTGGAAATGATAAATGATATTATACGTCAAGTGAAGTCAAACCCTAATAAAATTCCTGTACCAGCTATCTATAAACGAAATATAGAAATGGTAAGTCCTAAGTATTTCTATTTTATTCTTTGAGTGAAAAAACTAAAAAGTATTTCGAAGTTCTTAATTTTTTCCAATACGTCTTAACTACTGCAATTAAAATCAACAACAATTACGTTGTTTTCCTGCCGCTTTCTTCTAACTGCTCAAATGCTGATCACTTATACATTATAGAAAAATGAACTTTTCATGACATTTCGCAATTGCATATCAGTGTTATCGCAATCAAAATCGAAAACAATATGTCGTTACCTTCAATGTGCATTTTTGTTTTGCTTTATTTAAACAAAACAATAAGAATTTTGCCAAGTGACAGTTTATTTTTTATGTTCTAACTCTCATAACTGATTACTAAACTTCATGATAAAGGATAACCATTTTATTGAATTTATTTTGAACTGCAATTGATTTCCAAAAGCGCACCGTGATTAACTTTTTCAGTTAATTTTCCATATTTATAATTACAAAATTTCTTCTTTATTTTTAGTTGTTTATAAATATATTTTTCTATAAGTTTTGCTTACAATATGTTGTATATAATGCAAGTGTTGTACTTTAGCTTGTAAAAGGATTATAGTATGTCACGTTCAAACAGTGGCGTATTCTTGAAACTATTTTTCTTATGTGATTTTTTATTATTTGCAAAATTAATATTTTATAAACACATAGTTACTAACGGAGTATTATGCTGTTATTTATAAATAAAGAACATTTAAAATGGCATAGAAATTTTTACTTCCATTAATCTAAAATATTAAATTGAATTCATACTCTTCAATGTGGAAAGAGAAAGGAAATATAATTTTTGAAGAAAAATCCGTATATGTATAATGTTAATACGATAGAGTTATTTAAAAGCTCCATTACATATACTTTGGGAAGTTTATTAGAAATGTCCTACTGCTTGGAGGACGTTTTGAAATCAAAAAAAAAAAATTGAAAATACGACAATCCCAGAATTGTTCAACGTAAGAACATAGCATAGAATTATTTTAAAAATTGAACCATTTTGAAAAGTGAAAATTGTAAGAAATTGCGTACTATACAAAAATATATAATTTTAATGGCAATTAAGAGTTTCGGATTATTGATAAGAAGAAATATTAAATTTACAAGTTGATTAATCTTTCAATGTATGCTGTAGGACATGTTAAAAAAATCCAACTATACACAAAAAAATGTGTAAAGAAAAAAGTATGCAAAGTAAAATATATATGACAAACATATATACGTATATAAAAATAGAAAGTGTATAAAGGATATCAATTAAATAAATAATTGGTATCAATAATACATTAATATTCTAAATAAATATTTTTAAGTCAGTATAGGTTTTAACATAAATCACTTAACATCCAAAGTTTCATAATCATTCTGCGATTACATACGGAATTAAATGCATCTTAAATGTCAAAATAATATACCCTAACTAGTCAAATAAATATAAATAACTCTACATACAGACTTATCACACTACTGATATAATAAATGTCGTCGTATTATTAAGAGTACTTTTAACTATTGGGAATATTACAAATTAACAAATATTTGTGAATTAGCATTAATATAATACAAAAAAAAATAACTTTCGAATATGTACAATAAATCATTTAAGGAATAAGAAAAAGAAAAAAGTTTTATGCTCTTAATTTTCTTCAGGAAACGCTTTTTGCAAATTTGATTTAGTTTTCCAGCTGCAGATGAGTAATGATTATTTAAGTATACAATTGATTTAAAACTTAAAAAAAACATCACGAAATTTGCAGATCTTAGATATTGTAGAGTACAAATGCATACTCTGATTTAGTTCAGCATTGGGTTACACCAAAATTATTACAAAGTGTTACTTTGAATTAACCCCATATTTGTTTATATTTGTGTGGGTTATTTGTGTAGTAATACTTTCAGTTTCTGAAGTGTGTCACTAGTGTAAACTGACCTAAGCAATGGGAATGCGGAACATGTGCCAAAAAGAACACTTTGGTATATGTTTAATTCAAGTGCAACAAAATTACATTAAGAGTATTTTATTTTAATTATTTTGAGTAGAGTTTAAGTTATTGAGTGAGTTTAGAAAGTCACTCATAGAATTAGAAAATGTATTAGTATATAAGACCAAATTTAAATAAAGAGAACATCAACTATACAACTGGTTCTTTATTTCTTACAATAGTCCTTATGCATAAGTTTTTAAAACACTGTCAATTTAAAGTTGGTCATTTGGGTCCTGTAGTCATTCAACAACTAGTTATGTCCGACAGAATATTATTGTTTTCTTTTTAAACATTAAAAAGGCGTGTCATATTGTTTTATAATTTAATGGCATTTAAACAAGAATGTTTTATTAGTTTTCTATCGTATCAGCAAATATTTGCTTATTATCAACGTTACTAACTAAATTTAACTTCGTAGTTTCAAGAGTAGCACTAGAGTTTAGATTGGAATTGGTACAAGTTAAATCGAATTACTTAGTGTATGTTAAAACAGGCCACAGTTTTATAAGCTATATAATTACAAGACTTAAGGAACTGTAACCTACAATAGTTTTCAGCAGTCCAATTATGAGAAATGCTTAAATCATTAAAAAATTGTATGCGTTTTATAATAAAACATTTATCGGAAAATTATTTTTCCATCCAATTCTGTATTAAACCATTTATCTATTAACAAAAGAACACAATTTATAATTTTTTATTTCGACAGCCTATGTGTTAAATGATTTTATTAATTTATTTAAAATTTCTAACAATTTTACTTAAAATTTAATGAAAGAAAAAATTGGCCAAAATTTACATGGACGGATTAAGTCCGTCAGTTTTTAAACTTTTTGCCTCTGCTTACGTCAACAATGCTCCAGTTAAAAGGCACTTGTTGATTGATTCTTTTAAAACTTGAACAAGCTGCATCATAGCAGACCACCGCAAACACAAACAATACGTAACACATTATTGATAAATACTATAGAGTACTCACTACAAATTTCAATGGTAATAAGTGGTGACCTTTCATGCACATAAGATATCGAACGTTTTGGACTCCCAGTTTAAGTTGGTATACCCGCAACAATTGAAAGAATAAATAATATGCTCTCGGTCGATCGGTAATTAATGAGTTTGTGAAAGTATTGCAATGGTTTCAAATTTAAATGATTACTAGGTGAAGCTTTAAGCAAGATATGTGCTGCGTTTACTTTTAATCTTCGTAGGACTGTTAGGGGTTGTTTAATCGCAATATGGACGAGTTTTTGTGCCGTTTCGTAACGGTCAACAAAATGTAAATCCACTATACCACATTAGAAGCAACAGTTAAAACAGTAGATTTCTCGTAATGAATTGTAGCCGAGGAAGACCAAGTTAGTCAATAAAGTGTTAGCGAGTATTTTTTAAAATGCATGTGCTGTAATTCACATGGGTTAAAGGAATCAATAACAAACACTATAGCAACATATTGATTCGATCTAATGAGAATTTGGCCAAGAAAGCCATATTTGGCCAAGAAAACAGTTCTTTAGCACCTGTTTGCTGCGGTGATGCTACCGTGTGCATTTTCCATGACAAATAAACACGAATTAGACTAAGAATTATGCTCTCAGAGGGAGTAGTGTGCGACAAATTGGTGTTGAATTATATAAGTCGACAGCTCGACAGTCTCCAACTCCTCATCGCAACATACCCTGCAGTAGTCCTGCTGGGATCTGGAACAGCGACCTAATCTCTGTGATAAACCCTATAAGTAACCTTAAGCTGGCCTTATCCAAGCAGCCAACCTGTTCTTACACTGTCTGTAGCAGGCCATAGACATCGAGAAACATAACAAACCTGATCCATTCCCCCAACGCTTCTGCTCTTCCTCCCTGACCCATCCATCAATGAGTCCGTACAGGTGGTAGATTTGGAGGTCAGGACCAACTATTAAATCGCGCTCAGAAAGTGAACCGAACCTAGCGAGAGCATTCGCCGTCTCATTGCCTAGTATCCGCTATGACCCGGAACCCAGCATAGACGGATACGGTCTGGTCCAAAACTCCTTAACGACTCCTTGCATTCGCGAACGTGCCGTGATTTCCACCAGACCGACGCAATGGCAATTAGGGCAGCCTGACTGTCAATGAAGATCATGTAGGATTCCGAACCCGAAGCGGGGGCACCATCTATGGCCCCAACAGCCTTCAAGATTGCGAAAATCTCCGCCTGAAACACGCTGCAGTCATCATTCAACCTGAAGTGAAGATCAAGACGAGTTCCCTACAGAAAACCCAGCACCTGTACTTCCACCTAACTTAGACCCATCTGTGAAGATGGGTATAACTCTCTGCCCCTGGAGTACCCACCATTCCATTGTGCCCTTATATAAGTACTCTTAAACCAGGCAGGAACATAGCCTCAGGCATAATATCGGTGGCTTTTTCCGAAAGTCCATACCTCCCATCAGGAAAGACGATAATCAGAACTCTGAAGTGACCTAGGCCCTAGGCAGAAAACCCCAGCTCTTACCTATGGAGTTCCTACACTGGCAGAAAGCATTTAGTCCCTTCTTCATTTTTTCCTCGGTGTTTCGTTTCCAGTTCAGCTTGCTGTCCAGGATAACACCCGAGTACTTGACCTCAGAAGACAAGGGAAGTTTCCTACCATCTAAACTCGGCATCCTGAAGGTTTCCATTTTCTACCTACGCGAGAACAAAACGAGGTCTATCTTATTCGGATTTAAACCCAGACCACAGTTCGTAGTCCAAGAGGATAAAATTCCAAGAGCAGACTCTATCAGTTCCCCCAACGTCGACAAAAAATTTTCACCCACCAGAACAGCCACATCGTCGGCGTGTTACAACCTTAAAGCCTCTACTTTCCCGAAGCCTCAAACCAACATTAGCAACCAAGAGCCACAAGAGAGGAGATAGCACTCCCTGCGGTGTATCCCTGGTTGCACGCTTGACGACAGAACATCCACCCAGATTCAATCGGATTAATCTATTACCCAACATGTGGGTAATAAACCGCACCAGAAAATCTGGGTCATGTATATCCCTTAGTGAATTCTCAATAGAAGAAGTGGTAACATTGTTGAAGGCCCCCTCAATATCCAGCCAAGCCGACAGAGTGTACTCACCGCTAGCCAAATTCTCCTCAACAAAACCTGTCACATCATGAAGAGCACTCTCAACCGACTTACCCTTAATGTAAGCAAATTGCGACCTACTCAACAGAGACCGGTCCATGTTTGACCTCAAATATAGATCGATAAGTCTCTCCAAAGCTTTCAAAAGAAAGGATGAGAGCGATATCAGTCTATAATCCTTAGGGGTGATGTGGGTTTACCAGCTTTTGGTATAAACCCCACAAGCACATCTTTCCAACCGTCTGGTATATTACACCACCGGAGACCGTCCCTATACACGTCCACCAGATATTCGTGTAATATATCACCAGCATGCTGAAGCAGAGCCATCTGGACCAGGCTATTTAAAAGGCTCAAAGCTAATTATAGCCCATTTGACCTTATCCCTGGTAATGATATCCTCCAAATCGGGCATCATGCCAGCATTAGAGAAGGGATCAGCTACACCCAACGGAAAACTATCTGGATCCAGAGAATTGGGAAAATGAGTGTTCAATAGAACGTCCAGGGTTTCTTTTCTCGAAGCTGTCCACGTGCCATCGCTCTTTTCGATGAAGCCTATGATTTTGGGGTCCCTAGACAGCATCCTACGGAAACGAGCCACATCGGCAACACTCTCGATACTTGTGCTCATCCAGGTGGTTCTCTTTGATCGCTTTATTTCTCTCTTATAATCATTAAAACTGGATCTATATGCAGACCAGTCAACTTCATTGCCCGATCTCAGCCTTATTAAAGAGTCTCCTAATACAAAAGCGGAGTCTTTGGAGTTCCGCATTCCACCAGGCTGGCTGGCTCCTCTTACTCGGGTAAGTAAGCGGACAAGCATCTCTATAACAAGACAACAAAATATCTGTTAAAGATCCAACTCGATCATTGATGCCAGGAGTGGAATGACCCCTGAGAGTTCTAAGATCCTCCTCCACAGCCTTCTCATATCTGATCCAGTCGGTTCTTGGATTCCTAAAAGGCTCATGGAAGCCACCAGATAGATTAATACTGAAGGATATCAGTTGATGATCAGAAACCCTCCAGTCCTTAATAATAGACCTATCCACGATTTCTAAACGTCGGAGTGTTACCAACGTTACAAATGTTAAGCCTATTAAGTACAACAAAATTCAGAATCGACTCACCTCTAGTATTTATGTCAACACTGCCCCATTAGGTGTGATGAGCATTGGCATCACAACCCAAAACAAGGCGACATCTTTTCCTCTTCGCATGCTCCACCAGCAGTCCAATTAAGTCATCAGGAGATGCAGCGTCATACACAGATTGATCCCAAGGTCATCTCTGTACGCCGCAGTTGTTACGTCACCTGTGCAAAAGGAAGGAGTGATTAACAAGTCCAAATTACCCCTAGCTAAAATACAGGTTCTTACCTTCTCACTTGTTTTAGGAACAAGTAACCTATAATCAGGAACGCTCAAATTCAGAATCCTATCCCTAAGGATCCAAGGTTCCTGGATAAGATCGATATCAACTTTAAGACGGCGCAGGGTGGTTAGCAGGTTATGTGAGGCTGCTTCGCATTGATGCAGATTGACCTGCAACGGAACTTAAAGTGCGCTAACCCACACAACACTAAGCGTCCCCTTGCCCCTAGCCACTGAAGTGAAGTCTGATCAATTGCGATCCGAAGATCGCAGCCTTTCTTAACGTCACCAGCCAGGGAGTTGACAACTACCCACGAGCTGGTGTTCAATCCGTCATTCTGCTTTCCAACAAGTTTAGGTATACTGTTCACCTGCATAAAAGTAGGCGGGACACATACCGTCACTATTGGACGTAGAGGGAGGTCGGAGTGAGGGATCACCTTCAATCGAGCACAGGGCCAGAGTTCACTAAGACGCATTACTGCTTCCACAAGGAACTTTACAGTTCCCTCGTTTTGCCCCGGGACCAACCGATGAAGGATACGCGAGCATTACTTTCCTCCAACATAAACTCGGTGAGCCTCTCCTCAATTAGCTCCCATCTTTCAGGAGAGATGGGGTCGGAGCGCCCCCCTTCGTCTCCTTCGCCACCAACCTTACATTCTTCTTCTGGGATAAAGGATTAGCGGTAGTTTCTACCACCTTTCCCCCATCCATTGAAGAAGGAACACCAACAACCTTACTCTTCACCGGAGGTTTGAAGACCCGAGAGGTCTTATTTACTCCAGTTGGGAGCAAGGGTACAGAACTTTCATGCCCCTTGCTTGTGGCTTGAGAAGTAGAAGCAATTGGCTCTACGCTCTCGTCCGCACTCAAGGGTCCGTTCTTCTTGCCGGAGTCAGCGCCTCGTTAGAGGACACTGTCCGTGTATTTGGTCTCATACCGCGAAACAGTGCCTCTGTGTCGAGCCAGCATCTTCTCTTCCTTAACAGAGAGGGAATCCACATCACAGCTTGCATATCTCCTCAAGACAGTGCCAGCCCTGCGATATGAATTTCTCTCTATACAAAGCGGAACGTTTCCGCCCAGTTTTACCCCCTTGTCAGACGAGATTCTTTTTCCCACGCAGTCCGAATCAGTAGCTGATTGCACTAATGGGTTCGAGGCATCCTGTCTAACAAGTGGGTTCCGTGAAGGGGAAGTCACCACCTCATTGCTCCCAGTAACAATATGGATACGAGTGAAAGGGAGCCTTTCGATGATCGTATTGTCACCGTCTTCATCCGATAGTGGGCAGACAGAGTCTGACTCCACGCACATATCAAAGTGGGAATCGCCAAAGCAGTCGCCTCACTAAAGGGCTCCTCCACAGTCGTAATCCTCACCTGAATTCGCGCAATGAGATGGGACGCGTCTAGTCCAGTTTCCAATGCCGGTTCGTCATCATCGTTTGTTATGTTAAATTTTCTGTTCGGTTCGTTGTCCATATAAGTCCCACGAGGGAAAGGAGGTCAATCATGCCATAGCCCCCGCAAGGGACTTGGTAAAAAAACCTAATACTCACTGAGGCGCCCAGGTATCAGTGAGGTTCCTTTATAATACAGTCGGATTAGACCCCTGACTGCAAACCATCCGATAAGCACGGGTCGCTTAACACTTCGGATTAGGGGTATATAAGAATATACGTGATCGGACGAGTCGAAGAGATCACACAAGAGACATCAATTCGAAGACAGTCCTCTCACGATATTAGAGCAACCTGATGCACCACATCCCTATCTGGTTGGGGATAGGTACACTTAAGCCCCCACATCGCGACAAGATTGTTACCCAGGTGGGGAAAGAGTGGGCATTACTTCGCTGAATAATTTTTATCTGAAATCTCATTGCAGCATCTGAAAGTGTTAATCTCACCATTCATAACTTTTTTTGAATCTCGGCGATATCTTTTTCGCTTTGGAAATATCGTTAAATGAAAAATTTCAAAATAAACCTGATTGTTTTCGTAAGATCCGAACAAAAATGCTAAAGTACTAATTTTCATTCAACGATATCTCCGGAAATCGGTTTCGAATTCGACTCATCAAAAACGTTTAGAAAATTATTGTTTAGTTTCTTCTTTTTCAAATTTGGATACGAGTAATTATTATTATATCTTGAAACATGCTCTGCCTCGGTTGAAAAAGATTTCATTTTAATGACGAACTAATCTTACATACAAATACCTAATTTGATGACATCGACATATGTTTTTTTTTTTGTAGGGGTAAAATATTTGAGAAACTTTAGACACACTGTATTAGCCAAAAATGTGTTGTTCATTCAACAGGTCACGTCCTTATTGATCTGTCCTCATATTTTAAGAAATTATTAAAAAATTTTATTCATAATATATAACAATAGCCGCTATCTCTTGAAAATCTCAATAAAAAATGTTCCCAAAATCTTTAACTACAAAATTTCTAGAAATTTTCTGATATTAAAAAAAGTTGAATTTAGGTTGAACACGAATTTGTTCTCGGGTATTATTTCCCCATATAAATAATTTAAAATACATTTTTTTCTTTTAGATTACAATTACACGTTTTATACAAAAAGTTTTTTTTTTTCCTAAAAACGTTTGATTATTGATATAGAAAACCTAACTCATAAGTTTAAGATTTATCTTTGCTTGCTTTACAGTACGTTGTTTTTTATTAATTTGATAACCGTAATGGTGTTAAAAAATTTTCACACGGAAAACATTTTACAGTTTTTTGTACAGTTCCTCAAAATGAGAATTAGCAACACTAAAAAGATAAGAGCATTTTTTAAATGGTTAGGTTAGATTGGGTTACAAAAGCAAATGTAATTAATATGATATATCCATCCAAACACCAGAAAATGTCCATTGTAAATACCATTGTAAATATGGGACATGCCTTTGTCCCATAAACTATTCCACGCCACCAGAACACAATGTGCTTCATTAATGCCTTAAAGGCGCTGAGGCCAAATTAAATTGGTTTAAAATTTTTGCAAATAAATAAACTAATAAATAATAACAAAATTTAATTATGATAATCCAATCGTAAGGAGTTCGCTGCTCAGATTCAGCACCCATTTCATCTTAGAACGATCTAGTAAGGGCCAAGGTAGCTTAGAGGTTAAACAATCTCAAGTATTTGGCCATGTTACATCTACTTTGTGTTTGATCCACTGGCCAGTTCGTAGTAGTATCCCACTGTAGGATAAATAAATCCATCCATTATATTCAAACGCTTTGCCGCATTCTGTCTCACCAGTTCATATGTAATCACGTTTTCCTCCATCTTACTGAGCCCCGAAACCGAGCACAGGTTTATACTCTGTTTAGCCCGAAACATCAGGGCGGTCCTTTTTTATAATGCAACCTGTCTCGAATTAACATTGTGTACAGTCAGAGCCCCTAGTGCTGCCTATCTGCCACTCTTGCATCCGTCGTGACATGTTGGCAAATCAATTCCGTCGTATTACAACCCAGTGGTCAGGATTACGACCTAGCTTCTCGCATCACCGCAGAATTTGGGTTAAATTTATTTACGAGTGTAGAGCTAGATTAACGTTGACTCCGAACAACAGATTTGGAAAAGGTCCAATTTTAAAGCTGTTGAACCTTTCTAAAAGTAGAAGACAAACAAAGACTTGTATTTGCTTAATTTTAACGATTTTGTAAAGAATATTGCTTTATTGCATAGTCAATAGGTTGTGTGATGAGTTAACGTTAATTATTAATCTAAAAACTTTAGGTTAGGTTAGAATGGAGTGGTAGCTTTGATAACAAATCTCACTTCAGCACACATAGCGGTCCATTGTGATGTCACAGGTAAGTGCAATCCATGTACTAACCGAATTTCACCAAATTTCGATGAAGTTGGTCTGTGCAGGGGCCGCATACTAAAGCACGACTCTCCTATGCTGGAAACCAGCCTGAAAGTTTAATAAACTATATCCTTGATATCGAAGGATGATAACTCCGTTACGCTGACAAGGAATTGACAAAAAAGTGAATAACAGTTTCCTCTTCAACCGACCCACAACCTCGACAAATGTCGTTTGATGGGATCTGCAGTCTTTCCGCGTGTCCTCCCATTACGCAATGACCTATAATCATGGCCATTGTGATCGAAATGACATTGCGGTCAAGTTTGAGTAGTTGGTTGGTACGCCTCCTATCCAACGTGGGACATGTGAGCAAGATTGGAAAGGGTTCTGGAAGCAGTGTTCGGCCCTACAGCTGCTTGTCCCTATGCAGAGGGGTCCAGACAAGTGAGACACTAAAGCGCTCAGAGAGAACGACGGCGACACTCTAACGGGTTTAGAGTTGACCATGACGCTCGAGAGGGATCTAATAGCAGATTGGCTGTCAGAAAGAATTAAGATACGAGATCCAGTCATCCCTACTTGGAATTATAAAATTAAATCTCCTGGCCAAACAATATTCCGTAGGGAGATAATCGATATTCAGTGGGGCTGGGGTATTAACCTCCATAATAGAAGATGCCCAAAAGCAATATGCGACAGCGAGACAAGGCATTGTGTCTAGTCGCGGTGAGTTTGGCTATTCCTTTAGCAAGAAGCGCAGTGGGAAGTCAGTTCAGAATTGCGAATTGCAAGCGAAGCTGCGGATCTCCTGACCTTGTTAAGAAGTCGTAATTATATTGTCTATTTAGAGCAGTTCACCAGAGAGTAACACCGTATAGGCGGTTGAGTTCTATGATTGCAGAGTAGACCCCATCAATACAATTACTCTTCTGCAGCAGTAATCAGCACAGGTTGCTTTGCGTCCCCTTGATCTAGGTTGGCTTTACAGTTGAGTTTGGTGTCAAGGGTCAGGCCCAGATAATTATTTATTTATTTTTTATTTATTTATTTAATATTAATCATAGCACAACAAGATATTAATCTTATAAATGAGAGTGCTATGGTAGTTCACCAAAAAAGTAATAAAAAATCATTGATAAAATAAGTAAGAAAATATAAGGAATAATGTAGAATTAGAAATGAATTAGAACATGTTATAATATCATAAAATATAGCAATCGAAGAAAAATTTAGGATAAAAAAGAAAATATAGTTAAAAATATATTAGGAAAAATACGCATAACAGTATGTACCAATATCAAGAAATATACACAAACAAAGAGAAATACATAAATAGAGAGTCAATAAAAATTTAAAGACTAAATTAGGAAAATGAAAATTGAAAAAATCACTAATTAAAACAGAAAGCAAAAATGTACAAAATAAAATATGTTAAAGACTACTTAAATAAATTGTATAACTCCTTCTTGAACATAATTGCATTGCCTATGTTTTGAATATAATTAGGTAAAGTATTCCAAAGACTGGTGGTGTATATAAAAAACTGGCGTTGAGACAGAAGAGTCCTATGTCTATGTTGGATAATTTACATACCGCGGTTGGATCTAGCAAATGTAATTCTACTAAATAAGTATACTGGCTGCTTTAAAGTAATAATCTTATGGAGGAGAATAAGGCATTTAATATTTAAAAGACTATCAAAATTAACTCCAAATATCTGGTAAGAAAATTGAGATATATGGTCTGGACGCCCCTTAATAAATACATATCTGGCTATATTATTATAAGCCAAGTTCAGTTTCCGTTTATCATCAGTATCACAGTTTGTGAAAATTTCAGATCCGTATAAGAGAACAGGAATCAAATAGGTTTTAGCCAGTTGCATACGTATGACAAAGGGAGTCGAATCTATAAAAGCCCATAAGTTTCTAAGCATACCGTAAAATTTACCAACGATGACATTAATGTGGCTAGACCACGTTAGCCGACCATTAAAGATAATACCGAGATTGGATGCAGATTCAACAAAATCAATTTTATTCCCCCTGATAATAATATCCGGCACAACAAGTGTTCTCCTAGCTCTGGATAGTAGTAAACTTTTTGACTTAAAAGGAATTCAAACAAATTCCATTGGCCCTAGCCCAGTCGTCAATACTCTGTAAATCATAGTTTATGGTGTCTATGCATAGATGGATATCCTCAATACGTCCGCTCCTATAAAGCTGAACGTCATCAGCGTACATATGTACACTACAATTATCCAAAACATCAGGTAGGTCGTTAATGTATATACAGAACAAAAGAGGCCCCAATATTGATCCCTGAGGAATACCTCTTCCAACATTTAGTGAAGTCGAGATGTTGCCGTTCAAGTAAACTCGTTGTGATCTGTTCATAAGGTAAGAGCGTATAAGACTGCAAGCTGAATTAGAAAAATGAAAGAGAGTCTGTAGCTTCTTCAATAATATTTTGTGATCAACCGTGTCGAAAGCCTTGGTGTGATCCAAAAGAACTAAAAAGGCTATATGATTTTTATCCAGTTTCAACCTAAGGTCCTCAACTACATTGACTAAAGCAGTAGTGCAGCTCCTAGATTTCATAAATCCCGATTGTTTATCATATATGAAATTGTTATTCACGAGATAATTGTTACTTTGTCTAGCTATTAGATTTTCCATTACTTTAGACAGAAATGAAAGAATGGCCATTGGCCTGAATTCGTTGTTGGATTTAGGGATGGGAATGGTTTTCGACTGTTTCCATTCATCAGGGAAGGAGAACATAGTTAAAACCGTGTTGAATAAATGGGTAAGATACGGCAAAAGTCTGGGTGACAATGCTTTCAAAAACAGAGGATCCAAGTCATCAGAACCAGCCGCATTCGATTTAACAGAAGATAAGCATTCCAAAACCTCGAGCTGACTAACACAACAAAAACTAAATGGATTTTCGAGCGGAACAAAACAAAGGTCATTATATATGTTACTATCAGGGATCGGAAACAAATATGTCATTGAGAGCGTTTACATCGACATCAGGAGAAGTATTATGACATTTTCGCTCAATACCGATATCGCGGATTACCTTCCATTTAGCTCTATTGTCCAATGCGGAAGCGAATTTCCTGCCGTAAAACAATGTTTTTGCGCTTTTAATACGTTTGGTAACCTCACTACGAGCGGATTTATGAATGGCTTTCAGGTCGTCCGTTCTGAACCTCTAATTATCCTCGGAACTCAACGTGAGTCTGGTCCCGCTTATGCTAGGAAGGGAGAAGATCGGAATCTTGTATTTTCTAGTGAAAATAATTGTATCAGTCTTGGAGGGGTTAACGGACAGCTCAAATTCTCTGCACCATTTTGATACAATCGACAGCGCGAAGTTTAGTTAGTCGGATACCATCTGTGAAAAAATTCCCGACGCTGCAATGGCAATATCGTCTACGTAAGCTATAGCGTTACACTTACAAGATTCGATCTTTTTCAATAGCGAGTTGACTGCGGGGTTCCAGAGAAGTGGTGATAGAACACCGCCTTGCCTTACCTTACCTCGACAAACAATTCTCCAGACCGCGTTTGCGGTTAAGAGAATTAAGAAAATTTACTTTTAAAGCCAGCGTGGGAGGCCGTGCAAGAATGTTTCCACCTGTGAGATGAGGGAGTGGAGTGCTGTTTCCACTAATTTGGCCCTGGTGTATGCATGTT